>JAVSCE010002765.1:0-34604 GCA_032199065.1 Smutsia gigantea
TTCTAGTTCATATAAGATGTCATAACCTTTAAATATGTGTATTTATTAAAGAGCTAATTATCCAGAGATTAATAACAAATCCATGAATTATTGTTTTGGTCTATTGGCAGTTTGTGTTTTTAAGACTTGTGTAGCTAAAAATTCTAAGTACTGGGTACTGTAACTAGAAGAATTAGTTAAGTGTTGTCTTCCCCATGTAAAAATGGGACATTCCTTAAGTTCAACCATGTATATGAAATCCAAACTTAATTTCATTTGCTGACATCAAAAAGTAAAGCAAAACTTCCTTCAAATACAGGGTAAAGCAATTTGAGACTAAAAGTGCAAATAACATAGTTAATAAATCTGCTAATCTTTCTTAATATTAGCTCTAAAGTAATTAGCATATCATGGACATATTATAGAACATAATCTCAATTAGATCAAGGATCTCATCTGGCTTATATTTCTATGGTCTAGAATTCTAGAGAACCTGGCATAGAATATGGAAATGAAGTATGTTTGTTAAATGATTATTGAAATTCAGTAAAATTTCATTTTTCATATTGTACCATTTAATAAAAAAAAACTAAATTGGTGAAATCTTTCTAAAATATAAAATAAAACATTCTCCATTTTAACTTGTGCTTGTTGGTGGGACATGTGGGAGTCCTGCTGCTGTGATAGGTGTGTTTATTTGTGACAAACATGATAGTAAGTGTTGTCAATTTGCTTATTATTCCTCAGGCCTATTACTACTGTGCCATCATAGAGGATGTGATTCTGCGCTTTGCTTGGACTATCCAAATCTCAATTACCTCCACAACTTTGTTGCCTCATGCTGGGGACATCATTGCTACTGTTTTTTGCTCCCCTTGAGGTTTTCCGGTAAGCAAGCTACCAAAAAGTTTATCAAAGATTCTTTTTACCTGAAAGATTTCCAGTACTTCTAAGTTACAATTTATTAAAATTTTACTAGGAAGCTTAAATTTTCTGTTTTTTCTCACACTTCTCATTAGCCTCAGAGTTGGAAAATCCTACTTAAAGGACTAAGAGATAACTCTTACAAAGTTAAAATAATTCATGATGATTTATAAGCTTTTTAAATGTTGGGCTCCATTGGAAAGATCCTGAGTGGAAATTGAGAGGTAAAAAGTCTAAGAACAGAAATTAAAATCTATTGAGAATCATTTTTTACACTTTGGCAGTCTGGATTCTTCAGCCCAGTCTTCTCATTGGAAACAATAAAAATGCTAGATAAAATGTCTTTAAATCTTACTAAAAAACATCAATATTCTGACAAGATAGGCTAAAATCTAATTGAAAGCAGGTATCTCAAGACAAGCAAAGCACTAAAGCCAATTTTACACTAAAGAAATTTGCCAGACCTAGGGACTTTGAGATTCAGTTGTGATAGCCAATTCAAATTTGTATGTACCTAGTAACATAGCTTGAAAATGTATAAAGCAAAAGTAGCTAAAAAACAGATAAATTTACAATTTTAGAGGAAGATTTTTAACATACTTTTCTCAGTAATAAACAAGCAGCTAGTTAACCAACGTAACCTAATTGACCATTATAGAGCATAACAACTACTAAGTACACATTCTTTTAAATGCATGTAGAACAGTTACCGGAATTAACCATATGCTGGACCATAAAGGAAGTCTTAAGTTTCAGAAGGTTAAAATCACAAAAAGATCATTGAAAATCTCCAAATGTTTAGAAATTAAGCAGTACGTACATATCTAAATAGTCCATGGATCAAAATTGAAATTACAGTGGAAACCTAAAAATATTTTGAACAGAATGAAATTGATAATGTGACAAAAGAATATGTGAAATGCAGCTAAAAAGCTATGCTTAGAGGAAAATGTGTAGCCTTAAATGTATACATTAGAAAAGTATACAGCTCAAGAAATTAGAAAGATGTTAAAACAGCCAATCCCAAAAGAAAGTAGAAGGAAGGAAATATAAAGAATGGAAATTAATGGAATAGGAAACAAACATATAGTATAAAAAATAATAAAGCCAAAGTTAGTTCTTTAAAGACTCTAATAAAATTTACAAAATTCTAAACAGGACTGACCAAGCGAAAAAGGAAATAAGGCACAAATTACAAATACCAAAAACCCTACAGATTTTTTTTAAAGGAGTAAGATATTACAAGCAATTTTATGCCAACAAGATTTTTAAAAATAGATGAAATGGACAAAATCTTTAAAAAGTACAGTTTATTAGAACCAATAAAGAAGAAAGGAAATCTGATAGGCTTATATCTATCAAGGAAATTAAATTCATATTAAAGTCCTTCCCACTGAGAAAACTGCAGGCCAGGGAATTCTTCCAAATATACGAGAAGGAGATATCAATTTTACACAAAACTCCTCCAGGGAAGAGTTCACTTCCCAGTTCCTTTTGTCTAGCCAGCATCACTTTGATATCTAAACCTACAAGGACATTCCAAGAAACACCATTATATCTCATGCAAAAATCCTGAACGAAATATTAGCTAATGAATCCAGCAGTCTACAAAAAGGATAATATATCACAACCAAGCTAGGTTTATTCTAAGAATGTAAGATTTAATTTTCAGAATCATTTAACATTTAGAAGTCAATCTGTGTAACTCACCATTAATGGAATAAAGTGGGGCAGGGCCTCAGTATATGTAGAAAAACACCAATGCGAAGTCAGTACCAGTTCATGAAGAAAATTATCTACAAAAAACATAAGATCATATTTAGTGTAAAACACTATAAGCTCTCCTTTGAGATCAAGAATGAGATAAATATGCCTATTGTCACTTCTATTTAACATAATTCTGCAAGTATAATGAGGGAGGAGAAAAGTATAAGGATTGGAAAGGAAGAAATAAAACTATAGCTATTCATGATGACGTGATTGCATATGTAGAAAATTCAAAAGAATTTACAAATGAACTATTAGAATAAATGTAGCTATACCCTGAATACAAGATCAGTATAAATATAAATTAGTGTAGTTGTAACACACTTACTTGGAAACAGTAAGGATCAAGAATAGCCACACTATCCTGAAAAGAACAAAAGTAAAGGACTTATACTTGAGAAATGTCAAGACTTACTTTGTGGCTATAGTAATTAAGATAGAGTTGGGTCTTGGTGAAAGAATAGACAAATAGTCTACTGGAACAGAATAGAGAGTCCAGAAACAGATCCACGCATACATTGACTCTACCTGATTTATGACAAAGGTGGCTAAATAAATCTTAAAATAAATGACATTTAGTCAACTAGATATCCATATGGGGAGAAAAAAAAGAATCTCAACTACCACTGTACACTGTATGCAAAATCAATTCCAGGTGGATTGCAGAGCCAAATATGAAAGGTAAATCAATAAACTCTCTAGAAGATAACATAAGAGAGGGCCATAAACGCAACTCTGGGTATATTTTAATGTTAATATTTCTTATTTCTGGTAATCAAACAATGTGATTGCCTTATAATAATCAAGCTGCAAATCTATGATCTGCACACTTTTGTATATCTATGTTATACTTTAAAATGCTTATTTAAAAAAAAGAAGGCAGCCCAAAAGAATTATCTTCAAAGAAGTAGCAGTTAGATTGACAGCTAACTTTCAACAGCCCCAATTAAAATCAGAAATCATTAAAATTGTCTTCAGTATGCTGAAAGAAAATAACTGCCTGCCTACCTAGAACTCTTTACCCAATGAAAATATTTTTCACAAATGAAGATGAAATAAAGATATTTTCAGACAGGTATATAACATTCCTCTGAGTCAGGATGGACAAATATATCAGAATGGCCTGTAAAGTAAGATAGAACCTGGAAACATAAAGATAAACCTGAAAGATAAAGATTGAATCTGAGAACAGTAAACTTGTTGCTGTCAGTGCTCTCTCCAAACCCTCCTTCCCTTCTTCACTCTCCCAAATGTCAGGTCTAAGACCTGAAACTCCCCATCACTACCAAAACCTCCCTCACCCACTTCTTTCTCTTTTGTGTATGCTACTTTTTATAAGGTTTAAAAAAATTTTTTTCTAGTAAAAAATATAGCTCAATTACTTTTTTATTTCTTGATTATTTTATTTTCTAAATCATTTGCTCAATAATAGAATCAGATGTTCTATCACCCATTTAAAACAAAAGTGATAAGATTCTCCTTTGGATCTACTTTCCTCCTCCAACTCTTGTCCATTTTTTTCTCCTTTATAGCAACTCTATAAGAGATGTCTGTGCTGCTGTTTCCACTCTCTCACCCCTCCACTATTCTCCCTTTAATTCAACTTCTCTTTTTTCCTAATACTCAAACTAAATCACTTTTGTTAATAATCCCTAATAACAATGGCAGCAAACATATAAGTATTGCCTACTGTGTACCTGACACTGCTCTAAGTGTTACTCAGTACTCAAAACAGTCTTCCAAGGTGTGGGTACCTGTTTTCCTGATAATGCTGAAGCATGGGTTAATAAGCAAGCAACTCATCCAAGGTCATTATACCTAAGTGGTGAAGCCATGATTTGAATCTAGACAGATCTTTGCTCTTAGATCACACTGCCTCTCTATTTTGCTAAATTCCCCAGTCAGTTCTCTGTATTTATATTACTTTACCTCTCAGCAAAGCACTTTCTTCACTTGATTTCACAGAAACTACGCTCTCCTGTCTCACTGTCTATTCCTTCCTAATTCCTTTACTGGTTCTTCTTCCCAATTGCAAAATGTTCAAGTGCTTCAGGGTTTAATGCTCTATCCTCTTCTGTTCCCCACTTATATTATTCCTAAGCCCATGACTTAAGCTACTGTCCTATGCTGTCTCCAGTCCTAGACTCTCCCTTGAACTTCAGGCTTATGTCCATCTGGCTGCTGAATTTCCCCCTTGGATATTTAATGGCTCTAACCTAATAGGAAAAACCCAGTTCTCAAATAAATAGTATCACCATTCACTGAGACTGTTCACATCCATATTAGTAAGTCCTGTCAGCTCCATTTTTATAAATAACTGCCTAGTCTGTCTGCCTCTTGTCACTTCTGTTATTCCTACCTTAATCTAAGTCTCTATTGTCTCTTTCCTGGAGTACTGCAACAGCTTCTAATTGATCTTCCTTCAGCTGTTCTTGTCTCCCTTTGATCTATTCATAGTGCAGCAGACAGAATTGATCATTTTAAAACAAATCACGTCATTCTATTCAGAACCTTCCTTCTTTTCCAACACACTTAAAATCTAAACTCTATATACTATGGTCAATAAGGCCTCTGTGGTTCAGACTTCTTCTACCTCTCCATCTTCCTCTCTTGCCATTTTAACCTCCCTATTCCTTTCTGGCCTCACTCACCTTCTTGCCATTATTTCAACACACCAAAAACCTTTCCAACTTGAGGCCTTTTATACTTGGTAATTCCTCTGCCTAGGACACCTTTCTTCTGAATTTTATATGACTTGCTTCTTTGCATCATTCAGGTTTCCGCTAGATGCCATCTCTTAAGAGAAGCATGCTCTTTCCCCTCTCCCTGCTTTATTGTGTTCAGAGCACTTACCATTAGCTTATTGCTTACTTTCTTATTATCTGTCCACTAGAAATTACACTCCATAGGGCAGAGGTTTTGTCTGTCTTGTTCAGTGCCTTTTCCTGTCATGTTATAGGTACTCAATAAAATGAAATAATGAACAGTCTGAAACTGAATTCCATGAGTGCCTTCCCTTTGCCTACTCCATTGCCTACTCCATTCTAGTTCCCCTCTTCCCAACACTTCGCCATACTTTCCTGCTTTATTTGCTATTCTGGTCCTTAATTCCATGTTTTGTTTCCATGAGTGTAAACCTGATATACTAGGAAGTTTGTAGGTTATAGTAGTGTGTTCAAATTTTGTAAGTAATGTGTCTACTCTGTCCCCTTTTGCTTAGGCGATTTGTGTGGAACTTCTTCCGCCTGGAGAATGAACATCTGAATAACTGTGGTGAATTCCGTGCTGTGCGGGACATCTCTGTGGCCCCTCTGAATGCAGATGATCAGACACTCCTAGAGCAGATGATGGACCAGGATGATGGGGTACGAAACCGCCAGAAGAACCGGCCATGGAAGTACAGCCAGAGCATATCCCTGCGCCGGCCTCGCCTTGCTTCTCAGTATGTATGGTTCCACTTACGTGAGACAGATTTCCTTCAGGTTTTAACACTAGATAACATTTAAGCTAAGAAGCCAAGAGGCTGAACCAAGTGAAATTGCTGGCACTTAACTATTTTTCACCTACAAAAAAAATAACAATAGCACCAAATTCGTATGATCCAACCTAAAGAAAGTCTTAATGAGCACAAAGTATCATTAATACATTAAATAATGTCTATTGATTTGGCACTAAAAGTACATTGTTTTGGGAAAATTTGTTGGAGAATAATCTACTTGACTCTTTAGTATGTTGTGTATACAAATAATTTTCAAGCTATAAACCTTAGGAATCCTGGCTCTGCCACTTGCCATCTGTGTAACCATGGTCAAATTACTTAATATCTCCATATTATCCCACATCTGTAAATTGGGGTTAATGTGGTCCCTGCTCTTGGGGTGGTTATGACATGGGATTTAGACCAGTTTCTTCATGAAAAGAACTCAGTAGGTATAAGATATTATTATTTTATTTTCTTAACTAAATGCCTGAACAGCAATATTTTTATGTCATTGACTTTGTGTGTCCCTAAAAGTAACAATAAATGTAGGATATATTGTGGCTACATTTGAAATTTAGAAACAGTAGATAAAACAGTAGATGGGAATGAGGGAAGAGACTTAAGTTGAACATGAGCAGTTTTCAAAAGAATAAAGTGTTTGAATAGACTAGAGGCATAGTAAAGACATAAAGATAGAAATGTAGAAATGAGCGACAGAAAGAAAAACCATGTGACTAGAACTATAGTAAGAAAATTTAGCTGAATTGATGAAGTATGATTGTAAAAAGGGCTGAAAAGTGTAAGCTTGATCTTGTAGGTAGAAAGGAATCAGAATTTTTTTCATAGAAGAATGACATTATAATATAAAGTAGTATTTTCATAAGTTTTAATGGCACTGTGCAAGATATATTGGGAAAGGGGAAAACCAAAGGCCAGAAGACCAATCGGAAGGCCACTGCAATATTCTTCAGCTGGGGACATTACTTGGATCAGGATGCTTATAATTGGACTAAAAAGAATGTAAGGAATCATTTTAAAGGAAGTAAAAAATGGGAGGTGGTAATGGTAACCCATAGATATAGGAGCAGAGTAGAAATTGCCCAAGCTTTAGATAGAATTTGGAAGTTCTCTGAAGAGAAGGCAGAAAAAAGAAAAGCAGAGAGTCAGGAATTGAGTCTTAGGGAGCAAACACAGGTAAGAGAAAAAAGTAAATGAAAGGACAGGAAAGGAATGGTGAAAGAGATCTATAGGAAGAACATAAAAACAAAGCATGATATTGTTATAGCAAGGAGGCAGAGTGTGAAAAAGTAGGAAGAGAGGGTGTGGGATCTGGTGGGTCAGCAAGGTAAGTGCCACAGAGGGCAGGAAGACAATGCTGTAGCTGCTTGTCTCATTGAGCTACTACATTTGAAAATCTAATCCTTGTCAGTTACCAGCAGAGGGCAATCTAAACATACACTATTTCTGCTTCAGAAACAAGAAAGCTCTTTGGCAGTAGATTATGATGTTCAATTTCAGGTGTTCAGTGAGAAAACACTGAAATACTTAGATTGCAGCCAGAAGAAGATGTTTAGAACAGCAGAGCCAGTTATGTGCAATGGAGAGAACAGGAAATCTAAAATAAGATCTGAATTTGAGTACTGACTTTGTGACTCATGCAACCGTTAGCACATCCTTAACCTTTTTAAATGTCAATGTCTGCCTTTGTCAGGTAGGGATAACAGCTACTTCACCAAGTACAACCTCATGGGGCTCATGAGTTTTAGAATATTTTCACATTCTTTAATCCCATTTTTTGTTCAGTGCAAGAATCTCTTCTAAAGCATCGTGAATAGATACTCATCTTATGCTGTTGACAGTCATCAGAGACATAATGAAGTTTTATAACAATACAAAGTACCCAGTTTTATTGTTGGATAGATGTCATGGTAGATAGCTTATGTTGGGCTGAAATATGCTTCACTGTAACTTGAATCAGCTGATCCCAGTTGGGTTCTCCAACCTTAAGTCTCCTTCTTCTACAACATACTTACCATACTTTGTCAACTGTTTGAAGACCACTGTTATGCCTCTCCTTAGGTCTTCTTTTCCGCTGGCTAACTCTCATGATATTTTCATGTATACCTCAACTGCCATTGTGTCTACCATCCTCATCATAATTCCTTATATTTGTTTAATATTTTACTGATGCTTTTTATCCATTTTCTTACTTGATATTCACGCTATCTTCGTGAGGTGAAAGTACCATTATGTGAAATAGGTGTTATTATTCCTGCTTTATAGAGGTGAAAATTGGCACTCAAAGAGGGTAAAGATAAAATCAAAGTCGATGCTCAAACTCAGGTCTTCTTATTCCAGATTATTACCCTCTCCATTGTACCTGCCATTGTTCTTGTTACCTTCCTCTAGTTACAGTCTAGTTTTTTAAGGTTTTTCCAGTAATACCTGAAATTAAATATGAAACTACAGGACTAGTCCGTCCAGTACAGTATAGAGTACCATTTAGGATGTATCTTCAGTGGTGGTAAGATTGTTTATATTTTAGTAATTGATTAAGCTTTTTTCCGTCTTACTACCAATAGATCGAAGGCTCGTGACACTAAGGTATTGATAGAAGACACAGATGATGAAGCCAACACTTGAATCCTCTGAAGTCTAGATTAATATCCTTGGTTTTCCTACTCTACAATTCTTTCTTCGACCAATGCAACCTCTAGTACCTTTCCAGCTGAAAACAAGAGAAGATAACGTAACACATTTTCCGAGCTCTTCCAGATCGGATCCTATGGACTCCAAACAAGCTCACTGTGTTTCTTTTCTTTTCTTCTGGTTTAATTTTCATTTTCTATTTTTAAAACAAATATTTACTTCATTTTGCCAATCAGAGGACATCTTAAGGAACAAAAACATATTATCTTACGGATTGTTTACAATCACAAGGACACAGATACCTATCAGGATGAAGAACAGGCATTGCAAGGACCCTCTGATGGGACAGTACCGAGATACCTCGGCTTCTGCTTGGCCCGGTTTTGACTGGTTGAAACCGGTCATTGGTTTTTAAATTTTCTGTCAGTTTATGTGGAGAATTTTTCCTTTCCTTCATACCCAGGCAAAAGCACTGGCTGCACTTGCAGGGAAAGTGCAACTTAGAGCAGTACCTTCATTCACGAAGCTACTTTTTAATTTGATGTAACTTTTCTTATTTTGGGGAGGGTTGCTGGGTGGGTGGGAAATATGTATTTGTTGCATATAGTTTTCTCATTATTTATGAAACTTAACCATAAAAGAATGATATGACTCCTGTGCAATGATGGTGACGGCATTGAAGAAGACAGGGGAAACTAATGTTGGATGGCATTTATGAGGGGCCAGTCTACAATACCCCTTTTCATGAGACACTTACACCATTTGACTTTTTCTTTTCTTTCTTTTCACTTTTAAGCCAAAGTCTCATTACTGGTTTTTTAAGTTGCTGCTGCTTTAGAATCCTGAGCATGTTTCTCATAACAAAGCATCCACACACTTGCACAAAACCAGTTGAAATTTATTTAAGAAGTCTGATTTTTTTTTTTCTAACGAACAGATGTGGAATACATTTACCCATATTCCAACCATAACAACTGCAGTTATGCCTTATTAAGCTTCAGCATTTAGGGTAATTGAAGTATAACCTTTACTCTGAATTAGAAGACAAAGCTATTTCAGAGACTGTACACCCTTTCTGGACTGACTTCAGCTAGAATTTGATCAAATTTAATATCTATCTTGGGGAAACCATATTTTTGAGAGCATAGAACAAATTACTCTTCCTCTTTCACACTGTATTGATAAAACAGACCTTGGCAGCCATTTCTCTCAGCAGTTTTAAAGGATGAACGTTGGATTTCATGCCCACCTACAATTAAAAACAACCTGGCTTTCAGAATTCTGTGGTGTCTAAACTTTAGTCATATACTAAAATTATATTTCTTAGACCTTTCAGACTATCATGGTCTGTACAAAATGCCCACTTTCACTTCCTTGTCGAATTTCTTTCCCGTGTTTTCCTAAGTCATCCAGATAAGCCCCAAAACCATAAGGGATTTTACTTTTCTTGAATGTGGTTGACATTAAATTCAGCATTTCATTATCTAAAAATATTAAGAAAAAAGTAAGGTGTATTTTAATCCTCCCTTCCCCTCAGACCCAGATGAAGATTCCAAAATCAACATCAGTAGATTCATGAAACTAAATTATTTCTGTCATTTTCAGCTTAATTTTAAACAAAGGGACACATAAGTGGAAAGGAAGCCATTATCACTTACTTAGTCTTAAAAACATGTGGTCACTGCCCCTTAGTGGGCTCCTTCTGCCATCAGCTCTTCTCCCAGTATCAGAAGTCTTTGCTCATCCCTCTCATAATTCCAGTAGATTAATTAACGCTACTGTTACTACCAAAATTCTGTCAATAGCTGACAGAATGTTTCTCCTTAAAGGACTTTCTTCCACTTTATTCTGACAAGCTCCTAAAATTTTTTCCCTTTCCAAATTCAGATTCTTTTTTCCTGAAAAATTAACACAACTTTGTGGCTTTTATTGCTTGTGTGTTTTTGCCAAGCATGTTCCATGGCCCAAAACTGAAGAGGAAAAGTTTAATTACTGGATTTTTTTTTTTAGTTTACATAAATCGCATCATTTATAATAAATAATCAGTGGTAACAATATAGTGACCCTTAATCGATTAAAGGTTGTATTATTTATACTTGGCATATTTTTTTCTGACTATTCTGTTTTTGGACTTTATAACTATGAGGGAAATATCACCGGTCTGTCAAGAAATAGTAGTAATTATTCCTGAGTTATATAGATAAGTCCAGTGGCCAGTCATTTCTTGTACAAATAAAATTGGTGGCACTAATGTATATCCAGAGCAATTTGAATTGTCAACTTCATTCTCTATTAGTAAACCTTATAAAAACACACATAAAATCTTACAACTGGCTTCTGGTATTTGAATGCCCCGTTTTTTTTACTTCATTATTTCCTATGACCAGTTTGGTCTTTCTTCCACTGTTATGATATTAGGCCCTAATCAGTATTATTTTTTTCATAAATAGTACAGTGTTTGAGTGTATTCCTTTTCTGATGTGTTTGTTCTATTAGCATAGCCTATCAAGAATGATAAGGCTTATGTAACTTTCAGCTTACCATGACCGATGCTCAAATGTGTATTTAAGCACACAGCTTTTACGTTCCTTCTAAAACCTTTGTAAAAAGATGACTTTTCCTCACCAAGAGGTAACAGTTTGGGAGAGAAAATATACAATTAAGTTTTTCCTCTAAAAAAAACAGTGTGCACTTTTCTCTCCTATATTTTATATGCCCTAGCAGTTGCAAATGCTATATCCTAACCTAAAATTTTACTGAGACTCCTGTACACCAAAATTCTCAATTGAACTCTTAGGAAATGAATATTACAGAGTCATTTTAAAGGAGCAGCAATCTAACCAAAGGTAAGATTTCATCTGATTTGAAGTTTCAAAATGCTAGTGTTATTTTATTTGAGATACTCACTTTGTGATATCATTTAAAATACTCCCCAAAGGAATGAAGAGGAAGTATAAATAAAAGAATAAAGTTCATTTTTCATTTTGTGATAGTATGGAAAGCACTGATGTGTATAGAGAAGTTAGGAGACAAAAAAAAGTGGCTTATTTTCTATGCACAAATATGCACCTATTTTTAAGACTGCCTATACCATTAAAATGGAATGATTGATAATTTCATACCATACAGAGATAATAAAATGATCAAAGATTAAGTCATTATTAATTAGGTTATGGTGGTTATTTTTAAGATAGGAAAGAAGTTGAAAACCCATGCACAACTTTCTTTTCCCTCATCTACCATTTTTCTCCTTAAGAAAACTGCTTAACTTCAGATTTAGAAGCAATGATGTGAGAAAATGAGTCATCTCACAGTAACGTATGTGGACCTATTAAGAAAGAAATTGGGGCTCAGTCCCTAGGATCCATGACTTCCCAATATTTTCAACAGGAGATCTCTAAGACTTTCAATGGCATTTTACCAGAAGTAACTTGTCGGTATAGTATCCTTCCACCAACGTTTGACCAGAGTACATTCATGGTAACTAGAGAATGCAGCAAGTTAAAAAAAATTTTTTAAATAGCCTATTACTGAGTCATACAGTCATCAGATTAACAGACATTTTAGTTGAAGATAAAATAATTATGGAGAAAGTAGAGAAGAACAAGAAGATGTCAGGCATTGGCAGCAGAAGCAGGGCAGTGTAAAGAAGGTATATGAGCTTGACAGCACGGAGGCAGTGCTTTGCTGTCTCTCCTTTCTGTGGTTATCCTGCTGGTGGAGACCTGCCTTTATTTTCCATCAGTTTTCTCCATTACTTTGCATTATTCAGGAAATAGTTTTTTTATGCACAAATTCTAAGCAATGACTAGAAAGATTTCTTAGTCTAAGGAAAATAATTTAGAAAATAACCCTATCCGTGGCATTATTTTATTCATAAACTTAGGATTCTCTGAAGTGATTGCACTTTATTTAGTAACCATATATCAGATCATTATTGTTTTCTATCATAGTTTGCATGAAATTTGCCTAACTCAAAAAATAAATACTTCTTGCTGTTAACATATTTAAATTTTTCTTAAATTAAGATAACTTCTGAAATTTAAAAAAATAGTATTGAATCTATGACTTTTCAACTACAAAATCACCATACTTTTCTCAAAGCCAATATCATTACAGATAAGACCTATAGTCACTAGGTTAAGACAATAAAAGTTCTGGTAGAACTTTGGGAAAAGGTAAAGAACAAATCAAATGTATCAGCATAGTTCATTTTCTTTTAATGATGTATTTAAATTTTATTTCTTGCTTGTGATGATTAGCTGAAGCAAGGAGTTAAAATGAGATTCTATAAATTATCTAAATATACATACATTTCTCTACATTGCAGGTATCAGTCTTTGCTAATAAATAAAGCTAACTTTCTGCATTGTGTTTGCAGTCTCTACAATGTCAGAACACAGTGGTAGTGTGGGGTAGAGCTGATTATATCAGAGCATAAGGAATGTATATTGGTTAGTGCTGCAAACCAACAACTTAACCAGCATTAAATCACACTCCACTCGCCAAATACAAACAAGTGAAATCATCTCATGAGATCTGGAAGAGCTTACTTTAAGCAGTATGAGAATCTTGCTCGAGAATGGAGGTGAGCCTCCTGATTGATATGGCTCATGATGGCTTTCTTGTATGAACTGGCCAAACTCGGATGCTGAGTTGCCCCTTAAAAGTAACTTTGCAGAGTGTATTTGCTTAACGGTGGAAGAAGACGTGAAAGGAACAAGATGAGCGTTTCCCCTGAATTGAAGAGAATCATTATACTAATTTTCATCTAAAGTATATTTCCTCATAGCAGACCTTTGGTTTATTTTGTCACTAAATCAAAGCCACCTTCCATTTTTTTATGGTGCCATCAACCTAAGAAGAACAATCAAATAACCAGCTGTTGGCCTTGGATTCAGTGTGTCTGCTAATTACAATCTCATCTTGTATACCTTCAAGCCAGTTATTTGACTAAACTAAACGTTCACCGTATTATCTTAGTTCTCCCAATGCCCTTTCTTCTGTACCACCACAAATCAGAGGGAAGACTGACTACCAGAAAGATGTGGACATCTGAGAAAGGCAAGGATTTCATTTCACTATCCCTTTGTCATCATCTGATATCCCTATCTACACTTCCCTGATTGTCCTGTGGCAATACCAGCATGGTGGAAATAGGGAGAAAATTTGTGGGGAATCCTGAAAGAGTAATTGATTATGACATCATTATTCTTTTAAACTGTAAAGTAAAATTGTGAGCCACTCACATTTGCAAAAAGTGTAGAATTCAAGCTTTATCACATTGTGAAGATTAATTTCTTGCTATATTCTGGGTCAGCACAGAAGCTTGTATCAATGAAGAGTATTTTGGAGGGGAATAGGGTATAAAATGTATGTCTTTTCAAACCCTCTCCCTCCGCTCGTGTTTCCTTCACCGCCAGCCATACTGTGTTGGTCAAATAATACTATTCTATGGAACCCTGAGCTATAGTTGTCAGAAGTAACTATGGAATGTGATTAGTCCTCTGTGGGTGCTTCTTTCCCTTTTTTCTCCCTTGCTTTTTTTCTTACTCTCTCCACTCTGGTAAATGGAAAAGGTGATGTCAAAGAATTGATGCTTACTTGGATTCATGTTGTATCTGTGACTATGCTATTAGCTGTCTCCTTTTTCCTTCTTATATGGGTAGAATTCTTATGAAGTGTGGAGTTCCCTTCTTGATAAGTAGGTTAAATGCACAATGTGGTACTGTTTTATAGTTTCTAGATGGTTGTATAAAGCAAAAAGTCAATGTGGTTATGTGTTTTTAAAAGAAAACAAGTGATTGGTTATAAAACTGTCCTTTTTTCATTATTATAAGCTCTGTTTTCCAACAGTTTTGCTGACTCCTTTGTTGTTGGTGAATGGGTTGTGTGATTGTGTGTTTTTTTCTCTGGATTTCTTGGAGTCCTGAACGTGATTCCTCTTAGGACTAACTTGTATAAGAGTTTTTAGGGCAAACAGACTTCAAAAGTGAAAAAAATTTAAACTCTTTTACTAAATTAAAAAATAATCTTAGCCTTTTTTCTTTAGGTAATATATGAAGTGTGACCTAAAGCAAAGAGACAGATGCAACAGGTTTTGTTTCGTTTTACTCATACATAAAATATGTATGTAGTATGTGTTTATTGGTTCCTATCATGTGTTAGGCACTACTTTATTACTTAGTTCTAGTTGAAATTGGCTTCCTTATCATTATAGTTTGTAGTTTTTTGGAGACAAGCCGGGAAAGGTGATAAAATTATTTCTAAACTACTTGTCTGAAACCACTGCCAAAAAAGTCAGACTGTGCTGTTACTAGGTATCAATGCCCCAGGGTAAGCTGAACTTTCTCTTCTATCTCAAGTTAGATAGCCCTCTTTACCTCTTTCCGGGCAGATATCAAAGCCTGTTATTCTGGTTTTTTAATTCATCATTTTAAAAATAAGAATATTAGGTCATTCAAGACCTGTTTCTTCAGAACTAATGCTTAAAAACTGTCCTTATAATCCATCTTAAAATTCACTTGCTGAGGAATGTATTATCTGAATGGATGTATTTTTTAACAACTGGGGCAGCTTCCCACACAGGAAACAAATTTAAATGACATCATTAAGTAACACATTAGTATCAAAGTTCAACCAATGCTTACCTTTATAAAATGAAGTTTTTCCCAAAAGACTCACCTATTTTATACTGACTGCACAGCTGAATGAGGATGACAGTGATACAGCATTCCACCTTGCTCCAAGTAGGGCAGCTCTGGGGCTGCTTTCTACAGAAGTGAATAGAAAACCGGAAGTCAATGTATTGTTTTTGGCAGCAGATTTACTGTGCTATTCTCATTCCTTAGAGTAACTTTCTAGGGTAAAGAGAAACCCAAGTAACCAAGAGAAACAGGCAAGTAACAAGAGAACCAAGGAAAAGCATTTTAGTCATACTAACTCCCAATTCCTGTGCCACATTAGTGAATTTCAAAATTACTATATTATATATTGAATGGCAGAAGTCAACATTTGCTTATTTGTGGTTTCTCAGTCTTCTGACTAGATGAGCCAATAAAATTAAAAATTTCAGCTAATCAGGGCTTGTATATCCCTTCTGCAAAGAAGTACCAAAAACAGTTTGGAAACATCAATTCACCAAAAATCATTGTCAACTATTAGATTTATACTTTTTGTCTGCAATTCCATATATTCTTTAGGAAACCGTAAGCATCTCCCAGGCAGCCCTAGTCAAAAGGCTGCCTGGGTAAAGAGTGTGCCTTGCTGCCAGCTGCTATTGTGAGTATCCATGAGCTGTACCCTGGTTTCCTTCCACGGCAATGCCCTGATCTTGACCAGTTTGGAACTCTAGTAGTAATATAATTCAGGACAGAGGAGAAATTCTTTTCCAAATGGGCTTTGTAGTCAACAGGAAGCCATACAAAACACTAAAAAATGTTAAGTGCCTCGTAAATAGTAGGGGCTTAATATTTGTTAAACTGAAATGTAACTTATAGCAACTTATAAGTAGATGAGCTACTGGGTAATTAAGGAGGTAACTGGCTTTTTGGTTCAACTGCTACAGAAGTTGTGCCTTATGAATGCCTGGTCACTGGCAAACTGGTCAGTCTCCTCTGATCCTTCCGTGAAATCAGGTTATGTTGTGTGAAAATTTGATTCTGATGCTCCCTCACCAATAATTAGCAGATGCTTCTTCATCCTAAGAACTTTCTATTCCAGCCCACAGATAACAGACCAGGTCCTTCCAGGGAGAAGTAGTCACTGACTACTGACCTCTGCTTCCCACCACAGGCACATCTCACATCAGTGTATGTCATGTAGTTTTAGCACCGTGTATAGAGGAGAAAACCAAAGTGTTAAAGTAGCTGACCCTGAAAACTGCAGTAATAACTGAACCTGGAATTAAGACCCAGATCTGATGGGTTCCATATTCTCTCTCCCTTAAAGAAAAGAGAAAGAAAGAAATAGAAACTTTTTTTTTCCTTTTGGCAGGCAAAGTAGGAAGTAGCTTGTCAATTACTGCTTCTTTCAGATGTTATACCTGGTCAGATCAGAATATAACCATTTTAAAGAAAATCAAAGAACGCCTTTCTCCTTCCCACAAAACACTCATAACCATAGGTTCCTCAGCAAGGTGGGGGTCCCCTACTGGCTTCTTTCTGGGAATTCGTCATCTGCTCTTACAGGGAAGACAGCTCTTAGGAGTTTTTTTAAACTAAATATTAGCAACACTATGTCCCCGATGGACTGCTTTTCACAGGATCTTCTCCCTTGAGCCAGTCACCTTCCTTTTCTCTCTTCCTTCCCATTTATAAGTTTCACTGGTGGTGAATTGGGATGGTGTATTAGAGGAAGGCATGCACTAGCAAATGTATCAGGCATTTGAGATGTAGAAAGGATAGAGTGGTTATACAGCAATGAGATTTGATGGTATTGCTAAGTGCCATTAATATCTACAAAAGGATAATGAACAGCTGAGTGCAAGCACCAGGCAATTGAAAACCAGATATGGAACCAGAGGGCCTCTTTGGTTGCATACAAAGAAGCTTCATCTACAGTAGGAGACATGGGAAGGGAAGAGAAAGTGAAGACCAAGCCCAGGACTTCCCAGAGTAGCAGAACTTCAAAGACAGTTAAGTACCCAACCAGGGCAGGTCTGCTATGCAAGGTCAGGGCCCTGATTGGGAAAACTTAACACATGAGATGCAACGTCTGGTTGGAATCCCCCCTCAAAGATTTTGGCTCCCCAAACCCTCAGAATAGTGTGACCCTATAGACATACCTACTCATAATGCTCACCAGAATTCCCCATCCCCATTCCATGATGAGAGACATTAAAGAGGCCTCTCTTGTGTAAGACAACATGTGCACACCTCTGGATCTTCCATGACTCAGCTGGGGCACCTGCTAAGGGAGCTTAGGGACTATAGGCTAAAGGAGCCCAAAGATACAGTCTGCATGTACTGATAAGAACTGGAGGAGATCCTGAGGGAGCTTGAAAGAGGCTAGAATCTTAAGACTGAATAGAGAAGAATTTTTGACTTAGAAGTGTTCCCAAAGATACAGAATTTAACTCCCTACCAAGGATTCCAGGAATTGGTGGAAACTTGCTACTAGCATGGCTCCTAGAAACAAGGAACATGATAGCCCATGCTGAGCAAAATTAAAGTTCAAGAATTGCCATGACAGACAAAGAAGCAAGGGGCTAAAAGGTTCAGGGAAGTGGGCATGCTGATATACTATGGCTGGAAGGCCAAGAGGACATACTATGGACAAAGGTCATAAGAAATAACTGGTCAGAGGCGCACCAGCATCAGTAAAAGCTCAGAGGTTGTTTTCTTCTACAAAGACACTATTCCAGAGCTGTGCTGGCTGATAGCAATGGGGATGATAGGACTTGGAAGCAACAGAGGCCAGGTGGCAGCACAAAACAATCTATAGCCAGAAGGTCACGTTTTCTGTAACAACTGGCAAGGTCGCAGTGGCAGCCAAGGTCGGAAACAGAGTTATGAGAATGGTCACTAGAATAGTATCCCTAGTGACAAAATAGATGGGCACTTACCCAACTTGTATCACTTGGCTTATAGCAGAAGAAGTCAAAGATGGACAACCAGGAGGCTGAGGGCACTTGCCACAATAAAAACTCAATCTCTTGCCCAATTTCTGTTTTCAGACCCAGAGCTATTGACAGAAGAGGCGACTGGCTGATAGGAGGAAGAACACTGCAATATCATGGCAAGAATACACAGTAATGATTCCCCTAGATCTTCCCCACAGGTACCTATGGCTATCTACTCAGATATATAGGAAGAAGGGAATACCAGTCAATTTGAGGACTGTTGGACATAGGGCCTGAGCTGTCCTGAATCTAATGCCCAAACACCTGAATCTTCATGGACCCCGTGTTAAAGTGGGTCCAGTGGGGGCCAGATAATGAAGGTAGTCCTGACCAATGTCCAGTTTATAGATCCACAGTATCATTGGACCCACCCAGAGGTCAATTACCCAGTCCACAAATATATAACTGGGGTAACCTATTTTCCAGTTCGCCTAACCTCCACATTACATCCTTGGTCTGCAAAATAAGCTATCATATTGGGAAAGGCCAAGTAGAGGGCTCTCAAATTAACCCCCTAGGCACAAATAATGTAAAGTCATATTGGTGGAAAAGAGGGAGTAGGGGTTTTTGCTGCATTCTATCCCTCTCATCCTCTCCATACTTGATGGTTTGACCAATCTTGTCCCTAAAGAAACTGGTTGGTTTAAGAAGGGTCAGTGTCGACTATCACAAGCTCAATCAAGTATAACCCTAGTTGCGGGCACAGCACCAGATGTGGTATCTTCATTAAGCCAAATCAACACCACCTCAACTATGTGATATATAGCCAATGATTTGGTGAAGGCATTCTTCTCTTCCAATCAAAACAGAGGATCAGAAACAATTCACATTTCCTTGGAAATGATAATATACATGAACAGTTTTGCTCCAAAGCCATATTAAATCCAAAGAAATTGACCAGCTGGGCATCCACATTGATCCATTAATGACATTATATTGATTGGGTCAGATGAGCAAGAGGTGACTAGCATGCTGGAGACCTTTATGGGACATAGAGGTTCCAGAGGTTGGAGCTAAACCCTGAGAAGACTTAGGAGCCTGCCACAATCTGTAACATTTTCAGGAGTCCAGTGATCGGACCCAGTAACAGGACATCTCCAAAGTAAAAGACAAATTATTGCATCTTGTACCTCCTACCATGTTGAAGAAAACATGATTGGTAAGCCTCTTCAAGTTCTTAAGCCAGCATATTCTACATCTAGAGGAACTACTCTGACTCATGTACCAGGTGACGTGAAAGGCTGCCAATTCTGAATGAAATGAGTCCTAGAGCAGAAAAGGGCTTGCAGCCAGCACAGGCTGCCGTGCAAGCAATCCTGCTGCTTGGGTCATATGATCTGATGAAGTCTATGGGGTTGGAGTTATCAGTGGTGGGGAAGGATATCATGTGGACTCTGTGGCAAGTTCCAGTACGAGAATCACAGTGCAAGCTCCCAGAACTCTGGAGTAAGACCATGCCATCTGCTGTGAAGAATTATGTGCCTTTGAAAAACAACTAACCTGCTAGTGGGCCCTGGTAGAGAAGAGGTGTCTAACCAGTGGTCACCAACTAACCTTGTGGCTAGAATTGCCCATCAAATTCTGGGTCCTATCAGACCCAGTGAGTCAGATCAGCCCAGCAACAATCCATCATAAGGTGGAAGTGGTACCTCCAGAACTGAGCTTAAGCAGGATCAGAGGGCACAAGTACACTGCATGGGCTGGTAACCCAGATCCCCATTACCCACCATGATTGGCCAAGCTCCTCCCTCGGGGCACACCCATGACTGTAAGGGGGATCCCTTATAGCTCTTAAGTTCCAACTGAAAGAGGAATAAAAAGCCTGAGCTTGTTTCAAGGATGGGTCAACTCCATATGTGGGTGCAAACTGAAGTTGGATGGCAGCTGCACTACAGCCTCACACAGATAGCTTTCAAAGACATGAGGGGAAATCCTCCCAATAGTAAGAGCTTAGAATATGTGCTTGTTATCCACTTGGTGTAGAAAAACAAAGTGACCCAAGGTTAGAATATATAGTGACAAATGTCCTGAGTAACTGATCAGAGAAGCAGGAAGACCTGGATTAAGGAGTCTGGGGTAGAGATTTGTGGATGGACTTACGGGCCAGAAGTGAAGTGGGGAAATCTTTGTACCATATGTTTGCGCCATCAATGATGAAGAACTAAACCACTAAGTAGACAGATGACTCAGCCCACTGACCTCAGCCAGCCTCTGTCATGGGTCACTCCAGTGTGGGCATGATGGAAACGTGAACAAACATGGTGGGGACAGAGATGGAGGCTATTCGTGGGCCAACAGCATGGACCTTCATTTGCCAAAGATAATTAGGCTACTGTTGCCACCAGCATCCCCCTGCCTGCACCAGAGACCAACACTGAAATACCCAATGTGGTATCTGATTAGTTGGTCTTCCTCAAGAGACAAGCCAGCCATGTGGTAGCAAATTGCCTCCATTAGGCCCTTTCCATCTTGAAAGGTCCAGAGTTTGTTTTATGTTCTTAGAGAAAAAGACACACATTCAGATTATGGGTTTGCCTTTCCTGACCATGGAATCTAAGTCAGCACCAACCCCTGAAGGCTTATAGAGTGCTTGATCATCTGGCATGGGATTCATATAATATCACCTCAGAGAGATGAAGGGCTGCTATTACACATAGGGGGGCAGGGAGGAATTTGTTTGGCCCCCAGGGGTAGAAAAAAGCATTTGTGTTTCAATGGACACTGTATATCACAGCATACCCCTCTGACAGTCAGTTTCTAGTCCTGTTCCTTGTCTTTAAGCTATTTTGCATCTCTGTAAGTTGTAGGTAATGGTTTGTAAATTCTTTCTTGTAGTAATTTCAGTTGGCTTTCTTCCCATGGTAGAAAAAAATATTGTCTCTACAATTTTTCCTAACATTCCTTCATACCATAAATGTTTATGCTCTTTGGACTTCCTTGAACTTTTGTGTATATGCACATACTCATTTTTATATCTGAGAGTCATGATTTGTGTCTTTTCTGAAAAGAAAATTTTTTAACACAGGCAGCTTGGGCACCATTGGCTTTCCCTTGCCCAATTGTGACTGTAAATAGAGAGATATTGAAACATCAGCCCAAAAAGGACATGGTGACCAGGGCTCAGGTCCTTTGGGGATGAGCTCTGGGTAATACCATCAGACTGGCTTTGGAAGCCAGTAGAGATGGTAACGTGGTGGCCCAGCAACCGACTGTACCGGTGAGGACTGGCTCATCCTACTAACATCTGAGTTTCGCTTCAGGAAGAAAGGCTCACCAGAATCCTGGAGGAACTGCTGTGCGAACATGTGTGGGAAAAGTGAGCTGAGTGGCACAGAGTGAACTGTGGTGGGCACAAGTGCACTGCCCAGATCTCTCCACAGGAGGCCTTGCTTCACAGGTGTGCGGGCTGCTGTGAGGAGTGTCTTCAGCTGACAGCGCCTCTGGGTCTGCCTCAGTTGCAGAGAGCTACCTCGCCCCAAACCATGCCCTTCCTGGGGCAATTCACATCTGGTGACTAGACAAATCCACATGGAGTGACTGTGCTTTCTTTCTAGTGGGTATAAAAAGGCCCAGCCATCTTATCCCAACACATGACAGCTCTAGGGCAATATCCACTCCAGAGTTCCATGCTGGGCCGGCCAACATTCTGTCAGGCCTTCACTGCAGTTCACGTGCCACCCCCATCCTGCATTGTCCTCTTAATTTCACAGTTGGAGAGCTCTAATAAACCATGCCCACCCCCCCACCCCCGATCCCTCTCAGAGCCTCTGGCCCACTGGGGCACTTGTCCCCTGGCTTCTAATCAGTCTCCCCTCTGCAGTCTGGAACTCTGTTTTGTTTTGTTTACTCATCCAACCATGTCACTTCATCAGTAACTCAAAATCATCAGTGACTTCTCAAACCTGGGTATTTGTTCCCCTAGATATGTTAGGAGATGCGGGGCCAAACACTACTATCTTCTGTCATTTTAAATGTTACCTACAATCTGTCCTATATTTTATAGGGCACAGGCCTTTAGTGCTCCCTTATCTCTGTCCATCCAAGAAGGCATGTGTCCTTACCTCTGTGCATGAGACTGACTCTCCAGAGAATTCTCCCCTCCTGCTCTTCACCTGCCCGGCAGTGGCAGCAATGCTGCTTCTTCACTCACTCTGTCAAGAAGACTAACACACCTGCATTCTTATATTCTGCCAGCACCCCCATTAGAGAACTCCTTATCTTTATTAAATCTGGGCACTTGTCAGTCTCCACAACCCCACCCCCATTCTAGACTGTTCTCAAGGCAAGGATGCTATCCATTTTTCTACTTTTGGGGTCCACCCATAATGCCCAGTTTACACTAAGAAACATTAGTTGAATAAACTTGTTAAAAGATAATTTTTTGTATGTGAATGTTAATAGCAGCTTTATTCATAGTTGCCAAAAACTGGAAACCACTAAATACCCATCAATGGTGAATGGATAAATGAATCAGGTATATTGTCTTAGTCTGCTGGGGCTACCATAACACCTTACCACACACTGGGTGGCTTAGACAACAGAAATTTACTTGTCATTTTTTCTGGAGGTTGGTAGTCCAAGATCAAGGTGCTGGCCTATTTGGTCTCTCCAGAGGCCTCCCTCTTTCTCCCTCTTTGGCTTGTAGACAACTGCCTGCTCGTGATGTCCTTTCTTATGGCCCTTTCTTTGTGGAAATGTCTAAAGATAATTTTAAGAGAGGGCATAATTGTGCCTCTCATATAGCTATAAAATAAACATGTGTCTGAGATTTTAAGTTATTAATTAATGAGAGAACCTGTTCAAAAGAGAATCCGAAACTCAGATAAATATAGAGACATATGGAATGCTGAGAAAAATGAATAAATGAAAAACTGGACAATGTTCATGAGGCAATTCCACCAAATCCAATTGGCATTTCTATGGACAAAAATCATTTGCATTACTATGAGTTTATTTCTATAACTTACAGTATTATAAAATAACTCAGATCATCTGGAAGGATGCACTAGGCAGTACAGCCAATAACTTTTTCGATCCATTTCCAAGCCTTTGACTTTTTCCCCTACACTTTAATTAATTGCTAACTCTTCCATCCCCAATTATGCATTTATTTATCTGGTCATTTGACATCATTAAACACACACACACAAGAAAATGCTTTGTTCTCAATACCCTAGAGAGAAGTACTTTTTGCTTTAGCCAGTTACTAAAGCCAGCAGCTTGGGTTGGGTCCTGGGGCAGATGGACCCCACCTCAGTTCTCCCCTTTTTTCCTCTAAATCTTCATAGAAATGACCCAACTCTTAGCAAGAGATATTAGCGATGTCAGTATTATGAAGAGAGAGGTTTTTTTGTCTTAGATGCTTCATTCTGAAGAGTTAGAAGAAGCTAACTCCTTTTTGGTGACATGTGGGAATCTCCCAACCAGGATTTTCACCACTGCTCTCCTAGGAGAAGAGGCAGGGCTCTCAGGCCCAGCTACCAAGGCCACTGACAAAATGGAGCCAGCTGTTGGGCCAGGGATGTTGGTGGGGAGGCTCAAGCAGAAGAAAGAGAGTAGGAGACTAGAGAAGCGATTCTGGGGGAACAGCATCTTGGAGGGCAAAGTCAACAGGCGTGAACCACACAGAGTACTTTCCCGGGCATGCCTGCTTATGAAGGGTGCCACACGGCCCAATGGGGCAGGGCTTTGCACATGTAAAATCAGAGCATTAAATGCTTGAAAACCCTCAGACACTGGCTCTGCCAGAAGGCTTTCTAAGAACCTGTGTACAGTCTACTTTGGCCTGATGCCTGAGTCCCCTGGCCCCCTGGCCCCCTGGGGACTCTGAAGACCCTGCTGTGCTCCCCTCAGTACAGGTGGCGCTCCGCACCTGTCTCAGTCCACTGAGACCCTTCCCCAGTATGCTTGGAAAAGGGCCACTGTGTTTCACTTAGTGAACACACACTTCCACACACATTCCCAGAGGGCCCTCAGGGGCCCCGTGGGGCAGCATCTTCCCTTGGAACCCTGTAATATCCCCATGGATCCCATCCACCCCTTTGCTCTCCACCATAGCACTTGTAAACTGGTTTTGGACACCATCTTTTGTGTCAGTAGCTCCGTACCTTTTCATTACCAGCTGATCCTTTTATTATTTCTATAGATCCTAAGCTTATAAAGGTTTTGTCCAACAAACCAGCCATATTCATTGCACAATAATCCTTGTCCCCATGACGACCAATGTTGTCCTACAAAGTTGATACAAAACCAGTCAAAAGCAAAGACACTTCTCATGGTAAATGTGTAATTCCCATTAGACTAATGTATAGACTGGATATGGCTTATGGTCCTCTCCCCATCAGGTATCTGGGATCCCAGGTTTGGAACTTATGTTTTGAGAGGTAATGTTGAGTGAGTTCTCCCAAGGCTTCCTAGTTATCCCTTTTCACAGATGGACAAACTGAGGCTGTAAGTCTTAAGGTGAATTGATTAATCATTGGCAACGATCAGAGTAGAAATTGAGATTTCTTTTTAACACCTCCTCTTTTTTAGTCTTTAACTTCTCATAGCATTAGACTTTCTAAAAAAGATAAAGCTGGGATGGGCTGCCACTTGCCGCATGAGGGTGCCTTTTCTGGTTGCAGCTCTGCCCTTTCTGTGGAATCTTGGAATCTGCGGTACAGCAGCTGCCTGTTCCTCCCACCAGGTCAGAGGCCTTGACTATCCTGCCAAGAAAGAACCATTGTCCCAAAGTGTGTTCTATAGGATGTTAATTGCTATTTTGAGGAAAAAAGGTTAAACAAAGGTAAACTGGTTTTGACCTGAGGACTTCCCTGAAAGACCTTTGGGCTTAATGACCCACGGAGAGGATGAGATGGCATACATTACCACCAAGACCTATTGGAACTGGATTCTCTTTTTCACAGGAGACCTTATGGGACCCTGGAGTTCTGAGGAGCTTAGTTAGGATCTGCTAGTCCAGTCCGCCATTTCCAGGTAAGGAAACTGAGCTCTGGGGAGTGACCAGCACTTGGTCCCAGAAAGAGATGTAGCCCAGCCAGAGCTGTGGCCATGTTGCCAGAGTCTAATCCAGGACTTTTCAAATTTGGAACTTTCCCTCTATACCTCACCCACCCCATGCCTGAATTTAACCCAGGAGACATCTTTCCAATAGACTACAGACGGGGAGGGGATTCTGCCCACAGAGGCAGCTCCTGGGGCTCACTGGTGTCCTCAGCAAGACCTCCCAGGCTGGTGGGGACAGAAGGGAGTGGGAGGCCCTGCACAGCCTAGGGCCTAGAAAAGGCTTTGCTCCAGGAGGCCCAGATCATCATAGACCATTAGCAGCAGAAAATCCCTGAGGCAGCTCCCATACAGGCAAAAGCAGGCTCCCCCGGGCCCTGTAGAGCTGCCTCCTCTGGTGGCGCCTCCAAGCCCGCACTGCAGCCTGGGCTAGTTGACATCCATCTGGCCCCAGCCACTGGTGAGGGCTCCCAGGTGTCCCCATTATGGCAGGGATGTGTCTTCAGGACAGCCTAACCCACCCAACACTGAGCCTCTTTGCTTGGCCTCCACCAAACCCTCCTTCCTCCACCGGTCCATGGAGCAGGGGCGGGGCCACGGCGAGCAGCTGTCCTGCCCCAGGTGACCACCCCCAGCTGAGCCTTGTTTCCCTCTGAGCATTAGTGGGGGTGGGGGTGCCGATGTGATAGGGAAACCTTCCAGGGGTGCCCATCTGGGAACAGTGATCTGGTGAGGCCATGTGGGTAACTCTCTCTAGATAGTTCCAGCCAAAAAAATGTTTTCTGGACTGGAGTGTGGCTGGGGACTGTCCAGGGGTGTAGCAAACAGGCATATTTGTGGGACGCAAATTCCAGGGTGATGTGAGTGGCAGGTGTACACAGGACCTGGGGGTAGATGAGACAAGAGAGGTTGTTGAGGAAGTTGCGCTGTGTGCCAAAGTCATGGACCACATGTCACTGGTCTTAAGGACTCTAAGCTGGAAAAGCATGATCGGATTTGGGTTTTAGAAAGGTCACTGGGCATCTGTAAGGAGAAGAGAATGGAGCAGGAGGTCAGTTCAGTTCTGTGATAGGAAACCCGGCGCCCTGGACTGAGATAGAGGCAGTGGAGATGGGAGAGGGGTGGCTCCAAGAGATGGAAGGAGGCAGCATCGCTGTCCAGGAGGGAGAGTGAGAGGGAATCTCTTAGTGGCTGGCTTGGGTGATTGATGATGGCATTCTCTGGGAGAGGGTTCAGAGGAGAAGATGATCGGTTCAGTTCCTCCCAGATCAGGTTTGAAAGGTCTGAACAGGTGGAGGCATCAGCCACTCAGTTATGTAGCACACAGTAGGAACTTTATAATAAAGTCAAATAAACGTACTTGGTGTCCAGGTCTGGATCTCAACAGAGAGGACAGCCTCGTGAGAGAGTGCAGTGGGGGTCTCCAGCATACAGGGGTGGATAGCATGGGTGTCTTGTCTAGATGTTGTCCCTCTGGAAGTCTGCACTCGGTAAGTGATGGGGGGCAGAGTTCCAGGGGTGAGACCAGGAGCAGGAGGAAGAGCCCAGAGGAGCAGTTAGAGACAAGTGAGGATAACCAGAAAAGAGAGAGGCCATGGAAGCTGAGGGAAGAGCCAGATCCAAGAGGATGGGGCTGAGGGACAAAGCATGAGAGGCCTGCAGTGTCCTACATCCTGCCCAATCACTCTATGGTTGCAAAGGTCATAGCTCTTTTTGTATAAAGGAGAGACTCATTTAGAGCCGGAAGGAGCAACAGTGCCCCTTTTTAACATGATTTTCTTGAATAAACCTCCACAGGATTAGCATTAGTTTTCAATGACCTGTCTGTCTGTGCAGGCTCTGGAGTTACCTGTGAGACTTCATGGAGTCTCAGGAACTCAGTAGAGGAAAGGGCTTATGTGTGTGGTCCTTGGAGGCAGACAGCCATTCAACTTGGTCTCCACTACTTACTTGCTCTGAGTTCAAGTCCTGACTCGGCCGCCTCCTGTAGCATAGGTCACGTGACCTCTCTGTGACTCAGTTCTTCATCTAGAAATATGAGCTCTTGATGAACAGCATTATTGAGGACATTTTGTAAAATGAAGCATGAGAGCATCTGGCATAGTCTTGGCATATTGACATTCAAGAAATATTAGCTACAATAATAATATTACTAAAACATTATGAATCCATTCAACAAATACTTAGTGAGTGCCTACCATGTGCCAGGCAATGTTTTAGGACAGAGCCATCTAGTAGAAATGTAATGCAAGTCACAAATGCAAACCACAGAAATAATTTCAAATTACGTATAATAGTCACAACCTAAAAACACAATAAATTACATATAGCAGTCACGTGACAAATATGTAATAATATATTTTATTTAACAATATATAGAAAATATCATTTCAACATGTAATCAATCGGGGTCTGACTCTGAGGGGTGAGGTATATTTTACTGACTTGTCTCAATTTCACAATGGTGGGCTGTTGGCCCAGTTCTAGCTCCGTGATGTCCAGGAGAGTCTAATCCTGTTCCCTGAAGGGGTCAGTACCCAAAGGCAGGGAGGATGCTGTTGAACTTAAAACAAACAAGTTTTAAGTAAAAATAAAAACAATCATAATGTTGTTTGTGGATTTGATGAAATCACATCCATTTCGGAGAGACTCTTTATTTGAGGGAAGACAGTGCTAACTCACCCTCCCATGTTAAACGGCAGAGAGAAGACTGATACCCTTAGAAAGAAAATTATTTCTCTAATGTTTTTATAGTGTATTATGACTTCTTTCCTGTTTTGAAAATGGACCATTGTAAAAAACCTGAAAATATAAAAAAAAAACAAATATTCAGATTCAGAGATGAGGATTTTGATGTATTTTCTGTCTCATTTTATATACAGATACATAACTATAGATATAGACATTTACCAATTCACATACATGTTTTATATACTTAAACTGTAAATTCTGTTTCATATTCTACTTTTTTGCTTAATGTTATTTATGGGCGTATTCCTATTACTCATTTAAAAATAAAGTTGACTTCTAATGGTTACGTAATGCTCCACTTTAAAGAGGTACCATCATTTCCATCCCAGGTGGACATTTGGAATTTCCCAATATTTTGCTACTATAAATTAATGGTGAAGGAACTTCCTTTCACTCAAATTTTTGTCCTCACAAATTTTCCAGGTGCTATCAGCACACTTCAGACTTTGGCCCCACAATGTCAAGTTGCCCTAAAAAATCCTTCATCTCCCACAAGCAGGGCAGCCAAAAGCCCATCCTACCGTCCTCTACCCAATGCCGCGTATTATTATTTAAACAATTCTACTATTTAAAAGGGTTAAAATGGTAACTTTTGGGTTTAATTTTCACTTCTCTTGTCTTCTAATGATTTTGAACATACTATATTATGGTTACTAGCCATTTGTAGTTCCTCTTCTGTAAACCGCTGATTCATATACTCTGTTCATTTTTTCTATAATTTCTTTAATGTAGTGGTATCCCACTGTGATTTAAACTTACATTTTCCTAATGACTAATAATTTTAAGTGCCTATTCATGTGTTTGTTGACCATTTGGATATCCTCTTTGTGAAACGCCTGCTCAAGTCTTTTGCCCATTTTTAAACTGGGTTCTGTGTTCTCTTGATTTTGAGAAGTTCAGATAAATATTTGCAGCACATAGATATTGCAAACACCTTCTCTAGGTCTTGTGATTTACCTTTTCACTACCTTAATGGCATTTTTGATAAACAGTCTTAATTTAATGAAGTCCAATTTATCAATCCTATCTTTTAAGTTTAGTACTTTTTTGTGCCCTTTTAAGAAAGATTTGCCTGACCCAATATCATAAAGATACTCTTTTGCTTTCTCCAGGAAGCTTGATTGTTTTGGCTTCCATATCTTGTTCTACTATCCATCTCAAATCAGTTTTTGTGAATGGTGTGAGGTAGAAGTCAAGGTTCACTTCTTTTCTATTTGGGTATAGAAACTGACTTAGCACGATTATTGAAAACATTGTCATTTCTTACACTGCACTGAAATGAAGTCTTGGTTGTAAATCAGGAGACTGTACATGTGTGAGTCTATTCTATTTGTCCTTTCACCCATACCACATTGCCTTAAGTAGGGTAATTTTATTGTAAGTCTTGATATCCACTAGCTAAGTCCTCCAGCACTGGTCTTCTTTTTTAAGACTGTCTTGACTATTTACTGTTTTATATCCTTTACATATCCACATAAACGTTAGAATCAGCCTGTCAATTTCTACCGAAAGGAAAACCTGTTGCCACCTAGATAGCAATGCATTGAATACTGTTATGGGTTGAGCAGTGTCCCCAAAAACTCATATGTTGAAGTCCTAGCCCTCAATACTTCAGAACATCACCTTACCTGGAAATGGGATCATCATAGACGTAGTTAGTTAAGACGTGGTCATGCCAGAGTAGGATGAGTCCCTAATCCAGTATGATTGTGTCCTTATAAGGAGAGGCAAATTTGGGCACAGACACGCACACAGTGAAAATGCCAAGTGAAGACTGGAGTCGTGTCTGCTGCAGGCCACCTACCAGAAGCTGGAAGAGAGGCCTGAAACGCATCCTTCCCTGGGCCTTCAGATGGAGCACCACTCTGATGACCCCTTGATTTCAGACTTGTGGATTACACAACTGTGAGACAATACATTTTTGCTGTGTAAACCACCCGGTTTGTGGTACTTTGTTACCACAACCCTAGCAAACTAAAACAAATACCTAGTCACTTTTGGAGGAATTGACACCTTGACAAAACTGAGTCTGCTAATCTATGAATATGGTATAATATCCCTCCACTTATTTACATCTTTAATCTCTCTCAGCAGTGTTTTGTGATTTTCAATGTACAAGTCTTGCTAATAATCTTTTGTCATATTTATTCTTAGGTGTTTGATTTGTTGTTTTTTTTTTGATGCTTTTATCCATGGTACTCTTTTATAAATTTCACTTTCTACTTGATTGTTGCTAAGTATATAGAAATACAGTAGCTTTTTGTGCATTGATTTATAAGTATATAGAAATGCAATACAAATGTGTAGAAATATATATATATATATCCAGAAGCCTTGCTAAATTTATTTCTTAATTTTAAGACTTTGTAATCTCTTTTGGATTTTTCTGTAATCATGTAATCTGTAAATAATAATCTTATTTCTTTCATTGCTTATGGTTTTTTCCCCCTAGCTTTATTGTTCTGGATAGGACTTCTATCACAACAGTGAAAAGAAATGGTGATACTTTGGACATCCTTTCCTTGTTCCCAGACCAAGGAGAACTGCCCAATGTTTCCCTGTTGAGCATCATGTTAGGTATATCTTTTTTTGTAAATACCTTTTATCAGATGAAGAAAGTTTAGGGCCTGTGTTTTCAACTATCCATTTTGTTACATTGATCTGGCTATTTTTCAGTTTCTTATCCATTTAATTATTATAACCTTATAGTGCAATTTTTATTCTATAGAATAAGTCCTCTCTCTTAACTACTCTTTTAGAAAATTTTTCTCATGAATATTCTTACCCATATTGAAATCTTGATTGAAAGTACATTAAAATCTTTAAATTAAGGAAAATTTTCATCTACCTAATATACAGTAAGTAAATATTTCTCCGTGTACCCAGGTCTTCTTTTGCAAACATGGTAAAGTGGGGTTTTTTTTCATATACTTTCCACATATTTTTAAAATTATGAAATGTGTGGTATGCACATTACATATATATTTTTAAATTACAGAATGTTTTATGTACATTATATAAATACTATATATTATGTATAAGTTATATATAACATATTATGTATATTATATATATGTGATGTACAGTGTAAAGAATAATAAAGTGAGCTGCCATATGCTCACCACCCAAGTCAACAAAGCATTACCTCTGCCTTTGAAACCTTCCATATCCTTCCCCACAATTGCCATCTGCCTTTCTCCTTCCACCCTGAGGAGGCCATTACATTATTATCTGTGTTAATAATTATCTTGCTTTCATTAGTTTGCTATATATATATATATGAACCCCTAAAGAAGGTGTCATTAATTTCATGTCTCTTTTGACTTGTTTTCTCAACAACCAGTGAGAATCAGCCATGTTGTTTTGTGTAGCTACAGTTTGCTCATTCATTGCCATTTAATATTCTATTTTACAAATATCCCCAAATTTTTCTTCCATTGTTGGACATTTGAGTTGTTTTCAATTACTTGTATTATGAACAGTGTTGTTATTAATTTTCTTATAAATGTCTTTTGGTATAAAGGTCATTTCTGATGGGCTATTATTTTTCTGAGATTTTTTTTTCCTTTCAAATCTATCTTCTACCTGGTTAGTGATGGTATTTAGGGAAACTAGATTTTAACACTTGTATCCAGTTGTGTCCAGTTTGCTTGGGCTTTTCATAGTAAACAATCATATCATCTACAAAGTATAATGATCTTATACTTTAAAAAAATAATCATACATTATAGTTATACTCCTTTTTATGGTTATGCAAAGCATTCTTATTCAGTCCCTAATTTTAATAGGACTCCCCTGGGGTTTTACCATCTTGTAGTATGTTGACTGTTAGATGTTGGATTGTTGGATTTGAGAAGGAAACTTTTGTCATGTTAAGGAAGCCCCTACTTTTAGGGACAGTATTTCAATTTTGTTAAATACCTTTTTAGCTTCTATTATGGAATAATTGTAATTTTTCATTGAATTATTAGTCTCTTGCATCTTAAGCACATCCTTAATATAGTACTGAGCACTTTCTGTCTTTTCTCAAGATCAAAACTGTCACAAACATGACATCAGATCTCAGTCATCCTCCAGTATCTTTCACCTGAGTCTGCTCTGACTTTGTAGATGACAAAATTGACTGGGCCAAGATACCAGTGATTATTGGCAGGCAGGTTACACTCAGGTGCCCTCTGCTCATGTTGATGATGGCCTCCCACAGAGTAGACATGGTACAGGAGGAGGGAGAGTATTAAAATATTTTCCTAATCCCAGTGGTTTCCCGTGACTAGGATTATGAAATGAAAAGTTGCAGTTTGGACTTGGGATGGGAACAGATGCCTAGAAGAGTTGGTGGTTACACGGTGAGTGGGCATTCAAAACAGTGAAGTCTGGAGTCCGTATCTCCAGGGAGGGTCCCTGTCCCTTCCCAGTGGGCTCCCTGCCTGCCAGCCTGGAAAGCAGTGCAACCTGACCATGACCAGGTAGCAGCCACACTTCTGTTTTCCTCAGGACTTAGTTGATTCAAGCAGGTGTGGCATGTGTGTTCACACGTGTCTGCATATGGGTGTGTAGGAGGGGGCAGAGGAGCATAACAAGAAGACAAGGTGGCCACTCTCTGGAGGTGCCCAGTTCCATGCTGTCTATGCATCCCTGGTGTCCTCTTTCGGCCTATTTTTGCATATTTCTGTCATTATCTTCTTGTCTCCCATCCCCCATCCATTTCTTCCAATAGCTATTCTATCTCCAAATTTCCAGGCTCACTCAGAATTGAAGTACAAGGCTCACACCAGTAGCTGTGATCAATGACCATTTGGGGAAGGGGGAGGAGGGGCAGGGCAAGGAGCCCTGGACATCCAGTCAGTCAGAAAGCTGGGTCTGGTCCTGGCCCTGCCAGTGACTGACTTCCCACAGGCCCTGGGGTAGGACGGGCCATATTCAGTTAATAGCCAGATCCTTTAGAAATGACCTTGATCCTCTTAGCAAGCCATGCCCCCCACCCTCCTCTTAGGCATCCTTACATGATAGGAATTTTTTTCTTTTGTTTAACCATCTGGCTTGTAGTCAATACCTTTTATGTGACATATACATGTTAGGAGTCAAGAACACAGATGGGATTAGGAAGTGCTCTGTGAAGTGCCAGATGTTGACAACTCGGTGTGAAAAGTGCTCTGGCAGAAGAAGGTCAGGTTCTCCAGGTTAGGATGACTGTGGCGAGACCTGGGGAGGGCTTTCCTGAGGCGGTGACATTCGGGCTTTGGGGTAGTGTAGGTCTTATAGAAGACACCCAAACTGGTGTGTGGGTGTAGTGAAGCCATTGTTTCAGGCTGAAGAAACACCAGGCAAAGATAGGGAGACATAAACCTGTAGCCCGCCGTGGGAGCTGGGAGCAATTCAGTGGTGGGAGGCAGGACAGGCTGTCAGGTGGGGAGCCAAGGGCTGAGACCAGTGGGTCACACAAAAGCGTTGGAGTTTTAACCCAAGACATGTGTTTCTCCAAACTGACTAGGCCTCAGAAAGCATCTGGGAAGTTTATGAGGGAACAAGAGTACCGGGCCTTACTCCGCCTAAGGAAGCAGAAGCTCCACGAGTGAGACCTCAGAATCAGCCTTCACCAGTGTCCCAGGAGAGTCTACACAGGCACAGGTCAGACCGGCCCTTGGAAGTCCTGGGAGGGCTCCAGGCAGGGGAGAGCAGGTAGGCAGCCACTCCCGACACGCCCTTGGTCCTCTGCCAGAGGGAAAGCCCTGGGGCAGTGGACAGCATCCCCAGGAGCTATTGCCAGGATCAGTCGCCTCCTGGGCACCTCCAACCATGTGTCCCATGACCAAGACAGGAGCCATCAGGAAATCTGATTTCCAGATGGACAAGCTCCCTCAGGCAGGACACCCCTCAGCTGGCTGTACAGCTGTGACCTGGAAAGACTGCCTCTCACCTAGCCCTTCACCCCAAGTGAAACCCAATTCCCTATCCCACATGCTCCTTGTTCAAGCTCAGTGTGCAGTGCCGTGGGGGAGGAGGGGAGGAGCCCTGAGGCTTTTGTTTTCACCCGGGCTACGTGGAGGAGGCGGCTGTGGCTTGGTAGGGTTCCCTGGTTGGTCAAATGGAAGAAGGTGGCAAGAAGACTGCTGCTTACCATATATTTGTGTTCCTCCTGGATTTCTCCAAAAGATGGTAATCAAAGAGTCTGATACCCAAGGACACAAGGTAGTTCCCCAGCCCAGAAACATGCCATGCTCAAGGCACGGTGTAGACCACCTTCTAGGAACTCCTACCTCATAGGACAGAGTCCAAGCTCCTCACCTGGACCCCAGAGGCCTCAACAAGGTGTAAAGAAAGCAAAGGCGATCATTTGCATCTCAAAGGTTTTGGTGGGGGCGGATTTCCTTTAAAGCTTTTGCTGGAACGTTCAGAAACTTGCCTTACAGATCATTAACTTATGGG
>JAVSCE010002766.1:0-26085 GCA_032199065.1 Smutsia gigantea
AAGAACATTATGAGCCCAAGGACTCACACACAGAAGGCTTTGTGGACAACTCAGGCATGTAAACTGGGGAAATGGAGGGAAAGAATGATGTGTTGTGGCAATGGAGCAAATCCTGTCTCGTTACAGATGTGGGGGCAGCAGAGGGCTAAGAGGATGGACATGAACAAAGCTTGGAGGTCTGACGTGAGGATCTGGGGTCATGTCTGTGTTCTTTGAGAAAAAAAGTGATGAATATTGCATATGCATATCTGGAAAGTAAAGACTTAAAAGATAACACTTCTGCAGAAAGTCAGCTTGAGGGACTGAAAAGATCAGAGGCTTGGTAACAGGACAAGCTAAAATTCAAAGTCTGGCCACTCCTGATTAATTATATAACCATGAGCTTGTTCCTTAATGCCTCTTAAACTCCATTTCCTTATTTGTAAAAATAGAAATAAAAATTCAAGGTTTCCATGATAATTATAGGGATTGAATGCAATAAAGGACACATTTATCTGTCATGTAGTAGGTGTTCAATAGACAGGTGCTCTCAGGATTATGACAACTTCAAAATCCTCCACACATGACAGAGTCAAGTAATCCATTGTACCTTGACTTCTAAGATTATTGCAAAAATTGCTAGTGTGTATATGCATCAACAATAACCAATTACAAACTGTAATGTTAAGAGGATTCCTTATTGGGGTTCTCGGTTATAAACCACAGAAAACGTTTCTGGTTATCTTAGGCAGAAACAAAGATTGTTGGAAGGCAGCAGGCAGTTTACTGAATTGATTGGGGGGAGAGGTTCAGGCAGAAACCAAGACAGGAGATGCACAGCCATGATCAGACCACAGGCGATTTGCATGGCAAATTGAGTATTATTTGAGTATTTTCCTATGTATTGGGCACTTCTCTATATTTTCAAATATTCATTAATCCAAATAGTCACTTAATCTTCACAAGACTTCTGTGAAGTCTGTCAGTCATCCCCATTTCCAGGAGCAAGGAAACAGGTACAGTGGAGCCCACTCACGTGGCTAGTGCACGCGGAGCTGGAACTAAAACCTCAACTGTCTGTCTTCAGAGCCTGTCATCTTTGGGAATATTCCTTTTTACTCTTTACCTTGCATTTCCGACTTCTAAAATGGAGGTCGTTGTCCACCTGAAAAAGCAACTTCTTCGAACACCAGAAGGGGATGCAGTTTCTGAAGAGCCAATTTTTTTAAAAAAGAGATGAATGTCCATTACAACCAACAACTTATCTCACAGACGGCCCCATGTACTAAAAGAAAATAATGCATATACAATGCCCGACACAGTGATGGTGCCTACTAAGCATTCCATCCATGGGAATTATTTTCATAACAGTTGCTACTATTACTAGATCATTCTTGACTCTGCTCAACCCCCTCCTGGCTGCTTCTGACATTTTCCACTTGTCTACTGTAGCTCGGCCTCTCATTCCCTCTGTGACTAGGTAAGTGACTTCACCTCTCCGAGCTTCAGTCTTTTCACCTGTAAAGTGGAGTTGAGTTTGGAAAGGGGCACACACACCCAAAATTGAACTATGTTATTTCTAGGACTCTTTCAGTTTTGACATTTTTTTTTCAGTTCTGATCTTCCAGCCCATGAGGCCCAATCACCTTCCCATGGATTTCTATAATTCTTATCATCTGTAACTCACTATTTCATTCCAGGTTACGGACCACTTCCATCGTTCTATAATTATTTCCTCCTCAAAGTGTTTTGTACAAAATGGCATTTCAGAATATACAGTGCTTTTTGGGAAAGTGGATCGATTTTATAAATAAGAGATTAGCTGCAGCAGCCCCTTATACGTACACACATACTTCATCTGACATGATGCTCAGGTGGGGGCGGAGGCAGTACCTGGTTACTGGGGTCTCAGAGAAAAGGAGGCCTATCCTCAGCTGTCTCAGAAAAAGTCCTAGAAGTTTTCCAAAATGGCTGAACACCCCCCCCCCCACCCCACCACCACCCTGCCTTATCTTTACATAGGACCTGCAGAATGTCTGGATGCCTGTTCCTTGGGCAGCTTCTTGAAGACCTATACCAGCATTATCTTCCATCACTGCCACCCACTTCTGATGGGCAGCTCCTATTCCCCATATTTATCTCCCACTTAGTCAACCAGCCAAAGTCCCTTTAGTCCTCATTTTCAGATGAGATTCTTAAAGATATTTTGTGCACCTTGGTCATGCTATCTTATCTTGTAACTTTTAAAATTTTGCTTAAAAAGAAAGAAAAGGAGACACTTTCCCATGCTTTCATCTATATCTCAAAGGTCCTTTCTGTTCAGTGCTTTTCAACTTTGCATTTCAACCATGTCAACTTGCATTTACTTTTATTCTATGTCAGATAGTAAGATCTCCAAAGATTCTGTATTCATTTTTCATATTCAGAAAAACATCCATCGCTTTTACTTATCATTAAATAATTGACAGGGTGAATTCTCATACATAGTAACTACGTTTGAGATACACAATCTTAGCCCTTTTCCACATAAGAAAGATGAGGCTCAGAAAATAAAGTTACTGACGTAAGGTCACATAACTCGAACATGGTCTAGTGAGATTAAGAGAGTGGATATTCTGCCTCCCTGCTTGGTAAGGCATCTTCCACCCCACAGCCACTCCCTGGCATTGTAGAAAGGTGGGACCATGTTCCAGACCACAGTCTGATGTGTGGTCAGCACTCAAGTGACCCTACAGGCGGTTCTGCTGAAGCACACACTGGGCCCTGAGCACTGCCTGGTGATCCTGTAATGGCCTCTAGTTACTTCCAGTTCCAGTTACCCCATGCCCTTCATGGTGCCTCCCAGCCATCCTCAAAAAAGACTTGCCTATGTCATTATGGTGAAAATACAACCCACTGGCAATGAGTCTCTGAGCTTCCTCCCCTGCCACCTGCGTCTTTACCTCCATCTGTACCCACTCTTCCCTCTTCCTTCTGGTCTGCTCTCTAAGAGTAATCTCTCTATTAATGTTTCAGATCCCATCCCCTTGTACCTCCTAGTGGATTCTGCTGCATCACTTATCTCTTCTGTTTATTCAACTTCTCCCTTTATAAGAGTTCTTCCTACTCAGAAAATAAACACTTTTAGGTTTCCCAAAGTAAAACAACACAAATCAAAAACGTATCCACTTGCCCAACCTTCCTACCTTCCTCCTTCCCTTCACTATCTTCTGGAAAGCATTATCTACATCAGTTATTTCTAATTTTTCACTCACCATTCATCTCCTTAGAATATGGTTTCCAACTGTGCCCCTCTCCTGAAACTGATCTTTCATAGGACACCAAAGCCCACCATATCACTGAACTCCTTAAACCATCCTGTGTGTCTTCCAAAGCACTTAACCATGTAGAACTCTTCCTTACTACAAATGTCTCCTCTCTTGGCCTCTGTCGAAATAACTCTTCTCCACTTTTACTTCTACCCTCTCTGGCCACTCTGTGGTCTACTTCATGGACTCCATCCTTACCTTTATATTCTCACTGAGTGATCTTGTCCATAGCCATCTATGAATGATGAATCCAAAATCTATTTTCAGCTCAGATTTCTTCCCTGAGACCCATATATTGAACTGTGATGCTGGAATCTGCATTTAAATATTCATCCAACTACACAGTCAAAGTATTCTGAAAACAATTCATTTGCCTTAGTTAATGCTCTTGCTATATTCACTATTTTGGTGAATGGTACCACCATACAAATAATTGCCTGAAGCAGAATCCTCCATTTCTTCTCTCCTTTCAATTCAACTTACAAAAACGTCAAATCTTTTATATCCTACATCTTACCTGTCTTTTTTTAAGGTATCTGCCTTCCTGTCTTTAGTAACTGTTACTGCTTTATTCTCAACCCATCTGGATTACAGAAATAGCCTCCTAACTCATCTTTCAATCTCTAGTCTGGCCACTTCCAATGCAACCTCCTCCCTGCAGACAGAGTAATCTGTCCAAAATGTAAATTTGATACTGCCACTTGCTCTTATTAAAATCCTTCAATAGCTCCCCTTAGTTTTCAAGATAAAGTTCAGACTTCTTAGCTTAGCACATAAAACTCTTTGTGATCCGGTCCCTACCCTAGGCTCTTCTCTCCCTGACTCCACTGCTCTACTGCATACAACGTTTACTCCAATGATACTGAAATACATACAATTCACTAAACCCATCATGCTAGTTGGGTACAATGCTTCAATGCTGTGTACATGCATCAGACACCCTCTGCATCAAATAAATGCCCCACTCAATCTACATGAATCTTCAATTTATCCAGGGTGTGCCACTTTGTTTTAAAGTTCAGCTTAATGGCCAATTCCTCCAGGCTGCCCTACCTAATTGTTTGACTTACATTAACTTTTTCTGTGCTCCTGTAGAAATCCTAGAATACCTTTTCCCTGAAAGAATGGATGGACAGATGGATAGACAGATGGATAGAAGCCTTGACTCTTGCTCCTTTTACATCTCCATCACCTAATACAGTTCCAGGCACATACTCAATAAGAGTTTTTAAGAGTTGATTCTATCTGAGAGGTGCTTTTGTGCAATTAATCAAAATTACAGTGACCTTCATGAATTTTTCCTCCTTTGTGGGTCCTGAACTTAACAGTGTGTGTAATCTACCCTTAGAAGGACCCTAGGTAAGTCGGTATAAGGATCTACATTTATACACAACATGGATTTCCTCTGTTCTCTCATAAAAACACAGAATTGACATAAGAATCAGAGCCCTTGAAGATGATCTTCCAATATGGTAATGAGCCAACCAATGTGGAAAAGCAGAAGCTTACTGGCAGGGCTCTCCATTACCTTCCCATATATGCTGAGACTCTTGACTGCATGGATTTTGGGAATCCAGGCAATGTGGGGACAGTAAAGCCTCTCAATAAAAATGCAGCATGCCAGCCAGCTGCAAACCCTACCTGCAATTTCTTTTCCTTCTTCGATCCCAGGGACATATGTCAGTGGATGCTGGCAGATAAGAACAAGCCATTGATCTATAGGGCATGCAGCAAGGCTAGAATATTGATGTTGCAGATTTTTTCTATGTGTAAGCTTCCCCTTAGTATTCAGGCTTCTTGGACCAATAACACTTGGAAGAGTGAAGACCACCAGCATGCTCTGCCTCCACTGTCAGTGTCCTCCCAGCCAATAGCAATTTGGGCCTAGAAATTGGAGGTTATATAATTAAAGCAGTTACCTTCCCTTCCCTTGACTTTTATTCTTTCCCTGAGTGTTTTTTCTCAGTGCACACCTGAGCAGGAGAGGCCCATTGAGCAGCAAAATAAAACTAGACTGAGATTTCAAAGGCCTGGATTCTAAATTCCGGATTCTGATTGACTAAATATTTCCTTCCTTCTCTCTTGTTGTTTGGTTTTCCCATAAGTAAAATGATGATTTGGACCAGATCACAAATCCCACAGATGGGATTCAGGGCTCTGTTAATCCAAGAAATTAGATGTAAAATTTGGTACATAAGTATATTTTTCCAGGAGAAAGAAGTTTAGCTTTTGTCAGATTCACAAGTGTGTCCACAGCACCCAAATATATGAAATTGAAGGTTGTAGTTGACATTGGAATTTGTACTTTGGGGCAAAGTATTTTTCAGTACAAGGGAAACAGCTGAGGTTAAGGGGGAGAAGCTGAATTTAACAGTCAGGCTGACTCAGGTTCAAATCCTGGCTTCCACTTACTTGTTATGTGCCTTTGGGGAAGTTACTTTACCCCTGACTCTATTTCTACAAAACGGCAATGATAATACCTATCTCACATGTTGTGAAAATTAAGATGAAGAGATGATATGAAAAAAATATGCACTAACATGTCAGAAATCTTCAAGGAATGCTTATGCAGTCTGTGTCTACAGAAGCAGAGCATGGAGGGCTGCTACTTCATCTCCTACCTCAGCGATCTTGCCATCTACACTGATACTCTCTCAGGTGTACTCATGGACTGACAAAGTCCTCATTTTTTCTTTTCCCTCCAGAAAGGTGAGACATGAAATAGGCCTGCATTAATCACATATTTCTTCACAAATGGAAATTCACTGGAACAAACAGAACCACTCTAGTGCTTCTAAGAGAAGGTCAGGGTCCAGCTGATATGCCCTAAGCTTTGATCTAAACAAACAAACAAACAAAAAGAGCTCTTTCCCCTGACACCTTATTCTGATACATCTCTGCCCACAGAACCTGGAAATCCAAGCAACAACTCAGGGTGGTGTGGGGGATGAAGACTGCAGTGGTGAAGGAGCCTGAGGCTGTGAGGCTGACCAATAGGGGGTGGTCCAGCCTGCCTGCACCATGAAAGACTGGGAGGACATAAACATTTAGAATCGGCCCATAACATCCCACCACCCCCTCCTATACCCATGTTAATAAAAGGCTGGCTTCTTTGCTATCCACACCTTTTTCTCTCTTACGTCCTCCTTAACCTATGTATCTTTGTGACATTTTTTTTCTCCTTCAAAGAGGGCCCTGATTTATTCATTTAATAAAAATAAATTCCAATATATAAGCTAAAGAACTTGCATATACATATTTTTTTCAATTATTACCAACTTTCAAGGCATTATTATCTGCATTTTAAGTTCATTAAGAAAATAAGAGACAGAGTGGTTTTATACCCAGATGTCCTCATTTGAAAGCTTTTAAACTGAACCCTAAACCATCCAGATAGAGTGATGAATAAAATATGTTCTCTGTGCTCATGGACCAACAGGAGACACAGACTCATAAACAGAAGACTTTTTTTACAGTCTTGTGTGCTCTCTAGGTTGGAGGCAAGCACAAAAGACTGCAAGAACCAAAGAGTTCAACTGCCTAAAACTGGTGGAGAAGAAGAGGCACAAGTGAAGTGTGGAGTTAGAGAAAGACTGTTTTGAAGACCCGAGTATTTTTGAGGATGGAGAACAGTTAGTCCAGAGGAGGCAAGCCATTCCACACAGAACAATGATGCATCAAATGGGAAAGAGGCAAGAACAAGATGTCAGGACCCCCAAAAGCACACCGCACTTAGATGTAAATGTCTCTGGCAGTGTGACTTACAAAATACCTGCATTCTCCCAGCAGCCCCGAGAGAAGGGAGACTGCCTTTCCACCAAGAATGAGTTTGGGATCTTGGCTCTGTGCTCTGCAAAGAGATAAGGGTTTGGGACACCCCAGAAACTGTTTTTTCCTCTCCCATTCTCTAGCCCAGATACCCGTCTCAGCACAAAATGTTACAATTTCCCCAGGAAGAAACTGTGCTGACCTCAGGTTTTTTTTACAGAGTGTGGTATTTCTGCTTGGCTGCGCAGCTGCTGAAACACTGCTAAAATCACAGCGAGCAAGACATCCCAAAAGCAAGCAGCTACACATGCAGTCTGGACAGAAGTTTGCCTATACTTTATCCACCTCAAGCAAAGGAAAAATGGTAACTATTTTCTGAGTAGCTATAAATGCTCCAGGGCCTGGCAGCCATTGGCAACTCAACTCCACCAGTACCCGCTTTCTCAGTGAGCTCCAAACAAGAGGGAATGTTCACTTCACCATCAACAACATGACCAAGTAGGGGCTCTAGGGCCAACAAAAGATACATAAGAAAGTCTAGGAATAAAAATCCATATTTGTATCATCTCTTCAATTAGACTGACCAAGAATCTCTAGAACTTCATTCACGCCTTCTCTAAAACATGAAAATATTTCTCACTACAGTATTGTTAACTCAGTTGTCAAAACTGCTTTTTCTAAGTATTTGATTGCTGAAGGTTTTCAATAAATATAATGCACAGACCTGGTCCTTGACTTCTAGGAATTGTAAGAATTAAACATGACCCTAACTGCATTGATTAGATTTATTCAGTGCTTGAATGGTAAAAGCCAAATAAGCCCAAATAAATATTTCCTACTTTCTTTCCCTAACTTCGAACAGTCATAAAAGAGAGATTCCTTATTCACCCTGCATTTGCTAAAAGTGTGTATACATATTTAGAGTTTAATTCCTTGAAATCAACAAAATCTTATTTTAACAATGAAAATCTTATGAAGGGGGAGAAATAAATTACTAACCCTTTAAAATGATTATTTTACTCAATTTACTGCCCCCCAACACCACTGATGGTAAAGAAACAAGGAATACCTCTTGATATGAAAAAGAACACTTATAAAAGTAAATTTAGCATTTGGGATATGCCTAAGTGAAGAACCAGTCATGAGGAGTGTAGGAAAATATTACCCAATTGATATTAAGCACTTTTTATGGCACAGACACTAAGGTGGGTGAATCTAGATGAAAATCTCATTCCTGCTTCTCAGCCATCCTATGAAGCCAATGAGGAATGAAGCACTTAGCTGCCACGAAATAGGATGGTACAGAAAAGTAAACACCTTACTTCATCCAACCATAAAGGATCTGGTCTTCTTGGAGACCCCAAATTTCAGTTTGAGATATAAGGGGCAAGAGAGAAAGAAGTTATATAGGGAGAAAAGACAGACAGAAATGAAATAGGATGGAAGTTTAAAACATAAAAGATATTTTAGCTAAGTGTTCTTCATCCACTCAGAGTAGAATGCATTTATCCTTTAATAAATTCATTCATTCAGTGATTATTTAGTTGACATGTACATATTAGAAAGATAATACAAGATGTCTGGAATACCTCACAGAGCCTTTGAAAATGTCAGCCCCTTCATAAGTGGTTCCTTAGGGATGAGCCACCAGTTTGGTAGTACATATTCCTACCACATGATTGCAAGTGATTGGACCGAGGATGACCACTTGTTCCAGAGCAGCCTAAGATGTGACCTGGAATGAGAGTTCAACCCAATCAGAATATAGAAATATTAAACAGACATTGGAGTAGTTCAGAAGAGAAGATACTTAAGAAAGAAGTCAGGAAGCAGAAGCTATAATGTAGTAAAACCATATAAAAGCAGAAGCCATGAGTAAGAAATAAGACAGTTAATCCATAGAAGGAGAAAAAGCAGGAGCAAAAAATGGAGAGTTGCCGAGGCGTATACATAATGACTAAAACGGAAGAGTAGTTGGGAGGGGAGCTGGAAAGGATAAAAAGGCTACCTAGAATGTAATACCTCACTGTCATAACTACAGTCTGTCCTGAAGTATGTTCTCATTCCCCTTAGAGTCTAGCTGTTTGGTTCTGAAAAGGTTTCTTGTCTTTCTAACTTTCTTAGTATGGTGACTAAAAAATCCCATAAATTAGAGTAATTGTACATAACAAAGACCTAATTTTTTTGTAATCCTGATGAGCCAGAACAGCATCATCTATAATATGTAAGAAACCATACTACATAAAAAATCTGATGTAGACCTAACAAAATAATTCACTACCTCATAAGTCAGATCTAAAATATATTCACAGATAAGCAAGCTCAATTCTTTTATGAAGCAATTAAGAATATAAAGAAGGAGGAAAAAATTCAGGTTGGAAAGTGATAAGTGTTCAATTCTTCAAAAAGAATTGATGAACCTTTCTTTAGGAATAATGAACCTCTTAGCCCATCTTTTGTTTAATCCTAAAAGAGAAATAACTACTAAGCCAGAGCCTCATACATTAATTTATTCCTCCATTCTCACCCAGCACTACAACATAAAAAGGATTAAAATACTTTAAAATGAAAAAGTTAACATCCTGAACTCAACTCTGAAGAAAAGTCCTTTTTTTGTAATGAGAGTGCATTCATATGCCCTAGTCTGGCTTCTGAGGATAGGTTTGGGAAGAGAAATTCCTTACCTATTACACTGGTTGGCCTGTCATTCTCTAGAATCAGTGACTGGGATATTGCAAGGTGGAAATTCTACAGTGTCCAGCTATCATGACAGATGAACATGGAATGTCCCCAGTCACACAATGCCATTTACCCCAGTGATTCTTTTCCACACAAACACAGCTACCATGCCCTCATTAGGAACTCCACACAAAGTCCATAATCCTCAGCCCTTCTGGACTACTGAAGGATCCTATGACTTCATAGAAAGAGCCCATATGCTTAAAACCTAAAATTCAATATCCTTTCCTTAGTTGTATTCTCCTAAGGCAAAAGGCAATTCTTACCTTTTACCTCAACAACAGGTCTTCTTTATTGGCAATCAGTAAAAGACTGATAGCTTAACAGAAAAAGCGGTCACTCAAAAATTGTGTACCAATGACCTCTGCTTCTGACTATAATGGAAAAACTGGGATCAGATTTATCTGCCTACCTTAACAACCAGAAAACCAGAAATAAAAGTATTTTCAGTTGAAATGACTTAGTCACAGGTAGCACAGGATTATGAGTCCAAAGAGGATAAAAATAAATGATGTAGTCTCTAGGCTACCGTTCAGGTACTTTCAGGGAAGGTGAACCCAACTAAATCCCAATGGTCTTACTGAGAGGAAGACAAGGAGATTGGAGTTCAAGGAGACCAGTATGGCTAAAATTTGAAAGGAAGAATATGGTAGAGGAGATATTCACAGAAAGAGCTCCAGACAGCTTATGAAAGGTCCCCTAGTCTTTGATTGAATGCTGTCATGAGTATGCATGAGAGAAAACTACCTGAAGCTGGGGAAAGAACCACCAGATAGCAGAAGGTAGAACAATGCCTAGAGATTAAATAAAGATGAGAACAATTTATGCTCATACTAGCAGAGTGGCAAGACTCCAAATGCATGGGGCATTGGATAAGTCGTCAGAACGAATTACCTTAGCAGGAACTAAATTAGCCCTACAACAAAGGCTACCATAAATCTGCCTTGGAATGTTCGAGGGAAAGCATTATAAGCATGAAACTGATATGAAGAACTTAACTGCAAGCCAAAATAAAGTATGACACTCCTTAAAAAAGAAACAAAATTTAACACCCCCAAAATAAAATTCAATCAATAACATGCAAAGAAATAGGAAAATATGAGTCATAGCCAGGAGAAAACTAATTCATTAAAACAGACTAAACGACAGTTGATAGAAATAGTCAACAAAGATGTTAAGATAGCTATCATAAATATGCTTCACATGCTCAGAAAGATAAAGGAATATATGAGCAGGATGAGAGGAGAATTGGAAGATATTTTTAAAAACCCAAATGAAACTTCTGAAGATGAAAAATACAATACCTGCAATGAAAAAGACATGAAGATTAAACAAAGCAGAAGAAAAGATGAATAAACTTGAAGATACAGCAATACAATCTATCTAAAATGACACATAAGGAGAAAAAAAACTTTAAAAAAGTGAACAGAGCATCATTGTTTGTGGAACAATATCAGTGTATGTATTAGTAGTCCCAGTTGGATAAAAGGAAGAATCAAAAACAATTGAAGAACTAATAGTCAAAAGTTTCCCAAATTTGAAGAACAATATAAACATTTAACTATAAGAAGTTCAAAGAAGCTCAGACAGGAAAAGATAAAGAGAGCCACTAAGGTACATCATTACAAAATTGCTGAGAAACAGTGACAGAGAAAATCTGGAAAGAACTAGAGGGGAAAATACACTTTGTTACACAAAATAACAAAGGTAAGAGTAACAGTACACTCATCATTTAAAATTATAAAAGTTGATGTTAATTGAATGACCACTTTTAAGTACTGAAGAAAAGCAAACTATTAACCTAGAATCTAGAATTCTATACCTAGGAAAAATGTATTTCAGAAATGAAAGTGAAACAAACATTTTTCAAGACAAACAAAAGCTGACATAATTTATTATTAGTAAACCTGCACTACAAGAAATGTTAAAAAAGGTTTTTCAAGCAGAAAGAAAATTACATCAGGAACAAATTTGGATCTACACAAAAGCACCAGTACATGGTGAATATGAAATTAAGTATAGATGACTTATCAAATTTTCTAATATCTTTAACATATAATTTACCATGTAAAGCAAATATAATAATAAGCAATGAGTGGCTTTTATCATAAATAAAAGCAAAATGAATGAAAAAATAGCAGAAAAGACAATAAAGAGAAGAGAGCTATAGCATTATAAGATTCTTACACTATAGAGGAAATTATTAGATATAAATTAAAGGTAGACTTTGATAAGTTAAAACTGTATACTGCAACTCTAGAGCAACCACGAAAAGTTAAAACAAAGATTTATGGGTAATAAACCCAGAGTAAATATAAAATGAAATTATTTTTTTTAATTCAAATAATCCAAAAGAAGGCAGGAAAAAAGAAACAGAACAAAGAACAGATATGACAAAAAAGAAATTGCAAGATGGTAAATTTAAATCCAACTATATTGAATAACTACATTAAATGTGAATGCTTTAAGCATTGCAATTAAAAGGCAGAAATTGTAAGAATGGTTAAAAAGCAAGACCTGTCTTGCTATCTTTAGTATGCTATCTATAAGAAACTTATGAAGAGAGACATAGGTTAAAGCAAAAGTATGAAAAAATATATATACTGTACAACACTAATAAAAAGGAAGTGTCAATTGCTACATTAGTACAATGAAAACTTCAGAACCAGAAATATTACCAAGAATAAGGAAGGGTACACGACAAGAAGATCAATTCATCATAAGGGCATAATTTTTCTAAATGTGTATGCACATAACAATAGAACTTCAAAATACATAAAGCAAAAACTTATAGAACTGAAATAATGGAGAAATTCACAATTATTGTTGGAGATTTCAATATTCCTCTCTCAGTAATTGATAGAATAATTAGTCATACACACATGAAGATAAGTATAAAGAACACTCAAGCAACATCAACAAACATGACTTAATTGGCATTTATAAAATACTTTACCCAATAGCAGTAGAAGATACCTTTTTTTATTCTTCTACACATTAAACATTCACCAAACGCATATTTTGAGCCATGAAAAATGCATCAATACATTTAAGAAAATTAAAATCATATGTCCTCTGACAGCAGAATAAAAATGGAAATTAATAATACAGAGCTATCGAGAAAACCCCAAATTATTTGGGAAAAAAACACAATTCGAAATAACACATGGATAAAAGAAGTAATCAAAAGAAAGATCAGGATATATTTTGAAATGTATTTAAATGAAAGTGAAACATATCAGAATTTGAGGATAAAGCTATATGGAAAATAAAAAAGGCCTCAAATGAATCATATACATTTCTACATTAAGAAATTAGGCAAAAAAGAAAGCAGTAAACCCAAAGTGGCAGAAGAGTAAAAATTAAAAACGTGAGAGCAGAAATAAGTAAAGTTGAAAACAGAACTACAGTAGAGAAAATCAAAGAATGATAAGCTGATTCTTTAAAAAGATCAGTAAGATTGATACACCTCAAGTCTTGAACTGTCCAGTACAGTTATCACTAGCCACATGGAGCTATTGAGCAATTAAAATATGATAGGAAATAAAATATGCAATAGGTGTAAAGTACATACAGGATTTTAAAGACTTCTAGGAAAAAAAATAGTAGAAAATCTTTATCACCTTAGGTAAACAAAGATATCTTAGGACACAAAAGGCACTAGCCAAAAAAGAAAACAAAAATGATAAAATAGGTATCAAAATTTTTAAAGTATATTCTTCAAAAGAGATTGCTACCCAGATGTAAAGGTAAATTGCAGATTAGGAGAAATTTTTGAAACATGCAAAAATTATTTTTAATAAAAGGCTTGAATCCATTATACAGAACTCTAAAAATTATTAGAATATAGGACAAACAGTACAATTAAAAATGGGCAAAAGATTTGAAGTTACTTCCCCAAAGAAGATATATGAATGCATATTAGCATATTAAAAGACATTCAGTGTCACTGGTGGACAGGGAAAGGAAAGTAAAAACCACTTAAAAAAAAATACCAGGACACACCCACTGAAGTGATCAAACTATAAAGGCCACAAAAATAAAGTACCAGGGGGGATGTGAAGCAGCTAAAACTCTCCTACATTGCTAATGGGAACACAAAATGCTGTGATCACTTTGGGAAACAATTTGACGATGTCTTTATAAAGTTAAGCTACATTTATCAACACAACACTCGTTCCACTCCTAGATTCACCCAAAAGAAAGGAAAACATGTGTGAAAGACTTGTATGTGAGCATCTAAAGTAACAGCCCTCCAACCAAAACAATCCAGGAACATACCTGTAGTTGAACAAGTTGGGTTTATTACTCATTACATTGAGAGAACATATACCATAGGGACCCTAGAGCGTCTCAGTAAGAGGGCATTAGAAAGAAACTATTGTAAGATTTGGACTCTGGTTTGGTGATTTGGGGAATCAAAGGACATAGGGCTTCATTCTACTAGGGAAGTAGAGTTGGCCATTAAATTGAAGGCAATCTATGATCGGGTATTCAAATAATAAATCTAAAGGGAAGGCAGATACACATATAACTAAAATCAATAAAGAATTAGTAGTCATTCATTTTACCCAAGAAAGACTATGTTTATTTTTTTTATGGGTAGCAAGTAACAATGTTTTTGTCTGTACTTAAACAAAATTATGACATGCACTTGCTTTGTGTCATTTTACATGGTCTCAGAATAACCTTGTCTGAGATTTTTATTTTGTGAGATTGTTTACATCCTATAGGAGAATAAAATGACCTAGCTGTGAGTTCCAGGCCAGCTTTCAAATGCCAGGGATGCTCTTTTATTGTTTTTGTTTTTTTTTCCTTTCTCAGTCAAAAACTGGAAACCATCTAAATGTCCATCATCTGGTGAATGAATAAATAAATTGTGGGGCATCCATATAATTAAATACTCCTCAACAATTTAAAACATAAACGTCTATTATACAGAACAACATGGATGAATCTCAGAAGTGAAAGAAACCAGACACAAATGTACTATAGGATTCCATTTATATAAAATTCTAGAAAATGTAAAACAACAGTGGCAAAGAACTGATCACTTAGCAGATGCTCAGGTTAGCTGTGGGTATTGACTGCAAAGGGGCAAGAAGGAATTTGGGGATAAGAAATAGATGGTGTCATGGTTGTTGATGGTAGTTATGAATAAAAATATGTATCAAACCTCATCAAAAAGTACTCTTAAAATTGCCAATTTTTATTGTATGTAAATTTTACCTCTATAATCCTGACTTTAAAAAAAAAAACCTTTATCCTTTTGGGATAAGAATGGTTCAATTCTGAGACTTCCAAGAAGATGGCGGCGTGAGCAGGGCAGCAGAAATCTCCTCCCAACACTATATTTATCTACAAAAATACCGCAAATACATCTATTCCTAAAAGAGAGACCAGAATACACAGGAAAGTGCATAGCGTGCAGCTACACCCGAGAGGACTCAGCACCCCAACAGGCAGGTAAGATACGAAGCCACGACCGGGCAGGACCCGAGCACTCACCCACCCCAGCGCACCAACGGGAGGAGAGGATTCAGAGCTGGGAGGGAGTGGAAGTACACCCCGCGAAATAACCAGCCTCAGTGATCTGCGCAGGGAGCGATGACACACATAGCATGGTGTAGCAGAGATTGGAGAGACAGCGGGTGCAGGATCTGAGCAGGAAACGCGCCCGGGTGCTTACAGCCCGCTCCCGGGAAGGAAAAAAAAAAAAAGAAAACCACGCGCTTTCTTCAGTGGTCTTAAAGAGACAGGAGCCCAGTGGAGGAGCCGGATCGCCACTGCACACTCAGCCCAGCAGGCTGGGAGTCCTGGGGACTTTCGGACCCCTTAGCTAGCGACTGGGAAAGTGTGGCAACACTTAGACTGCCCATGGAGATCAACAGCCTCCCATTCATTCCCACCACAGCCAGAGCTATTAAGGGCCCTGCGGAGCAGCGTGGCCACAGCTGCGGAATAGTGGAGCAACAGCGCCACCTACAGCATCCCCACAGAATCTACTCCAGGTTGGCGTTTTTTTGTTTGTTTGTTTTTTGTTTTTTTTGTTTTGTTGTTGTTGTTTTGTTTTTTCTTTTTTCTTTCTTTCTTTTTCCTTTTCTTTCTTTTTTTTTCTTCTTTCTCTTTCTTTTTTTTTTCTCTTTTTAAAGTCTTAAAGAGCCCAGCTGACATATGTGGCAAATACCAGTGACCACTTCTATAGCCATGAAAAGACAGAGGAATATGGTCCAGACTAAAATCAATCAGACAACCCCAGAGAGGGAGCCTGAAGGGATGGAAATGCACAGTCTTCCTGAAAAAGAATTCAGAATAAAAGTCACAACAATGCCGATGGATCTACAGAGAAATATGCAAGAGCTGAGGGAGGAAGTGAGGGAAGTGAGGAAAGACAATGCAGAAATCAGATAAGCGATCGACACACTTAACAGCAGACTGGATGAGATGCAAGAGACTGTTAATGGAATCGAAATAAGAGAACAGAAATACAGAGAAGCTGAGGCAGAGAGAGATAAAAGGATTTCTAGGAATGAAAGAATATTAAGAGAACTGTGTGACCAATCCAAACAGAAAAATATTCGCATTATAGGAGTACCAAAGGAAGAAGAGAGAGAAAAAGAGATAGAAAGTGTCTTTGAAGAAATAATTGCTGAAAACTTTCCCTTGCTTGGGAAGGAAATAGTCTGGCAGTCCACCGAAGCCCACAGATCTCCCAAGACAAGGGACCCAAGGAAGACACCACCAAGACACATAATAATTAAGATGGCAAAAATCAAAGATAAGGACAGAGTATTGAAGGCAGCTACAGAGAGAAAAAAGATCAACTACAAAGGAAAACCCATCAGACTATCATCAAACTTCTCAACAGAAACCTTACAGGCCAGAAGAGAATGGCATGATATATTTAACGTTATGAAACAGAAGGGCCTTGAGCCAAGAATATTGTATCCAGCATGATTATCATTTAAATATGACGGAGGGATTAAACAATTTCCAGACAAACAAAAGTTGAGAGAGTTTGCCTCTCATAAACCACCACTAAAGGACATCTTAAACAGACTGCTCTAGAGGGAAGCACCCCTAAAGCTAAAAAGGTGTCACCAGAGAAAATAAAATCATAGCAAAGAAAACAGACCATCCAAATACTAACTAAAGGCAAAGAATAAAACACCTAGTATATAAAGAATGGAGGAGGAAGAATAAGAAGGGAGAGAAATAAAGAAACATCAGATGTTGTTTACAATAACTTAACAAGAAAGTTAAGTTAGATTGTTAAATAGTTAAGAAGCAACCCTTGAACCGTTGGTAACCACGAATCTAAAGCCAGCAATGGCAATAAGTACATATCTATCAATAATCACCCTAAATGTAAATGGACTGAATGCACCAATCAAAAGACACAGAGTAACAGAATGGATAAAAAAGCAAGACCCATCTATATGCTGCTTACAAGAGACTCACCTCAAATCCAAAGATATACACAGACTAAAAGTGAAGGAATGGAAAAAGATATTTCATGCAAACGACAAAGAGAAAAAAGCAGGTGTTGCTGTGCTTGTATCAGACAAAATAGACTTCAAAACGAAGAAAGTAGCAAGAGATAAAGAAGGATACTACATAATGATAAAGGGGTCAGTCCAACAATAGGATATAACCATTATAAATATATATGCACCCAACACAGGAGCACCAGCATATGTGAAACAAATACTAACAGAATTAAAGGAGGAAATAGACAGCAATGCATTCATTTTAGGAGACTTCAACACACCACTCACTCCAAAGGACAGATCAACCAGACAGAAAATAAGTAAAGACACAGAGGCACTGAACAACACACTAGAACAGATGGACCTAACAGACATCTACAGAACTCTACACCCAAAAGCAACAGGATACACATTCTTCTCAAGTGCACATGGAACATTTTCCAGAATAGACCACATACTAGGCCACAAAAAGAACCTCAGTAATTTCAAAAATATTGAAATCCTACCAAGCAACTTCTCAGATCACCAAGGTATAAAACTAGAAATAAATTTTAGAAAGAAATCAGAAAGGCTCACAAATACATGGAGACTTAACAACATTCTCCTAATTAATCAATGGGTGAACGACCAAATCAAAACAGAAATCAAAGAATATATGGAGACTAATGACAACAACAACACAAAGCCACAACTTCTGTGGGACGCAGCAAAGCCAGTTCTAAGAGGGAAGTATATTGTAATCCAGACCTATTTAAAGAAGGAAGAACATTCCCAAATGAATAGTCTAAAGACACAATTACTGAAATTGGAAAAAGAAGAACAAATGAGGCCCAAAATCAGCAGAAGAAGGGACATAATAAAGATCAGAGAAGAAATAAATAAAATTGAGAAGAATAAAACAATAGAAAAAATCAATGAAACCAAGAGCTGGTTCTTTGAAAAGATAAACAAAATAGATAAACCCCTAGCCAGACTCATTAAGAGAAAAAGAGAGTCTACACATAAACAGAATCAGAAATGAGAAAGGAAAAATAATGACGGACCCCACAGAAATACAAAGAATTATAAGAGAATATTATGAGAATCCATATGCTAACAAGATGGAAAACATAGAAGAAATGGACAACTTCTTAGAAAAATACAACCTCCCAAGACTGAACAAGCAAGAAACAGAAAAACTAAACAGACCAATCACCAGCAACGAAATTGAATCGGTAATCAAAAAACTACCCAAGAACAAAACTCCCGAACCTGATGGATTCACCTCTGAATTCTACCAGACATATAGAGAAGAAATAACACCCATTCTCCTTAAAGTTTTCCAAAAAATAGAAGAGGAGGGAATACTTCCAAACCCATTCTATGAAGCCACCATCACTCTAATACCAAAACCAGGCAAAGACCTCACCAAAAAAGAAAATTACACACCAATATCCCTGATGAACGTGGATGTAAAAATACTCAACAAAATATTAGCAAACCAAATTCAAAAATACATCAAGAGGATCATATACCATGATCAAGTGGGATTCATCCCAGGGATGCAAGGATGGTACAACATTCGAAAATCCATCAACATCATCCACCACATCAACAGAAAGAAGAACAAAACCACATGATCATCTCCATAGATGCTGAAAAAGCATTTGACAAAATTCAGCATCCATTCATGATTAAAAGTCTCAACAAAATGCGTATAGACAGCAAGTACCTCAACATCATAAAGGCCATATAGGACAAACCCACAGCTAACAACATACTTAACAGTGAGAAGCTGAAAGCTTTTCATCTAAGATCCGGAACAAGACAGGGATGCCCACTCTCTCCACTGTTATTCAACATAGTACTGGAGGTCCTAGCCATGGCAATCAGACAAAACAAAGACATACAAGGCATCCAGGTTGGTAAAGAAGAAGTCAAATTGTCACTATTTACAGATGATATGATACTGTACATAAAAAACCCTAAAGACTCCACTCCAAAACTACTAGAACTAATATCTGAATTCAGCAAAGTTGCAGGATAGAAAATTAACACAGAGAAATCTGTTGCTTTCCTATACACTAACGATGAACTAACAGAAAGAGAAATCAGAAAAACAATTCCACTCACAATTGCATCAAAAATAATAAAATACCTAGGAATAAACCTAACGAAGGAAGTGAAAGACCTGTACTCTGAAAACTACAAGACACTCCTAAGAGAAATTAAAGAGGACACTAACAAATGGAAATGCACCCCATGCCCTTGGCTAGGAAGAATAAATATTGTCAAAATGGCTATACTACCCAAAGCAATCTACAGATTCAACGCAATCCCTATCAAACTACCAACAGCTTTCTTCAATGAACTGGAACAAATAATTCTAAAATTCATATGGAACCACAAAAGACCCCAAATAGCCAAAGCAATCCTGAGGAGGAATAAAACAAGGGGAATTACGCTCTCTGACTTCAAGCTTTACTACAAAGCCATAGTAATCAAGACAATTTCGTATTGGCACAAAAACAGACCCACAGACCAGTGGAAGAGAATAGAAAATCCAAACATTAACCCAAACATATACAGTCAATTAATATTTGATAAAGGAGCCTTGGATATACAATAGGGAGATGACAGCCTCTTCAGCAGCTGGTGTTGGAAAAACTGGACAGCTACATGTAAGAGAATGAAACTGGACTACTGTCTAGCCCCATACACAAAGGTAAACTCAAAGTGGATCAAAGACCTGAATGTAAGTCATGAAACCATAAAACTCTTAGAAAAAAACATAGGCAAAAATCTCTTGGACATAAACATGAGCAACTTCTTCATGAACTTATCTCCCCGGGCAAGGGAAACAAAAGCAAAAATGAACAATTGGGACTATATCAAGCTGAAAAGCTTCTGTACAGCAAAGGACACCATCAGTAAAACAAAAAGACTTCCTACAGTATGGGAGAATATATTCATAAGTGACGTATCCGATAAGGGGTTGACATCCAAAATATATAAACAACTCACACACCTCAACAAACAAAAAGCAAATAATCCAATTAAGAAATGGGCAGAGGACAGGAATAGACACTTCTCTAAAGAAGAAATTCAGATGGCCAACAGGCACATGAAAAGATGCTCCACATCGCTAATCATCAGAGAAATGCAGATTAAAACCACAATGAGATATCACCTCACACCAGTGAGGATGGCCAACATCCAAAACACAAACAACAACAAATGTTGGCGAGGATGTGGAGAAAAGGGAACCCTCCTACACTGCTGGTGGGACTGCAAATTAGTTCAACCATTGTGGAAAGCAGTATGGAGGTTCCTCAAAAAACTCAAAATAGAAATACCATTTGACCCAGGAATTCCACTCCTAGGAATTTACCCTAAGAATGCAGCATCCCAGTTTGAAAAAGACATATGCACCCCTATGTTTATCGCAGCACTATTTACAATAGCCAAGAAATGGAAGCAACCTAAGTGTCCATCAGTAGATGAATGGATAAAGAAGATGTGGTACATATACACAATGGAATATTATTCAGCCATAAGAAGAAAACAAATCCTACCATTTGCAACAACATGGATAGAGCTAGAGGGTATTATGCTCAGTGAAATAAGCCAAGCCGAAAAAGACAAGTATCAAATGATTTCAGTCATATGTGGAGTATAAGAACAAAGAAAAAATACTGAAGGAACAAAACAGCAGCAGACTCACAGAACCCAAGAACGGACTAATAGTTACCAAAGGGAAAGGGACTGGGGAAGATGGGTGGGAAGGGAGGGACAAGGGGGAAAAAGGGGCATTACGATTAGCAGATGTAATGTTGGGGGGGCACGGGGAGGGCTGTACAACTCAGAGAAGACAAGTAGTGATTCTATAGCATCTCACCATGCTGATGGACAGTGACTGTAATGGGGTTGTTGGGGGGTACCTGATGAAGGGGTAGTTTAATAACCATAATATTGCACATGTAATTGTAGATTAATGATACCAAAATAAATTATATTATAAAAAAAAGAATTTTTCAATTCTTAGAAACACTAGGTTAGCTCCTCTCTCTTGGGTCAAGTGAAAACATTTCCATTTCTTCTGATTAGTTAATCTCACCCTAGAGTAGATCTAAATTTTCTAAAATGGGGTAAGAAGAGAGTTGATTTCTTAGTGGATCACACCAAATGACCCCTGGTCAAGGGACACTGACTACTTTTCTCTCCCTAGAAGCGACCCTGTCAGTGGCCCCAATATTGCTTTCACCATAGTCAGTGAGATCTGAAGAAGTGAGAGTCAGCAAAGTAGATGCTGGCAGGTCGCTTGCCTTCTCTTGACCTCCGTTCTTACCTTATACAGGAGGAGGGTAGATATAAGGATTTCTCAGGGCCCTTCTAGCTCAGAAATATTTGCTATGTTTCATACTTGTAAGGATCAATTTAAATTAAAACTCACCTCTGACATTCGGTATGTGTTTGCGTGTGTACACGTGCACAAGTTAGCAATGTGGGCTGGGTGAGCAGGTACAGGAGAGGAGTAGATGCTACAGAGTCGGAAGATTGTTTCATCCAGCTAAGACAGCAGGTTCAATGATTTATAAGAATTCTTGAGAGTGTATAATGCTTATTAATTTAATTAAAATGGTTATTGCTTATAATAACGGCAACTACCTAATAAAAGTAAGATGGGAATATCTTTACAGTCATAATTTGGTGTCTTCTCTGATTCTTTTCACATTAACTCCTCCCAACTCCACTGAGTTTCTAATACCAGTGCTGCCTTTTGACCCCATAAGAGAGGCCTCTACCCTGGGGCCCATGCTTTTCAAGAGCCCCTCTTTGTCCCACTCCTCCAACTGCTCCCCACCACACGGAGTAAGTCCATCAAGCCACGGGAACACGTCTACCTATAGTGTATGTCCCCCAACCACATCTATATAGACCATACTCAGAGCAGCTGGGACCTCTTATCCCACAAATTTCCTACCCAATCAACCTGGAGCTCCCTTTAGAATGTGGGTAGGCCTCTTCCCTGGGTCTTCTGTTTATGCACACCTCAACCTGAAGGAAGAGAGATTTGGTGGAGCTTGGGTCTACAGACTATGGTGTTCACCTGAAGGCTCACAAGTCTTGAAACATAAGTCAGCCAGGAGTGGAAGTGGGAAAAGAAGGGCCCGGCCTTGCCGTGTCCCTGGGCTTTCATGTTCAAGAAGAGAACTCTGAGGAGTCTCTTGAATTCTAAATGTAAACTTGGTACTCAGGTTAATGCTTATAACTGTCAATGGAGGCACTGAGTACATATTTTATTGAAAACAGGTAGCTTCATGTAGAACATTTAAATACATAGACATATGTCATGCAGGCCTCCATTTGGTACTTTTGCCCTGGGGTCCTGTCAACATCAGGAGCAGGCCTGTCCTGAACCCACAGACAGGTTGAGAGGTGTTTATTCACTATGAGGAGACTTATCTTAGCCTGTGCTATTGTAGAAACATCTGAAGACACATCATTTCAATGCAGTGACTCCCTCCCTAGTCTTGGATGGGAGAATTTAGACCATGATCCTCAATGCTCTGAGTCTCTCCCATTGATCCTTCCAGTTAATCTAAAACAATACCAATAAATGGAAGGATTCTCATTATAAATTCAGATAGGTGATATATTTAATATATATTGACCTTAATTTGCTACCACAAAGATTAGTTTAGGAGAAAGCCAAGTCTAACATGAAGGGATTAGAGAAGGGGGGGTATTTTTAAATGAGTTAAAAGAAACTATTAAGAGTAATTTTGTGCTATGAAATTGCTTGCCAGGGAAGGGGGTGAATCAAACAGAAAATAGGCAGATTATGAAGTGCTTAGAGAGCTTATGAGATACATTACAGAGAAATGGGAAAAATACGTGAAAAAATAATGGCAAGGCCTATTTGGCTGTATGAGGCCAGCCTTGATTCATTTCAGGCTTTCCACTGGAGGTGTGTGTGTGTGTGTGTGTGTGTGTGTGTGTGTGTGTGTGTAGGGAAGTGAAATGGAATAGGAGGAGGATGGCTTCTTTTCTTAATACCTGTTGTGGAACAAATGGACTTTATTCTTTCCTAAAGAGGAAAAATCTCTATAAATAGTCCCTTGGTTTTTGAAGAAAATTTCCTATCAGTTATTCCCCATGGTAGTCATATTTCTATTTAGCTTCCTCACTAGGGAAAAAAAAAATCTCAGAAGACACTCTCACCTTCCCAGAATTTCTGCTGTCATCAATTTGCCTTCAAAGTCCTACAAGGTTAGGAAGGGCATGTGGAAGAGCCTTGCTCCATCAGGGAGAGTTTATGATTAACTGTGGGATTGACAGGTGTCCAGAACACCTAGTAATCTTGACATTTTGTTGTCAACATAGGGGTATTGAAGAGGTATGTGGATTTAAGAGACATGTCCACCTGATGTCTGCTTATTTCACAGGAGTGATTGATATGATCTATAATTGGATTACCAAAGTTCTTAAGCCACAAGACAGAGACCCACTCAGACTTGGTAGACCAGTGCAGCGAGCCTGCAGACTGGGGGCAGGTGTGTGGCTGGGGAAGTTCAGAGAGGGCAAGCATAAAGCCTTTAGAGATGAGAAAGCCCATGTTCCACTGAACACATGGAGCATTAAAAAACCGTGACACATCTCATTAAAAACAACCTTAATTTGATGGATATAAGACTGTGTGAGATGATATTAATTCACTCAACCAGTGGGTGTAACAGTAGGAAAGCACCACGCTGGGATCAGGAGACTTGCCCCCATCCAGCTGAGCAAGTCACTTCCCTTCCAGGTTCCCCACCACCTACTTGGCGCTACCTGGAGGTGACACTGAGGTGTGCCCAGGAACTGAAAAATGAGGGGAGCAACAGTAGCTCTTGATAACTATACATTCCACAAGAAGTAGATCAGAGAACTCTATCTAAAATGGCCTTAAAGGATCTCTGATTTCCAGGGTAGTATAAATTTAAAAGATGAGCAATGGAAGCACAGGACATAGAGAAGCACAGCCGTCCATCCGAGCACTGTCCAGGGGAGAAGTTGCTCTGAAGGGTGAAGGGAGAGTTTGATCCACTTGGCAGTTACACCCCTACTATGGACATATAGGGAAGCATTAGACAGTATTAAACATGTGAGCCACATAGATGCTCCCTCCTTCTGAGGTTAACCTCCACAAGAATACTTCTAATTACAGCTTGCTTCCTACATAGCTTGTCCGGAGGGAGCGACTATGACTGCCGGAGAATGCACATGTAGCATCGATGTAGACGTTCTCGCTCTTATTGCACCCTCATAAAAATCCTTACTTGCCTTCATCTCCTGTGAATGTATTCTGACTCTACTGCTTACTCCTCTGATGTCCTTGGGCATGTCACCTTCCTCCAAACCTCAGTTTCTTCATGTATACAATGGGAAATACAACCTCTCCATCCTCTTGGGGTTGTTACAAGGGCTTAGTGGTTAAAGCATTTGAAAGCACTAAGCACTGTTCTGGGCACACAGTGCTGTCCAATAAACGTCATCTAGGATCATTACTATGTTTCCTTCCCTCACTCTTCCTTTCTTCTGCCTCCTTCTCATCTCTCCACCCACCTACTCCCATCTATTCACTTATCCACTCAACCAGCCAGCCAATCACTCAGGCCTCAGGGGTCATTGGCCATCCAGCAAAATGTATTTAGGGTCCAAGCACTGGCCTGCACATGGGATCTACAAAGGTAAGGAGCACCCAGACGATCTCATTCTCAAATCCACCCTGGACTCTGCCATCTCAACATCGTGAAGGACACACAGTAGGTACAATTGTATTGCACAGCCTTATGTTATTATTGATGGGGAGTATCAGTACTCAGATGAACTCTGGGAAACTGACAAAACTGAGTCTGAACCTGTAACGCCGAGGGGCAGTCCCTAGACTTTGGTGAATTTGCCAAAGTATTATTAGACCTCCTAGAAGCCAGTCATCCCTCGGTGACATCCCTCTGCATTTCCCTTTATTATGATTTCTCTTATAAACTTCTACACCATGGGATATGATCCAAGATGTTCACACATAATAGAATCTAGATTATTCAAATATTTGATTTGGGCACCCCTTGAGCCAGGCTGTCCAAATCCTATCTGCAACGCTTACCCAGGTCTTTTCATACACTATATTATTCCCCTCGAGTCATGTTTTGCCTTTAGCACTATTTTCATCCCTCTCCCTCCAAGTAGCTAGAAACCATAATACAGCATCTATTCACTTAAAGGTATTGTGGTGCATCAATTAGAGCATTTGCTTTCCTGCAAAGATATTAACATACTCAATAGTCTTTGAAGAAAATTGCTCCAGTGGTCACCACCTTCACTTTTGCTCCCAGAATCTCGGAAAGACAGAGTGGAAAGGGTTTTTCACAACTACAATGGGCTTGAAAAACACGGAGAAGAAAATGATCTGTTTCTATGGAGAGCCAGGGTGACATGACAGATAATTAGCAGGACGACCTGTTTCTCTGAGATGGAAAGCTTAGCCCTATCAAGGACTTAAAGCCCCCAGTCCTTCTTCTATCCCCCAGTGAATTCCTTCTCTTCAAACAGCCAGCTCTGCCAGATGACAGTGACTTTCACCTTGAATCCTTCAAAGTCACCTTTCTTTGAAAAATCCCTTGACTCTGATGCAGAATAGCAATAGCTTTGCCATTTTGGCTACAGTTCATGGAGTATGTTGAGGTGGAAGTGAGGTGAACCCCAGAAGAACTGACCTGTCCAACAGAATCGTGCTTTGAATACGGATGTGCCCCACGTACTGTCTTTCTTGATGTGCA
>JAVSCE010002767.1:0-289838 GCA_032199065.1 Smutsia gigantea
CAGACTCCCTCTCTGGGGTTGTCTGGTTGATTTTAGTCTGAACCATATTCCTCTGTCTTTTCATGGCTGTATAATTTGGTCACTGATAGTTGCCACGTATGTCAGCTGGGCTCTTTAAGACTTTAAAAAGAGAAGAAAACAAAAGAGAAAGAAAAAAAAAGATAAAAAAGAAAGAAAGAAAGAAAAAAAGAAAAAAAAGAAAAGAAAAAACAAAAACAAAACAAAAAACAAAAAACAAAAAAACAAAAAAATGCCCACCGGACGTAGATTCTGTGGGAATGCTCTAGGTGGCGCTATTGCCCCACTATTCCACAGCTGTGACTGTGCCGCTCCACAGGGCCCTTTATCGCTCTGGCAGGGGTGGGAACGAATAGGAGGCTGTTGATCTCAGTGAGAAGTGTTAAGTATGGCTACGCTTCCTCAGTCGCCAGCTAAGGCGTCTGAAACTCCCAGGACTCCCAGCCTGCTGGGCTGAGTGTGCTGGGGCGATCCGGCTCCTCCGCTGGGCTCCTGTCTCTTTAAGACCGCTGAGGAAAGCGCGCACTTTTTTTTTCCTTCCCGGAGCCGGCTGCAAGCCCCCTGGCGCGTTCCCGCTCAGATCCTGCCCCTCTGTCTCTCCAATCTCCGCTGCACTGCGCAATGTGGGTCAGCGCTCCCCGCGCAGATCCCCGGGGCTGGCTACTTCGCGAGGTGCACTTCCACTCCCTCCCGGCTCTGAATCCTCTCCTCCCGCCGGTGCGCTGCGGTGGGGGAAGGCTCGGGTCCCGCCGGGTCGCGGCTCCGTATCTTACCCGCCTCTTGGGGTGCCGAGTCCTCTCGGGTGTAGCTGCACGCTGTGCGCTTTCCTGTGTATTCTCGTCTCTCTTTTAGGAATAGATGTATTTTCTGTGTTTTCGTAGATAAATATAGTGTTGGAAGGAGATTTCTGCCGCCCTGCTCACACCGCCATCTTCCCGGAAGTCTGAGGGGCATTTTGTTTTGTGCACATGGTGTGGGGGATCACGGGGAATACTGTGTAGCACAGAGAAGGTAAACAGTGAATCTGTGGCATCTTACTACACTGATGGACAGTGACTGCACTGGGGTATGGGTGGGGAGTTGATAATATGGGTAAATGTAGTAACCACATTGTTTTTTCATGTGAAACCTTCATAAGAGTGTATATCGATAATACCTTAATTAAAAAAAAGGAAAAAAAATTGCTAATGGTCAAAGTAGATGCTCACTTCCCTCAGAACAGTAGAGAAGCCTGATTTTTTTTGAATATTAAATTTCCCTGGACTTTTTTCTTTTCTCCATTTCTTTACATTCTTCATTGTGTCTAGCTCAAAGATAAAAAAATATTCATCATATGCAATAATTAATATTACATAGTATACATGATTAAGTATTTTTTCTGCTTATGAAATGAAGTAGGAAAACTGATATTCTTTTTTAAAATCCCTTTTCTTAAGATGTGAATTCCCGAATAGGATTTATTTTGGAAAGATAACCTAAATGGAATCAAATGCCTAAAATTAAACATAATTTTTAAAGTTTATTTTGTTTAACATAATAAATGCTAGCTAGACACCAAACCAGTCAACAAATATTAGAATTATAATTTAACCAACTCTATGTTATTCTGCCCCCACATTATTTAAAATTGTTTAACATCAGTTGACTCACAAAGACTGTAATGTTCTTCCTAAAGTTATCTAGGTATCATTCATTCTCAATATCCTTTTTAATTCATCTTTTTCCTATCTATTTGCTGTTTTAATGTGCCTACTGGTGTTTGAACATAAAATTAGTAGCTTTCACATCATCAATTACTGTGGCATTTTACTCATTATAATACTAAATGTACATACATAGTTCCAGTGACTAATAGGATTTTAACATATGAAGCATAGATTTTCACTTCAAGATTCATCTAGACATTTCTAGCATCACTTATTAATAATAAATCAAAGTGATGCTGCCTGTGCATACCACCGGAGTTGATGTGCTGATTCTATATAACGGTAACTATGTAACCATGACTGTGGTTCAGGCACAAGCTCAGGGGAACTATAAATGATGATGAAGTACACATTCAGCTATTTAGACTTTCAAGAGCTGACATTTAAGTCCGATTCACAGATTTTTGGCTGAATGTCAAGGTTAAGGCCCAACTTTGGTGCATGTTAGGTACATACACATAATCAGACATACACATGCTTATGTCTTCATGATCCACCTCTATCCGCTTCAGGGAAAGGGAACTTGAGGCCCAGGAATCAAGAATGAGAGATACCTGTCATTGGATTCCTTTTGGGCTGTTCAAGTCTTTTTCTCTTCTTTTTTTTTTTTATACCCCTTCCATGTATTCTTTTTAAATGCTTGCTATCTATGCTCAACAAAAAGGTTAATAGAAAAATATATTAAATGAAAGTTGTGAACTATGATCAAGGAAAGAAACTCTGGTGGTCAAGGCTGCAGGTGGTCCAGCAGGAATCCCATGCTACCTGGTATGTGTGGGAGAGCAGGGTGGCAGGAGCTAGCTAGGGCTGCATGCTGGGGACTCACCCATGGGTGGGCAAGTGTGGCCTTTGTGTTTGGGACTGCTCCATGGTGGGCAGAGCTGATTAGGCATGTTCAGTATGGTAGGGGCGCTGAGCCCCATTGCCCCTGGACACTGGGGTGCAGTCCTGGGAAAATGTTTCCCTTTTAGGGTGTTAGGAAAGACCTCATACGTAGGGGTGAATTTCCCATTAACTTTCAGAGTCATGTATCTGGACCCCGAGGCCGAGCCCCTTGTAGTCAAAAGCAGATGAACACAGCCATGGAAGTGACACCCAGCCTCCTGAGCACCTCATGCCCTGTGGGCAGCTCAGGGTGAGGAGAGAGGCTTTGCCTAAGTCCCCTTGGGCTGGCTTGTGGGGGTACCCCAGGGAGTCATCAGGGGTGACACAGTGGTGCAGCGGGAGGCTGTGCTCAGGCCCCGAGCTACAGAGACCACCATCTGAAAGACTCTCTTCAGGGTTTGCCCCAGGGTTCAGGAACAGATGGGGCTCTAGACCAAGGCAAGTGACCTGTTGTTTGGTATTAATGCCTGGATATCTCTTCTCTACCAGAGGCTCCCCTATTAAAAATTGCAATTCCGGGAGAAAATACTCATCCAGCTGGCTCTCTGCGAAAGACATCTTCCCAGGTTGTGTGTGAGAACAAGGGGCTCAAGGAGCGTGATTCCCCCCAGAAGATGACCCAGCCCTGAGTAGCACAGCAAACTTAGGGGCAGAGAAGATCCAGGGCCAGAGCAACACTGAGCGCTTGGCTAGAAAAGCAGAGGGGGAGAAGTACCAAGTCCAGGCTTTTCCCAAAGCTTTGGGAATCATAGAATTGGGCAGGGACCCTGGGCCCAACCCAGGCAATACATAGGCCAGAAAACTGTAATCCAACATGGGGAAGAGACTGCTGAGATTCCACGGCTGGTGAGAGGCAAAGGCGGAGACACTGAGCTCTCAGCATTCTGTCCCACACCCATTCCCCCAGCAGCAAATATGCAGAATGGGCGCCATGGGAATAGGTGTCTTTCTGCTGCTGGGTGTCAAAGCAGGTTTGGGTCAATATCCTCTGTCCTCCAAGACGACATGTACCAAGTCAAACTAAATGTCAGTTTTGAATGTAGAGGCTGCAATCGTGCTGTATGACTTTGGAACCAGGGCTTGGAAGCCAGCGTCTGGTGGGAGAAAACCTGACCCTCCCCTGGGGCTGCCCTCCTGTCAACAGCACCTCCCTGACCTGGAAGTGTGGGGAGATTATCTCCTTGCGCCATCAGTGGGCTCCTAACCTTAGATGCTTGAGTGTTATATTTGACCTGCTCAGAGACTCGGGTGTGATCAAGCATGCCTGAGACTTTGGGTCTGCATAACAGTCCGCCTCTATGGCCAGTCCCTATACCACCCAAGGGAGGAGCCCGTTTTTTTGTCCTTACCCAAATCTCGCTTGCTATGGCAGTAGAAAGACCCCACTATATTTTCCTTCTTTCAGAGAAGTGAACGTCCCTGACCACTTTCTTTTTCTCACTGTTAGGTATTATTCTTCCTCTGAGAAGCATAAGGATGTGGGCTCCCCTAAGTCAAATCCCAAACTGGTAGTTCCCCAGCCTGGACTCCGTCTTTGCTTGTTTAAGGTAACTGCCACCATGCAAGGTATGCAGGGGAGAAATGGGTCCCCTAAGTCTACGTTCTTGAGATTCATGGTGTTATGACAGCAGGAGACTCATTACTTTAGGGGTATTCATGCAAAATCAACACAATTCTCATGTTTAAAAAAAATCAGTAGTTCTATTTAAAATAGTCAAACATCTGTGCTTCAGAGCAGGCATAGGACTTAGGATCAATTCAAATCTTTTTCAGCAGGGATTGATATATTCTTATATATATATTTATTTTTATTTTGGTATCAATATATTCTTATATTAGTATCTATAAAGCAATAGGGAAAATATGACCACATAAGAGAAAGGTACAGAATAACTTTCTTAAAAAGCCAAAATACAAATGGCCAATATGTATAGGGAAGAAATGGTCAGTCACTAAATATTTTGAAATGAAAAGTTAAACAATTGTGCTTTTTGGAGAATGTTTGATATCTTGATCTGAGCAATGGTTCATGAGAGTATATACATGTCAGAATTCATCAAGTCGTACACTAAGGTTTATGCATTTTATTGTGTGTAACTCAGAATAAATAAAAAAAATAAAGTGCTTTTTTGAAAAGAAAAAAAATCAAATTGATAACAAGCATATGGACTGCCTTGGTTGTAATTCTAGCTCCCTCACTGATGAGCTGTGTGACTTTGGGCAAGTCATTCAAATTTATCAAGCCTCAGTTTTCTCATCTGTAAATTGGGCATTATAGTACCTTCCTCTTAGTATTGTTGTGAGAACTGAGTAAGGTGTCAGGGCACAGCATTTAGCACTGCGCTGGAGGGGATAGTGTTAGCAGCATTCACTATTAGGGTTAGTAATAATCAAATGAGAATACACTGCAGGTGGGACATTTTCCCAGGTTCCTGCACCACAAAACCTAAGAGTCTTTACTTTTGGGAATTTATCCTAAGGACATAGTCAGAGATATGGATATGAAGATCCGTAAATAGTATTCTTAGGTAAAAAACAAACATTGAAACAAATGAGAGTGGTTCAAATAAATTTTGACAAATTTATGTAGTAGAATCATATTTCAAATTTTATAAGATTAGAGTAAATTTATATAATAGAAATAGAATAAATACTAGAATGTTTTAGGTCAGGATTTCTCAACGCTTGAGCAAACTTTTGCAAAGTACTCCTTTTTAGTGGTATAAACAAATGAAATACATAAAAATTGAACTTTCTCTCATTCAAGGGAGGGGGCACATTGTTACCAGGCAAGAGATTGCAAGATGATTCTTTGAAAAAACAAACCAAACCTAGGGATTCTGAACAGATAAGCCAGTTCGTCTGTGCAACAGACCCACCGTGAAGTTTGTTCATTAAGAAGCAGTGTCCAAGTGTCCGATTGACAGAGCTTGCAGGCAGCTTCTAGAGCTTCACTCTTAAGTAGGAACGGGCAGATAAGGATCATAGACATCAGAGAAAAGGCGCCAACAGGAAAGATGGACCAAAACAAGTAAACAGAAAAAGAGGAACTCAATGAAAACAGAGTATATACAGAGAAGAGCATTTCAAAGACAGCATAATTCTTCAGAATCAGCGAAGATGTATTCATGAAATAAGAACAGGATTCAATAAAAGAACAAATTAAAGCTCTTAGAAATTAGAAAATATGACAGCAGAAAAAAGTAAAAAGATGGAGAGAAATCTGGCTGCCCCAGTCTTAACAGTCAACTGGAAAAGGCAGCTACTAAATGACGCTGATGATCAGGGGGCCCATCTCTAAGCTCCCTCGTTGTCCAAATAGGCCGTCAGCGCACACCACCTCTGCGGCTGGTAATCCCCATGTCTAGGGCCTCTCTGGTTTAATTTCAACGGAACGTACTTCTTGCCTTCAGGGGAGGCAGAGGAGTGATGACCTAGCTTAAGCGTGGAGAATGAAGACAACCTGAGGGGTCTCGCTGAAGCTTCACACACAGGCTTGCAATCAACCCCTCATTTTCAGCCCCCCACCTTAACCCCACCCTCCTTGATATTTTGTTCCTCCAATTTCTGATTCTTTCTAAAATTGCTTGAGTGCTTAGGTTTGACCTAGATCCACTCCGCTAGATGTCTGTTGTTCCTTCCTCTGCTTCCATCTTCATGTGTTACGACGAGATTACAGATACATCATAGTTCTATTGAAAATAGTGACAGAGCTTTTGTTTTTAATATAACTGTGATTGTATTTTTGGTTTCCTGTATCCTGTAAAATTTCTGCAATGGAAATGTATTACTTTAGTAAGAAAATGCACGCACACGCATGACTACCTAAAGACAGGAAGACGCAAGGAGGCCTGCACCTTCCTGCCTCTCTTGCTGCGCCAGCTGGACCTGCAGAGCCCCCTCGTCTTCCACACCACAGCTTCCGGACACCATGCACCCATCCATGGGGCCTCAAGCACCTGCCAGAGCTTCCTCGTCTCTGGGCCAGGCCTGGTTTGGGAGCAGCCTTTGCTAATCATGCAAGCTAACCTTCACGCAGCATAGATTCCTTCATGCTTCCAAGCAGTCATGCCTCCAGAGCAACCATTTTTATAAAGAGAATTCTGTGTATGTGTGTGTGGTGTTTTGCCATGGTATCCACAGCTTTCCTTTCCTGCAGATGCCATTCTAGTCAACAGGGAGTGGGCATTACCTGGGAACCCTCCATTACTGCTTCATACAGACCTGGCCAGTCTCTCCACTTGGACATACATAAGCGGCCCTTGTGAAGCAGGCACCCTAGGCCCTCGAATGCCCTGTAACTTCTCTGGCTCTACCAAGTCTTGGAGCATCCGAGACCCGAAGATCTAACATCCCTCCACGTCCCCCCACAAGCTCTGGACTCATGAGGCTAACAGGCACCTAGCTGTGGAAATTCTCCTGTGTCCTCTGAGCTCTCTCTGACTGGGCTCCATGCTGGCCTGAGGACACTACCATTTCAGTTGTCCCAGTAAGAAACAGGGACTCCAGGACACAGGGTGGGAGGCTGTGCTTTTCCTCCTCCTCACCAGCAGGATCACAGGCTTTGCAGCCTGACCTATGAGAAGATTTTGTTAGGAATCCTGTGAGAACTGATCCAGTCAATTAAGTCAGGAAATTGCTCTCTAAATTTAACATGTCCATCAATCTCCTCCCAAATGGTAGCACTGATTTGGAGGGCTGAGGCTTCAAGGTTATTTTTCTTTAATCCCGGAAAACTATACTGGGCTTCCCCCACCTCACAGGTTTACTCATTTCTCAAATCAGTTTTGGTTTTATTAAATTCAGCATTGTAAATATCTTATAAAATAACCCTCACCAATAATCTGCTCTGGACTCACACTTTTCCACTCTGGAGCTGTTACCTGGCAGTGCTAAGGGAACAGACAGAAACCTCTCTTCTATGATGCCTGTACCCTGTGTCCTTACTTGTGAATTTGTCCCTAATCTCTTTTCCAGAAAGGGTTTAGGGCAACATGTGTGTGCACATATACTCACAAATGGAAAGACACCCACTATTCAAGTCAGACCCTACTTGGACCATTTCCTCCAGCCTAAGAAGACCATCTAGCACCGCTCGGGCCATGCCAAGAGGAGCCCGCACACATAGGCACGAAGACAACGTTACATTTGGAGACTGGTTATTATCTTTAATTAATAATGCCACAGCCCGACATCCTTCTTGCTGCTGTAGCAGATGGGATTGTGTGTGTGCGTGCACTCCTGAACAGATGAGAGGCCAGCAGAGACTCCCAGGCAGATCTCAGCCAACAGCTATGTTGAGCAGCATGTAGACAGCCTCCACAGCAGCTCAGAAGCTGGACTCCCACCTCCCTTTCTCCTGGGCCACCTTTCAGGCAAAGCTGAGGCCTGTGCCAGCCCAGATTAAAGGGCTTCTCGGCAAAGATCAGTTTCCAGTCCCCAGTCCTCACTGCCTGTGACCACAGGGATGTCCCTGGGCAAAGTGCAGACTGCTAGGCAAAGGCAGAGACCTGGGCCAAGCTTGGTCCCCATGTCACACTGGGGCAGCATCACAACAGCCCAGCCTTGGGGAGAGAATCCAGAGCTACCAGGGCCATTTGATTAGTACCTTTCAGAGATAATCAGGATGTAGCCAGGCCCTTCCTGGGGCCAGCCAGAGAGGGGCAGACTTGGCTTGTGATGGCCGCACAGGCCACCATTTCCAACCCAAACCTAAGAGTCTGCTTTCCTTCCATCTCCACTCTCCAACTGCTCACACGGCCTTTAGGTCCAGAGCCCAGACATGGCAGGGGAGATCGGCATGGTGGTGCACCACGAGGAAGCCATGAGAGACCCGGGCCGAGCTGGAACTGTAGCCATGTGCCAGCCTGAGGCCAGCCCTCTCCCCCATGGTCACCGTCAACCAGAGCTCTCTCAAACCAGATGGGACCCCCACAAGGCCAGGCAGCAAGTGCCTAGCCTAGTGCAGAAGGAGAACACCGAACTGGCTCCACTGTCCCATCTCCACCTGTTCTGTGCCTCGGAAGCCAAGGAGCCAAGTCCCAGGATGGTGGTATCAGCTGTTGGGGAAGCACCGTTGTCCAGGGGAGGCCTCGGGCCGGAAGCTGTGGTTTTTCAGTGGGCTCGGGTAGTAGGTGGTTGTGTACACATTGGTCTGCTGCAATGGGTAGAAGTTGGCTCTGTCATCAGGAATCAGGTTGTTCTTGTTCAGGGTCTGTGGGAGAAGAAGGAAGGAACCAGAGAGGAAGGGGTGAAGGGAGAGACGGGCAAAGAGGACAAGCCAAGGCACGGAGACCAGAAAGCAGCCAACGAAGGAACATTCTGGCAGCCGACACAGTGTCATTCCCTCCCAAGTGCCCAGCCCAGTTATGCCTTATGCACTGTTTAGGGCCGGAACCACTGCACCCTTCACCCTGCCCTCTGCTTCTCCCAGAGGGCTCCCACCTTGAACTCCATGGGTGTGTACTTCTCGTTCTTGGGGGTGCCCCCACCCTTGTAGTGCAGGTGGTTGGGAGTGGCGGGATGGACGAGTGTGGACTCCTGAGACTGGCGCTGGCAGTGCTGGCAGGACAGGTACACTGCCAAGGTGAGCAGCCCAGACCCCAGGAAGCAGGAGATGCCCGTGGCCACCAGGTGGATGAGACTGAACCCTGGGAGAGGAAGAGGCAAGTGGTAAGGAAAAGGCCATTGTGAAGGGGTGGGACTCCCCACTGCCTCCCAAAAGGAGGCACTGAGACATACAGGAAAGGGCTTTGAGGCAGGAGCCAACGGAAGAGGGAGGCTGGGCAGCCCACTCCCAGAGGCCTCTCTCACAGGACCACCTGTGACTTGGGTCAGAGGAAGGGACCAGAGGTGCGGAGTTTGGTGAGTCCTCCTGAGTACAGACTTGATCACTGCCTCCTAGTCGGGGGGCATGGCTGGAACTGCCGAGACCCCCTTGCATAGTCTAAAGCAGTGGGGGCCTCAGTAAGGGTTATGTGTCTGGAGCAAGAAGCGGAGAGACTCCAGATCTCAGGGTAGGTGGGCCTCCACCTCGAGGAGGAGGGGTAGAAGGACAGCAGTGTGGGCAGAGCAGGTCCCTTTTACCTCCACAGCCAGTCGCCTCCTCCACGCTGGAGGCAGGCAAGATCACTGCAGGAAGACAAGTGGAGAGGCTGTTAGCGGCAAGGAGGAGGGGAAAGGGGCTCCTCCAGGGCTACGTGTGCTTCTGGGGAGATCCCTGGGTCAGCGCTGAGTGGGACTGGGCCTGGGGGGGCCTCCATTCCCCTCTGTCTTGACCTAGACCCCACCTCGAAGGAGGGTCAGCCCCTTCGCTGGAGGAGAAGTGGCAAAGGCCCGAAGTGTGTGCGCCTCCCACCCTGATGTTTCATGCTGCACCCTCCCTCCAGAATACTTCAGAAAGGAAAGAAAGTTGGGGGCTCAGGGAGGGAAGGGCCGGTGTGAAGGTACAGGCTCGAGGACCTACCGGGAATCTCACTGTAGGGGCAGGGGCGGCTCTGGCTGCCGTTCCCAGCACAAGTGCTGGGCCCTGGGACGAGCTCCTCACAGCGCCGGCCGCGGCTTTGGACTCCATCCTCAGTACATGAACTCCACTCAGACCATGGCGACCAGCCTTCTGTGGGTGGTGGGTTGGGATGGCATTAACTGCCCTGGGAGCCCCTAGTTGGGGTAGGTGGGCTCTGTGGTGCTCCCAGCCCGTTAGATGCACTCCGTACCTGGACAGGCCTGCGTGGCGCACAGCGCCTCCTCTGTGTGCAGCCCAAGACAGATATCCTCGCCTGGGGAGGGCACGGGGCTGGTGCAGGACCGTGTGCGTTGGTAGTGGCCGCCACCACAGGAGGCTGAGCATGGGGACCATGACGTCCAGCAGGACCAGGCACCCCGCACTGCAAGGGGAATGAGGTGTGTGAAGGAGGGCTGCAGGAGCAGGCAGCCCCCAAGACAGTTTTCTGCTCCATCCCAGCCTAGGCCACTCTGCCCTGGGTTACACTGACCTTAACAACTGCCCCACTCCCACAGCCCCCTGTTCAGGAATGCTCCTTCCCCCTTGGAGGTGGCAGGGGGAAATGCAGGCTGCAGTGAAGACCTCAAAAACCAGCTCCACCTCAAATCATGCTCCTTATCTGGCTAGCCCATTAGGGAGAAATAAGTGATGCAGAGGGTGGGCAACAGGCCCTGATGCACGGGGGTAGCTACTGTGTCCTTGTTAAGGCAAAAAAAAAAAATGCCCTGGGGCCCCTTGCACAGAATTGGCAGGGTGAAGAGGCCCCCGGGGAATGAGGTGCAGCCTGGGTAGGCTTGGGCATCTCCTAGATAGGGGGCGCCCAGGGAGGGGGTTTCTCTGGGCCAGGATTTCCGAGGCGCAGGGTTACCTGGACAGGCCTGGGCGTTGCAGTCCTGGTGCTCATTGGCGTCGCCCACGCAGGGCAGGCCCCCGTTGCGGGGCTCCGGGTTGGTGCATGTTCTCTTGCGGACGCGGAAGCCCAGCTCGCAGTCGCGGGAGCAGGACGACCACGGGCCCCAGGCCGCCCAGCCCCCACTCACTGTGTGCGCGGAGGTGACCCCGTTGCGCAGAAGATCCTCCACCAGGGCTGGGGGTGGAGGTCTAGCCTCAGCCATGAGCGTGCCCAACAGGCCCAAGCCCGCCCCACAAACGGGCCTTCTTCCAAACCGCGCCCTCCACTGGCCGCCCCCAACGCTCAGATCCCCCACCACCAGCTCTCATTCCCAGCATTCCCCCCCACCGCCGCCCCCACCCGACACACACCCCTGCCCATCGCTCTGGGCCTGGGAAGGAGGGTGGCGGGTGGGGAGGGCGCGAGGCAGTACCGTCTGTGTCGCAGGCTCCCGAGCCGTCCGCTGGGCAGCTTCTGGTCTCCGTCCTCCTCCTGCCAAACTGCAGGCCGTGGGGGTCGGGCAGGGGCGCACGGCACGTGAAGCGGAAGCGCTGCTCCTGCCGCGCCCCGCCCTGAGTCACGTTCACCGGCAGCCACGGTGTCCACGGCGTGTTGCGCCGCACCTCGGGGCAGCCCTCTGGGTTGCACGTCTTGAACTCCTTCGAGATGGGGGCGGGCGCTGCTTCACAGCCGCGCAGCCCCAGCCCCGGCCTGCCCTCCCATCGGCTACAGGTCCCTTCACCCGCCAGCGCGCCCTCGCCCCGGCCCTCACCACGCTGCAGCCCGGGCAGGAGTTGCCGTTCTCACAGGCTCGACGCCGCGACTGCATGCCGCCCCCACAGTTGCTGCTGCACTTGCTCCAGGAGCCCCAGGACGCCCAGAAGATGGGCACGGGACACGGGGTGTTCTCGTTACAGAACCTGGGGGAGAAGGATTTATGGGGGGCAGTAGCCATCACTCTAGGGAGCAGGCACCCCCTTCCCTAACAAGAGGTCACTGGCAGTGCAAGCCTGGGAAGGACAAAGGTCCACTGGATCACCTACACAATCCAGGCCACTTTCTAGAGGGCCTGGCAAGTCTGGAACCTCACAGACTTCCAGCCACACCCTAGCTCACCGCTCCTCCCGGCTCTTGCCCACGCAGATGCGGCCCCCATGGCGGGGAGCAGGGTTGTTGCAACTTCGCTGGCGGACCTGGAATCCGATCCCACAGGAGGTGCTGCACAGGGCCCACGACGACCACGGGGTCCATGCCCCATTCCTGGTGGAGTTGAGGGGACAGAGACAGATGACCTTCTGAGTCCGGGCTCCTCAAATCTGGTCTACATCTGCGCAGGTGGAGTTTGTCTTGTTGTAAGGAAGTGTCAGACAGTGACACGGAAAGTATCAGCTCCTAACCTGGCCCTCTCAGGCAGACTCATTCATCTCTTCGTTTGCTCTTCCACTCCTCAAACATGTATAGCCTTCTTCCATGTATCAGGCTGTGCCCAGGCACAGAGATAGGACAGGCTTCTACTCACAGGAGTAAAAGGATGCATTCTCTAGAGAAGGCTTTTTCCAATTGCTTTTTCCAATCTGCAGTCTTTTGTTTCAACCCCTTTGACTGGCCACCTCTTGTGCTCAAACCCACGCTCTCTCCCCTATTTTATTACACCACATGCTTTGTTCCAACCTCAGACACTATGCTCTATGTGGACTCTAATTTTCAAATTCTGTTTCTACCACTTACTGGCTGCCTAAGCCTGGGCAAGGTACTGAGACCTCCTGTGCCTCATAATGCTCTTATCTTTAAAGTAAGGATAGCGATCACATTCCTACCCAGGAGGTTGTTGTGACAGTTAAATTAATAAATGTATACAGAGCTAAGTTATTGTAAGAGTGTCTAGAATCACAGGTTAGTAATTAGGGAGTCCCCGGGTACTAGGCAGTATGCAAGCACTTTTTATGTAGTATCTCATTTAACTTTCCCACCAACGGTCGGGGTGGGTACTTAACCTTCATTTAGGGAAGGTCAGGGTAGTTAGGTGGCTTGACCGAGGTCACACCTCCAGACAGGTGCAATCCAGGACTGGTGCCAGGTCTGCCTGTCTTATTACCATCCCACGCTGTGCTCATGTTTGCTACGGGCAAGACTTACTGAAGCTACAGTCTGCCCTGGGGTGCCTCCCATGCCTGTCCAGACTTTCTCTTGGTACCAAGAGCCCCACAAAGCAGCACCTTCCTTCCTGTTAGAGTGAGAACCCCCTGGGCTCATGCTGTCTGCCTCGGACTTCAGCCACCTGTCCAGTCTCCTGCACAGCCCTGAAGGGCTTCCGTCCCTTAGTGAGAACATGACTGGGGATGCCCCATTTTCTCTATCCCCCCAAGCCAGTCCAGGGCAGCCACTGTGCAAGTCCTGTATCCTCACATACCTGGAACAGTTGGCAATGTGGATGGCTGGCCCCAGGCAGTCTCGGCCCCCACAGCGGGGTCGGGGGGAGTCGCAGGCTCGCACCCGACACAGGCAAGAGCCTGAGTTGTCCCCATCTAAATGGTCACATGGCTGCCATGGTGACCACTGGCCAAAGCCCCCATCCTGAGTCACATTCCGCACCTGCAGACACATATCGGGCAGGACCCTGTCAAACAGGCAGGGGTAGGAAGGCATGAGGTCCCAGGGGGTGTGGGGAGTCACAGCCTGAATTGGGGGAAGAGGTCCAGGATTGGGAGCATGAAGCGGTTCTCACAGGACATGCTGTGATGCTCTGGGTCCAGAGGCTCATGTTGGAGCTGTCCTCAAGCGAGCTGCAACGCTGCTGCTTCTCGTCCCAGCCACAGTACGGATCCCGGGCCCCCAGGCATGCCCTGCCAGACAGACGTCCTGAGGCCCAAGCCCAGCAGCCTCCCAGCCTCACCTGCATTCCGAGAACAACCTGGCCACTCCTCTCTGGTTACCTCTTTCCATCCCGTTGCCTTCCATAACAATACTTGAGTTCATTGAGCACATAGTGTGTGCCAGGCATCATTTTAAGCACTTTACAAGAATAATAAATTAATGTAACACAACAACCCAGTGAGGAAGCTACTGTTATTCTCATGTTATATGAAAGAAACCCAGAGGGCTGACCAAGGACTCAAACCTCCCCCTTCAGAGCCACACAATTCACCTTGCCTTCCCCGAGTCTGGGTGTCCCGCACTCCTCACTGAGGCCACGGGAGAGGATGTGGTGAATAGAAATCCAAAGACATAGTACCTCCCTGCCCAACACTATGATTATAGAGTCATAAAGCATTGGTGATGGAAAGGACCTAGAGATAATCTGACCTGGCAGTTCTCATCCCTGGCTGTACCTTAGAATAACTAAAAATTAAAAAAATTCTGCCTCTGCCCAAGAATCTCAGGATGGCGAGGGTTTTAAAAGCTCTAGGGTGGTTCTAATGGGAGCCAGGTTGAGAATCACTAGGATCCATAATGCAACCTTTTCCTTGTACAAAGTAAGAAACAGTCATAGAGAAGGGAGGACAAGGTCCCTCAAGGTCACACAATTGTACACGGCAGAGTGGGGCTTGAACCTAGAGCTCCCCCGCCATGCTTCCCTCACCAACTCTCCTGCCTCCAGCTAGAGGCTGTGCCTGACTTCACACACTGAGGGAACATGGGCGCATGCCTCAAAACATAGATGCAGGTTCAGGGGACACCTGGGCATAGTCCAGGGTCACCCAGAACATCCACACATGTGTTTGTATTTCTCAGTGGCAGGAATCAGATTCCAGTGTGTCAACATTATGAGAATGAGCTCAGGCTTCCAGGAAAGGGGTCCTATCCCAGGCCTCCCTTCCCAGCCCCCCAGGGCAGGTCTACCTGCAGTAACCTAGACATGGTAATGGTTCACACACCAGCGCAAGAGCCAAATGCCTCTACTTTTCATATCCTAGGGCTCTTCTCTTTCCCTTCTCTTCCTAACTTATTCATTGTATTATTTACAGTTTTGAACAAAAAATTAAATCTCTACTAGGAAGACTTCAAGGAAGAGAAAAAGAGTATGGGAATTATGGAATCAGGATTTGCTGTCCACTGCTAAGTAAATATCAGATTCTGGGGCCTGAAGGAAGTTTTCTCCAACACCCCGAGAACCCACTGCCAACCCCAGGGGATATCCTGGGTCCTTCCTGTCCCGTTTTCCCAGCTTCTGCCCTGCTGACCTGGCCTGGCTGCTCCACAGCAGTGGGCCTGCTGGACAGGGTCTAGAGAGAACGCTGGGAGCGGGGGCAGAAATTGGAGGTTTCTGGATGGAGGCTTTGGATGGAGGAGGGCTGGGCCGCAGAAGGTGTGGGAGCCCATACTCTGACGTGAGCCTGCAGAGGGATTTTCCATGGGCTGCAGGAGCCAAGGATGCTGAACACTGAAGGGATACACAGCAGAATCAAGGGGTTGCCCTTTTTTTGCTGTCTCCAGGATACAATCTTTTTTTTTTTTACCTCCTGAAGCTTCAGGGAGAGTCAGGTGAGAGTGGCGTTCTTTATTTTCAGTGACTTCAGTAGACCAAGTCAGGCTCCAGAGAGAAAAGAAGTTATATTAGAGACCTCACAAAGGAGAGGATGGGGCTTCCCCTTGTCACCCGAGGTGGAAAAAGACAATGCTGTCCCTTGCTCAGGCAGCCCATGCCCTCATATGAGGGCCCTCACTGACACCTGGGGTTTCAATAGGAGAGGGCCTTGCTGGACACCAGCAAGCATACTCTGGCCCACCAGGGATCCAGGACACTTATCTCTTGCTCAAGAACACTCATCTGTTTCTACGTTATACTCTCAAGGACAATTTGTGTAAACTACAATATAAGGGTGCTCATATTTTCATCTGGGATCAATGGTTTGATTTGGGACTGTTTCATGAGCAGAATGCATTAGACTAGACATCATGGAATGATTACAATACATGGGTAAAGTAGTTCCAGCAAACTATGGTTTTGAGATTCTGTTCACTGGCTGACAATTGGACCACATTTGTTGTCAGCAAGTTCAACCAATCAGAACTCAGTAAAGCCAACTCCCGAGCGGAGTTTCCTCAACTTTCAGAAAGGGGTGTTAGAACTCAGAAGCAGCTGATGTGGCATTTTATAAGAAACATAAATTGAGTGAACAAAAAGGAGAACGAGCCATGACTAGTGATGAGTAATAATAATAAATAAGATTTTATCTATCAAGAACAAATATCTGCCGTAGAGAAAATGGGTAAGAGCAGAAAACTTAAATCGGTTTACCCAAGATAAAGCAGAAGATTCTTGAGGAATGCAACAGGCCTCACGCTACTTCTTTCATCCAGGGCCTAACCAGTTCTAGAACAGTTATTCTGCAAATTAGAGTCTCCTGGAGGATCTTCTAAAAAGCTTAAGCAAACAAAACAAAACAAAACAAAACGCCTGTACCTGAGCCTTTTGGACTGGAGTAGGCCCAGTCACTGGAAACTTTTAAACACTTCCCAGGTGATGCTAATGCACACCTGAGAACTGCTGTTCCAGGGCCACATTGGTCGGGGTTCCCAAACTGAGACATGAAGTGCTTTGTCTTTCCACTCCATGACAGAATAAGAAAGGAGAGAAGACAAACACAGAGTAGGTGCTAGCCCCAGCCCCCACTCAGGCTCCCTTATCCTCTGTTCTCCCAGAGAAGAAAGAGATCAGATTCTCCACAGACACCTGCCTGTCTGGGCCCTGGCCTTGGCCACCTGAGTGAGCCCAAGAGACCCCTCCCGGGGCCAGTACCTGAGTTCTCTGCTTCTCCACATTCCCTGCTTTGGGCCAAAGGCCTCTCTGAAGCCTACAGAGCAGGGGATGTTCTTAAGAAAATTAAAGCTCCAGAAGCCAAAATGTGTCCCTGATGGCAGGAATGGGGGGCAGTTTAGAGTTCCTTTCATAAAAGCAGTCATTAGACCAGTAGTATCTCACCATGCCTTGTCTACTGCAATGTCTCAAGCAGCTATTATCAGAGGGAACGGGTTTATTCCATAGGCTCAGGGGCAGGACAGAGATGGATGGTGGAAGCGGCAAGCAGGCAGATTCCTGTGCTGTGTAGCAGTAGCTCGCACAATGGGAGCTGTCCAGCGTACAGCTCAGGAGCCAGGGGCCATTACTTAAGACGGCACAGGGAGGGAGGTCAGGAGGAGATACTCTGAGCCTTCTTCCTGAGTGAGCCTCCCTCTCGTGCAGCATGAAAGGCACGCTGAAAAAAGGCAGGAGGCGGTTCATGCATAAAACCCTGGCCTGGCAGAGCTAGTGAGTGGTTCATTCCCTTTGCTTCCCCTCCGGTGAACCCTGGTCTCTCCTGCTAGGCCGGGCCCCTGGTTGTGCCCCATGGGACCAATATTTGTCTGAGTGAAAGGAGAGGGCCTGGATTCTGGGCCTGAGGAGGAGGCCTGAAGGGGTCTCTGCTTCTCCATCCTTATCCTCCTGCCAGCTTTGGAAGGAATGAAGAAAAAAGCATGAAATATCCAATCTAGGACACAGTAAAACCCTGTGCCAACCCACCGTACAATAGCATAAATTCTGATACTGTGTGACAGGCAGTGGACTCCCAGACTCTGGAGTGCATGGCTTGGCGGTTGCACGGGCTCACTCTGGACATTTTGTGATAATGAGACCTCACATTTTACATGTTTAGATCTACCTGTAACTTGATGGCAGGGTTTTTCACTCTATTCATCAAGATTATCCCAATCTCAAGAAACCAAATAGAATGAAAGTATCAGACTCCAGACCAACCTCTTTCTACCTTGCTGTGCCACCTGGCCATGCTACGCAACCTCCCTGTGCCCTCTCTGCAGCACCATGGGACTGGGGAAACGTCCCAGCATTCCCTTCCACTGTAGACTCTGTCACTTCATATCCGGCCCAGAGCCACACCAGCTCATGCTGGCCGCCCATATGCCTTATGACCATCCTGCTCACTGCTGTGTGATCGATGTTTGTCAAACGCCTATTCACACACTCTCCAGCTCAAAGACCACGTCATTGTCCACAGTCACAGGATTCAAGTCAAAAGCCTCCCTTGGCATTCTCAGCTGGCCTCAGTGTGCTTCCCGGTCCCAGTCCCCACTCCACTCCGACCCCAACTTCCTCTCAGGCCAAATAATCAATCAACTCTAGGATCATGTGCAGACCACTTTGTGTCTTGGGCCGGGCATGGTCCTCTGGTAGAGTACAAAAAATACAGAGACACTGGGTTTGCCTTCAGGGATTTACAACCTCTTAAAGAATGAAGTCTCCGTGAAAAGTTTAATAACAACACAAGATATGGAGGACACACTGTCCCAGATAGCCTGTGACTCATTGCCAAGCAGACTCAAGAGCCCAGGAGGCTGGAGGGCTTCTAAATGTATCTCTGGACATAACAAAGGAGTAAGGACACTAGCTACCATTTATGACTCTCTGGACTAGGCTATTTATGAATATTATTCCCAACCCTTAGAATTCTGCCATAAGTAAATACCCTTTCCTCTATCACAATTTCCCCCCCTTTTCCCAGTGAAAATGCTCAAAAGGTTAAGGAACTTGGTCAGGATTATACAGCTGCTAGTAGATGATGGAGCTGAGTTGGAACTCCAGGTGTGTCCAATTTCATCACACAAGTCCCCCCCTCTATACCCCACTTCTCTCCCCAACCAGACATCTAGAGCTCTGAGGTCAATGAGAAAATTCCAAGCCTATTTCATCTTGCTCTCTCCTCTCACACTAATGGTCCTGTAATGGCTTTGCGCATGGCAGAGCTTAGTAAATGCTTAGTGTTTGCAGATGAAGCCATGTGCCGGGGCTGAGAGCTTGAGTGTCCACCTGCCGCCCTCCCCAGCATCCTCCCTCCTGCCACTCAGGACCATCTAGCCTTCTTCTCTGCTCTCCAGCCTCTGCCCAGCTCCCAGCACAGCCCACTGGGGTTGCAGAATGACCCCTGGCAGCAGGGCTACCATTTGTCTCCCAAATCTCGAGGACAGATGGGCCCAGCCAGGAGGTCTCTGTGTTGCAAAGGCCACAGGAGCCCTTGTGGCTGTGACTCCACCAGCAAAGGCAGCTTTTGATTATTTCAAAAATGAGGCGGTGCAGCTCAGGGGAACCACATGTGTCAGAGTCTGAGATACATTTCCATTTGGCTTCGGAATAGGTTTTGTTTTCCCCTTAAATGCCAGTGTCCTTGTTGCCAAGTCTGTGAATCCACGGGAAGCTAAGATATGGAGAGCTGATCTCAGAAGCAGTTGGGAAGGGAATGCAATGTCTCCACACGGTTCCTCACCTCCACCCCTTCCAAGCCAGGCCTCTCTGCCTCTTCTAAGTCAGGAAGGAAGAAAAACAAACACTTGGGGCTGACTCAAAGCATCATTCCCCATCTGCCCCCACATCTGGGTATTAAGTGCCGTGGGTTCAGAGATAAAGACCTCTCTCTGAATCAAAGGGACTGAGAATAAATCAAGTGGGCTAGAGATGGCTGGCAGGCCCTAACTATGGGGCTGACAACAGGGATAACAACGCCACCATCATTTGCTAAACACATACTTCCCTCAAGCAGTGATAAGTGTAGCCTATCCCAATTAACCTTCACAAAACCTTGAAGACATTTTATGAAAACGAGATTAAGGTTCAGAGAGGTTAAGCATCTTGTCCAAAGGCAAATTACCAGAGACTGACAGGACGCCAGCCCAGGGCCACAGGACTCCAAAGGGCCGCCTTAGGCACCACCTCCGAAGTGTGATTCGGGGAGATCAGCCTGGGGAGGCTGGAGGCCCGCCCCGCCCCGCCCCGCCCCGCTCCATGGCCGCGCCCGTTCCGCGCCCGCCCCGCCCCACTCCGCTCCACGGCCGCGCCCGCTTACCCCTGGCTACGGTAGGCGGCGCACCGCTCCAGCGGGACGCGCAGCACGCCGTCGCTCAGCCCCACGAATAGCGCGCGGGCGCTGTGCAGGATGCGCAGACTGCGCAGGGGCTCGCGGCGCCCGGGGGCCAGCACTTGCAGCTCCTCCAGGTAGCAGCCGCGGAGGCTGCGGCTCGTCGTGGACAAGGCCTTCAGGATGGTGCCCGACTCTGGAGGGGCCAGACGAGATGGCTTTGAAGGCCCCGGAACCTCACAGCCCAGCCCTCGCTCCCCAAACCCCTCTCCACCAGGACCCCGGGCTGAGCGGGGAGGGCTCACCTGTGCCGATGTAGAGCACGTGGTAGAGCGTGTCTTTGGCCTGCACAAGGTCCACCACGAGGTGTGAGAAGCGCACGCTGTCCTGCGTGACGCAGGGCTCGGGTGTCACCGGCTGCACAGCCTCGCTCATCAGGAACAGGCGCTGCGCGTCCTGCAGGCTGCGCTCCGTCAGGTTCCCGTTGGGGCCCACCTCAGGCAGGGTGCCGCACTGCCGCAGGGACGCGGGTCACGCGAGCCCAGCCACCCGGGCTGCCGCGATCCCCTTTCCTCCTCCCTCCTCATCTAACCCAGGGGGCCACAGGCAGACTCAGATTCTCCAGTCCCCGCGCGCCACCCCCAACATCCCCGCTGGGTTCCCTGCACCCCCTTCCACGGCTAGATGCCTCTTTTTGGGTAACAAAATGCAAATGAGGCTAGGAAGATGGCGAAGGAGGGACTTGCCCGCATTTGAATGAGGATAGGGAGATGGAAAGGGGGCTGGATTATCCAAAATCGAGTCTTTTGAGTGTGGGTAACAAAGTGTCCTGTGATTTTATGCTGTTGCCCCTCCCCCTGCCTCTCCTCTCTAGTGCCCTCACCTGCTTGGAGTTCTTATGCCTTCTAAACCAAAACTGGAAGGCAACTTCCATTTATTGAGCACCTGCTACATTACAGGCATGGTGTCAGGTATATATCAACCCTGGCACATACCTCTGAGGACGACGGTATTGTCCCCATCTGCTAAATAAGGGTAAAGAGACTCAATGAGGGTGGGTGACTTGACCAAGGTCACCCAGAGAGAGGGCTAGATCTGGGTCAGGACTGTTCCACCGCATAGCAGAGGTCATTCTGTGTTCCATACTGCCCCCTGGGCAGGAAGTTGGATTTGAAAGTCAGCCATTGGCAGCTTCCTGTGCCCCAAAGCTGGTTCCCCCTTCTCCATCACAGCACTGGGGATGCTTACGTTGCCCATGGCTGGGCCCTGACCTCTCCTGGCATTCACACCCTCCAGGCATTTGTACTCATGCTGGGTAGACCACAAGCAAACTCCATCTAAAATCCCTGATTCTGGCCAGAAGACTGTGAACGCTCCTCTGTTTCCCTAGGCTGAAAAGAGCTGAGGCCCCACCTTCCTGCCTCCCTGGAGGGGTGGAGTCACATTTTGAGATGGCTCAGTGCATGCTTCTTTGCTCTGTGTTCCCCACAACTTTCCTCTTCTTGCTTCACAATCTTAGAGGTTACCATCCACTTAGGGAACCATCTAGACCCCATAGATGAGTGCAGACCAGCAGGGACAGGTTTGGTGTCTATGCTAAACAGCTGGGAATCAGCTGATGGCCACTAATCTAGGGGAAGGCAGTGTGTAAGGAGAGGGACAGGGGGCAAGAAGCTGTACCTGGAAATTGGGGATGGGGTTGGCGATGGGGAGCCAGGCAGCCCTGGGGTTCTCCTGGTAGCGAAACGGGCCATTGAAAGCCTGGGAGATGGCACTGAGGTTGAAGGCGCAGACAGCAGAGGCAGCGATGCTGTTTCTGAAAGGCAAGAGATGGTGGGATGCTGCCTTTCCTGTAGGCATTCTTAAATCCCACAGCCAGCTGTCAAGTCATGGCATGGCACAGCTCCAAGGATTATTAAGCATCTGTGATGAGCCAGATACCTTCCTCACCAAGGGGGTGCCACAGAGGAGGAGACATGGTCCTCACACTCTGGAAACCCCTGGGAAGGGCCCACGGCGAGAAGCACAGGTGGGTCCTTCTGTGTAACTTCCTCATCCCCTTCCCTTCTCCAGTGGGAGGGTCAAATAAAGTCAGTGCTTTTCAGACATTTTAGTCCATGGCCTACTTAAGAAATTGATTCTGTTATTACAGCTCAGTATAACACACATACACATCTGCAACGAATTTTCATGAAATAATAACTTACCTTACTAAATATATGCTGATATTTGTATTCCATTTTATTCTATTTATTTTTTCTTTTTTTAAAAGCTGGTATCAAACCACCAATTCATGCCGCAGCCCATAACATCCTGAGCCAGATAACCTCTAAGGCCTGCTCAGCCACAGAACCAGAGGTTTCTACTAGTTTGGTGTGAACGGTTCTGAAACGACAGCACTGCACCCAATGTTTCCAGTTCTCTGCATTTAGTCCCTCTCCCACTATGTCCATTTCTGTCCCCTCTGCCTGCTGTCAGCCCCCACTGCCTCCTCCTGGACACTGCACAGTCCTCACTGGTGTTCTCCCTACAGCCTGTCTGGTCTCTAAGTCATTCTTCACACAGACTGCGTGTGTCCAGATGCACATCCAAGCTCGTCTCTGGCCTGCTCCAAGCCAGTCAATGATTTCTCCTTGCTACTGGAATAAAGTTCTACACCCTTAGAGCAGTCTACAAGGCCTTCAGGACATAATCCTCCATGGTCCAGCTAGCCCTGTAACCTCCTGGCCCTCTAGGCTCCTGCCACGCTGGTCTCAACTCAATTCCTCAAACATTCTACCCACTCCAAAGCTTTGTGCATGTTGTTTTCTCAGGCTGGAATGTTCCTCTCGCCTGGTTGATTCTCACTCATCCAATAGATGTCACTTCCTACAGGAAACCTTCCCTGTTCACCACCCCTTTATACTGCCCTTTTCCTTTGCAGCATTTGTGACACTTAAAACTGGGCATTTAATAACCACCCTCTCTAGAATGTAAGCTCTTTAAGGGCAGAGCCAGGTCTGCTCTTGCTGATTGGTACCCACATCATGATAAGCACCTGGCATGGAGAAAGCACACAATACATAAACGATTTACAATCCACACTGATGTCATTTTCCCTGATGCCTCTCCAGTAGCTCCTGCCCCTTCCTCACAGCTGCCCACCTTCTGGTGCCGACTGCCAGGCTGGTCAGGAAGTCCCAGTTCTCAGCAACCAGCCTGTGTTGGCTGCACTGCTTATCTGTCCCTGGCGAGCATGGCCTCTCTGCCCCTGCTTTCCAGCTTGCTGTCATCCCTGCCCAGCCCCTCAGACTGTCCTTCCTGCAGCTAGCATGGCCCTCATCCAATTCCTGCTACCTGGGCCAAGATAAGCAAACATCACTCTATGGCTCACATGTTTCTGATGTTCTTACAAAAGCCCTGCCTCCTGGAAAACAAATGTGTTCCTTGGTCCCTGCTGCCCATTCAGCCTTCTCTGCATGCAAATCACCTGACTGGGTCAGCCTTTACACGGGGGAGGCAGTGGGAGGAGGGCCCTCATGAGCTCCCAGAGCACTACCCTTCCTTACACCCAGGAAACAAAAGGGGCTCCCATTCCCAGCCTGTACCTTCCAGTGCAGTCAGGATTGCCAGAAGATGCTGGCTAGGGTTAGCAGGACCATGGAATCCTGAGGTTGGAGGAGATCATCGGAGAAGGACCCGCTCTGAGCCTGCCGGTCGAGGGCTGCTACTGGGCCCTCCGGGGCTGCCACCCCTCATCCAGGCCAGGCTACTTCACTTTCGGCACCAGCTAGTTCTTCCTTCATCGAGTCAAAATCCAGCTCTTTTTACTGTCTTCATATCTGGCCTAGGCCTGCTCCTCACCCAGAGTATGTGCTTACCATCCCAGTGGCAGCTAGACACAAAATCCTCAGGTGACCCGGGGCAGAAGGCGTGAAAAGCCCCACTTTACAGAAAGAACCAAGGCCTCAGAGAAGGACTTGCCTGACCCCACTAGGCTGCAAGGCCACAGACGAGGGGGCAGAGGGCAGGGACTCACACGTTGGTGGTGAAGACCCCATAGATGAGGTCCTGCTCGGGCAGGTGGAAGGCGCTCTGCAACTCGTTGTAGTAGAAGGGAACCTCGCCAGGGCGGGAGCAGTTGAGCCGGGCCTTCATGAATGTGGTCCACGTGTCCTCCAGCAGGAAGCGGCCCCCCACGTCATTCTTGCACACTCGGGCAACCCGGGAATACACGGCGCGCCCACAGTCATGCTCCACGGCGTTCTCCCGCAGGAAGAAGTATGCGAACAGCCCAATATCATAGGCTGCCACAAAGTTTGGCTCTGGCAGGCAGAGAGGAATAAGGAGCAGATGGGGCCAGGACGAAGGGGGCAGGTCAGGAGTATGCGACAACTTCCATTTTCCCAGATGGGCGTCCTGACACCCTGCCACTCCCCGACTGCGTCACAGGTGACCTGGGGCTATCACTGACCCTGTTCCCACCTCCAATACAAAATGCAGTTATAATAATAGTTAACAAGTATTACCGGACACTCACTGTGTACCAGACACTATTATAAGTACTTTATGGTCCTCTTCACAACCTGTGGGGTAAGTACTGTACCATGGTTAGCCCCGTATCACAGATGAGAACACTGTGGGACAGAGAGGCCAAGTACTCGCTTAACCAGTATTTGTCAGTGGAGAAGTGGGGCTTTAACTCCAAGGGACAGCAAACTCATACCACCCTCCCCAAACTCTTCTTTTCCAAAACCTTTTCTCCTAGTCAATTCCTAACTCTTTCTCTCCCCAAAGTCCTCAGGACATCTGTGATTTCATCCAGGGTCCATCTCCGACATGCTATGGCCCTCGGCAAACATCTGCCTCACTCTGGGCCTCTTGATGAAGCAAGTTGAGCCCTTTCAGAGGTTGGGCAGGAAGAAGGACTGATGGGGGTTCGGGCAAGCTGGCTGGGTCCACACCAGGGCGGCCTCCACCCGGGGGCCCTGCCTCCTCACCATTGAGCCACTTGGAGTTATACTGGGCAGTGCGAAGTGGTGGCCCACCGCCCAGGCTGCGGTAGATGGCAGGGTCCCGGCCTGAGAAGTCGATGACCGTGGCTGCATAGAGCTCCCCCTGGGAGGAGACCACGGCTGTGGAGTTGTGGCGCGGGTCGTAGGGGCAGCGGGCCACACCACTGATCCTCTCCACGGTCCGGCTGAGGTTCCCCACCTGGGGACAACAGGAGATGAAGGCACATTTCCGTGAGATCCGGGGGCTGCCTGTTCTTTCTACCCCAGAGTTTTGTTTCCTCCTGGGCCCCAGTCTCCCTCCTCCTCCAGCCTTCTCATGGCCTGCCCCATGAGCCCTCTGAGGGAGCTGCCATCACGGGAGGTGGGGAGGTTGTCCCAGAAGCTTCATTTGCCTCTAGCCCTGTCCCCACACCCGCCCCGCAGCCCATTAGGACTCTCTACAGTAAGGCTGACTCACACAGTACAGAAGGAAGACTTGGTTAAATTTGAATTTTGGATGAACGATGAGTAATTTCTTAGTATATATATGTCCCAAATATTGCACAGGACATACTTTTGCTAAAATACCATTTGTTGTTTACCTGAAATTCAATCAGATTGGGTATCCTTTTTTGTTTTTGTCTGGTTTTGGTTTTTGCTAAAGCTGTGCGCTTGGGCGAGAGAACCCCTCGGGCCCCTCGCCTGCCCCACGCCGGGCGGCCCCACCTGTCTGCTGGAGCACACGGGGGAGAACGCGTTGGTCCCGCACAGGAGCACCTTCCGGCCGGCCACAATCAGGACTCGCACGTAGTTCTGACACTCCTCCTGGGGCACGGGGAAGCAAGAGGGTCAAGCTCTCCGGGTACAGCGCTGGGGGTCTTTCCTTCACACCGCTGCACCACCCACATTCAAAACACTGCCCTCCACCCCAGGTCCACCCTGCTCCAAAGGATGCACCTGTGGACATCCCCTCCCCATAACCCCTCCCTCCCGGGCCAGCTCTCCACATCACTGCCCACTCAGGTGCTTGGGGCGGCATCCTCACCTGCACCAGGAGCCCCGTTCACCCTGGCTGCAGCTCTCATGCACGCGGCCTCAAGCCCACATGGTACCCTTCCTTCCCGGAAACCACAAGCCTCCTGTCCACTCCAAGCCAGGCCCCTGGACCACCAAGGCCACATACCTCAGTCTTCCCTTTGCTCTGGCAGGAGCGGCGCGTGTCCTCGTTGGAGGCCCACTCTGTGGCCTGTGGGAGGAGCACACGGACATCACAAGGCTGTGCCACTCGCTGCCGGGGCTGCAGTGGGCAGGGGCTGCAGTGGGCAGGAAGCTGGGGAGGGCCAACGGCAGCCCTCAGGGTACACGTGCCTCCCACTACACCCACGCAGTCCTGGAAGGCTGCTGCATCACCTCACCCAGGGACCTTTAAGGAACGGATGCCCCTCAGATCCAGCAAAGGCTGTATGTTTTTCCTCTTTATCCCACTGTCTCAAGGACCTAGGACTTCCCCTTTCTTAATTTCTACCCCCTCCTTCCAACTCTATGCTGCCTGCTTCCCAGTAGCATCACTCATGCTCTATCGTCAGGTATACAGCTTCCACCCAGGGACCCAGAGGATCCCATGTTCCAAGTGCCCACGGCATTAGGAGAGGGCTATTCCCCACCTAGGATGCCCTCTTACCCTGCATCTCTTCTGTCTTTACTCTCTGGCATCCCTCCCAGCCTCTGAAGAGCAGCTGGAAGGAGGAATAATATCCTTCATGTCCAGGCAATGTCAACAGCCCTGGTGTGTGGCACATTATATATTTATGGGCCACATGGTAAACATGAACTGCCGACCTATTGTGGGAGAGGAAGCCCCAAGCAAGCAGCTCTCCCATCCAAACGGGAAAAAAAAACCACCTGCTTTTAATTTCTAACAAAGCTCCTTCTAGCCACGAGATCACTGCCGCAGAGCTCCAGGGGCTGGGGTGTGGGAGGGGACGTGGGGTGCAAGGAGAGGGAGCAGCAGGCTGCTCTCAGCTCTCCTCAGGATGGCTGCTTTGGGACGCAGGGGAGGGCTGACTTGCACAGACCCTGGATCCAGGAGCTGGCTGACAAGTTTGGTCAAGCCTCCATCAGACCTACGAGCAGGCTGGGCTCTACTTGCCGGCCCAGGCCTGGAGCTCAGGTCTCTGCTTCCAAGCCTCGCAGAGGGCAAATAACCCCTCGTATCTGGCCACAGAGCCACAGGGTTCATCTGGACAGAAACAATGGAGCCACTGTCATAGCCAGGACCCCATCAGCTCTGGGGCTGAGCCTCCTGAGAGAGGAGAGAGGGACATACAAGCAACTTCAGGGCCTCGGGGGCAGAAAAGAGCAATGACCCACACACACTGCAGATGTCCGGGCCTAAAGCTTTGGGCAGTGGGTGGCTGCAGGGGGTACTGTGTGGACAAAGGGGCCTTTGGGTCCCTGAGCATGGGGGCACTTTGAAGAAGTCAGCCTTGTTCTAAGGGGGTGGGAATCCCATTGGATGGGGGCAGAGCTGTACAATTAAAAGGTGTTAGGCAAAGTTACACTGAGGTGAACCCTGGAACAGGCACTGTGCCAGGGGCTTGATACACCTCTCTCTTTGATCCTCACCACAGCCAGTGAAACATTAGCCTTTTGCTCATTTTATAGGTGAATAAAATGAAGCTCAGAAAGGTTGAGCAATTTGCCCAAGGTCACAAAGCTAGTAATCAAGAAACCCCAGGTGCAAACCTAGACCATTGACACCAGAGCTAAGCTCTGTTCCCTCCCATAGCATGTCACGGTGAATAGATTTCTCAAACCAAAAGTTAGAACATATGGCCTGAAAAGCATATGTATATTTATAATGATAACAGCACAGAACGGGCTTGTTTGCGTCATTTTATTTATTTTTATTTTATTTTTATCAAAGTAATGATGCACAGAGTTGAAAATGATAAATAATATGAAAAAAATTCCTTAAAAAACCTCCAGCAACTCACTCCTCCACAACCCACACAATTTCCCAAAGACAACTTCTTCCAATTCTTTTGGCTGTTTCTCTCTGTGTGTTTTTTGTCCAATTTCTGAAAAATACTTACGTCTCAGTCTTCACCTTCTGACGTCCTGTTATGGAGGTGAGGATTTTTCCTATAAGACCTATCCCATTCTCCCATCCCAAAGCAAAAATAAGTTTCTCTTCTCACCACCCTCTAATTATAATTATGTAATATTAATTATTTAATGTTTTTACTTACTACTTTAGGCAAAGTTACACTGAGCTATAAAATTAAGTAAAATTGAGTAAAATAATTTCTTACTATTTTAAGTTAAAATCAACATTGGTATTATTATGAATATGTAAAAATTGTTCACTCCTGCCAACCAGTACCCCAGATTTCACTGAATGTAAGACACCATCAATTGTAATATGAACCACTAGAAAAGACAATATGCTGTCAAACTCCTTTATTACTTAAATTTTTAATGTAAACTTTATTTTGACATATATATTTTATCATATACCAATTTTGTGCATACAAAAAAGAAAAATGTCAGCAAAATTAATTAGTATTTTTAAACCTTCAAATTCAGACTTCACCTCTTTGGAATCACTTTTCAGTTATCAATGCTCGTTTTTGGTTGTGTTGTTTATTTGCTTGCTTGTTTCAGAGTATCATTTTTTTTAACCACTCAGGGTTTCCGTGATGCAGCAATTCTTACAGGGTGCTTCACTGTGGTTTCCAGAGTGTTCTTCCAAGATATTGACCCCATTCTGCAAGTTCGGATGCTGGCACTTTCTTGATCTTGCCAGAAGGTGTCCACAGAAGGTTTTCAGACAAACCAGAACTCATATTCCTTCTTCATGATCCTAAAATGGTTTGTGGACTGAAATGTTAATGTTGTCAGGTCAGAAATACCAGGAAAAATGACCAAGTTCACACCTCAGCTGGCAATGGCAACTCCACCAGGATAGCAGCCCAGACGACAGACAGTAAGATGCCTTCAATGAAGGATGTGGCCTGATTTCAGACTTATTAAAATGTGAAGACCTGTGCAACTGAAAATCACTGAAATATGCCTGTTCTAATGAGGTTTCCTTTCTTGACCAGCTTTTTGGTTTTCCTGGACTGAGTAATTGTCTTGATTTTCTTCATTTGCTTGTTTTGTAATGTACTTATCATTAATTTTTCCCAAATGCCCAACAGGTGCTACAAATCCCGCTCAGTATCACCTGCTAACTTTAGACACACAAACGGTCAGATAATCTGTTCCCATCTTCTTCCACCTGAGCCAATCTCTGGCCTCTTTGCCCCAGCATGGACTGGTTTCTCTTAAGGCCTCCTACTTGGCTAATTAACCTGGAGCTTACTCTCCTGTTCGCTGAATCCCATGTTTCCTGCTTTCTTGATTTACTTGCTTATTTTGATGGAACACATCTTCAGTGTCTTCCTAAGAAAAGGAACATGGTAGAGCAATTTTTAAAAATTCTTGCATGCTCCATTCATTCTATCTTCACACTTGATTGATAGTTTTGATATAGAATTCTAGGTTGAAAATCATTTTCACTGAGAATTTTAAAGGCGTTTCTTCCTCCATTGTCTTCTAGATTCCAGTGTTGCTATTGAGAAGTCTGATGTAATTCTTATTCCCCTTCTTTTGTAGTAACCATTGTCTCTTTTTTTTTCTCTCTTTAGGCTCAAAAATGTTTTAGGATTGTCTCTTTAATAACACTATCTTGAATTTCACACTGATATGCCTGAATGCAGGTCTGTTTCAGGAATTCATTCAGCCCTTTCAGTGTGAAGACTCATCCTCTGTTTTGGCAAATGTTCTCATGTTATTTCATCCTCAATTTCTTCCTCACCTTCTCCTATGTTCTCTCTTTTGTAGCTCTTATTAATCCAATCAGCTGTTGGCCCCTGTGCATTGATCCTCTGGTTTTCTGTTATTTCTCTCCTGTTTTTCATTTCTTGTTTTTTTATTGGTGTCCTAATTTCTCGGATATTTTTCTTCAACTTTATCTTCTAGTTCTTTCATTCAATTTTTATTTCCCCCATCACATTTTTAATTTCCATGTTTTAAATTTATGATTTTATAAACAAAATATATTTTTATATCTCAGAAGATTCTAATTGATTTTTTCCTAATTACTTTTTAAAAATGTTTTCTTGTATTTCTTTCATTGTTCTTGTTTCTTAAAGCTTCTTTCATTCTGTGTGCTTGCTTGTCTTGATCTTTTTCTTTTAGAGGCTCTTGTCAAATGTCTGGTGATTTTTGGCTATTTGTTCAAATTTAAAAATAAATCACTAACCATTTGCCACTGAAAGGAACCATAGCCTCTTAAAGAAATGGCTGTTTCCAGGCCTGAGGTTAGGAAATGTACAAGGTGAGCCTGGAACATCTCCTCACACCAAATAGCAAGGATGAAATCAAAGACCAGGGTTATCATGTAGAAGAACCCAGGTGTCAACTTGAAACAGCCTCCCACTTGCAAAAGATGGGATAGTTATGAATGATAACTGCAATGGATTGAACACATCAACAATGTTTAAAGCCATGAGACTATAATAATAATAATAATAAAAGAATAAAATTAGTTGATCATGATTGATAGATACTAGCAAACCAGCTCATTATTTGAAAACTGGTAAATAAAGACAGAGTATCAAGCATTTATCCTGCATTTTCTATAGGACTGTATCATTGGATACAGAGGAGAAGTTTCTCTTTGTAATAGTCCAGCTAACATTGCAACACCTAAAGAAGTAATGCATCTGGGAAACAATTATCAATGGCTGTTAACACACACACATGCACACACACAGAAAACCAGATATTATGTACCTCCTAAAAAAATAATACAATAACACCTATGAATTAATCTTGCTGGAATTGAGACTGAATAAATTCTTTAGATCTAACAATCAATTTACAGATGAAACAGGGAATAAAGGAACATGTTAAGGTATACCACTTAGACTGCAATCAGCAAAATCCAGACTGTGGGAAACTCTACAGAACAAATGACCATATTTCTTCAACAAATAAATTGCACACAGAAAGAAAGAGGAGCAACATTGTCCTAGTCCCATACCCCATTAAGTGTCTTTCACCTTTCTTGCAGTCTCCAAATGTGGATCCTCACCAGTTGGGTCTTTAAAGGATCTTAGTGTCTCTTTGGGAGGGATAAAATGGGGGAAGAGGTGGTTGTGTGGGATGGGACGGGAGGCCTGGGTTCCAACCTCTCAAATCAGACAATTTCAACCATTTCGCCTTTTAGCCTTGTACTTCATCATCACATTCCACAATACCTAACACCCCAATTTCTGAGCCTTTCTGGGGAGCTGGCTTGCTTCTCTGCCATATCTTTCTTTTGTCAAAAAGAAAACCACAGGCCCAAAATGGATTTATGCTAGGCCAAGTCACCAAACTGCAGGCTTAATACCTCACCTAACTGCAGTTGCAACACCCACCCCCGGGACCTGCCCCTAAAAATGTCATCTTAGTCAGTCAGGATTTTTCTGGTCAGCACCAATGATGTAATCTGTCACATGGGCTGTCTGCATCCCCCAAAAGACGAGGTCGTCTGCGTGATAAGACCCCCTGCTCTTCCCTCTGAGGGAAACTGACCTTGCCTGAAACAATCCTTTTTTTTTTCACTGCTAATAACTTCGTCTCACCCTCCTTCTTATAAACACCTTCCATTTGTACAACTCCTCAGAGCATCACTCTACTTGCTAGATACATGAATTGCTTAATAGAGCCAATTAGATCTTCAAATTCCTCAGTTAAATTTTGTGTTTTTTCAACACTCTGTGAACTGTTCTGCTCTGCTAAATCAGTTATGATTGCTCCATCAACTTTCCATCTCCCTAGAAGGCATTTAATCTCTTCTCCACTGATGTCTCTTGCTCTCTCTGTCACTGTGGAGTCGTAGCTCTAAAAGTTTTTCACTATCCTTTTAGTGGGGTTTTGTAAGGCGTGGAGATAGACCTGTATTATCAATCTGCCACACATAATGCTTCCCACTAGGATTGTCCTAGAAATTCCAGGATGGTAATCTCTAGTTACAGATAACTGCATGGTTTTCTGCTATGGGAGAGGGCAGGTGAGACAGCCAGGAACCGGGTAATCCTGTAGACTCAGCAATCCCGTGACAACAGAGACAATGGCTGAACATTAGAATACCTTCTGAGCAGTAAGTCCACCAGCGAGTAGAGTTTAGATTTTAAACAGCTCTAGAGCTGCCAGACAAGCTTGGAGAATTTAAAGCCCCGTGTGTGTCCAGATGCGTATGTGCAGAACAGGCCCCATTTCTGGGCTGGCAGGACATCTGGTGGCCCAAGATCATAAATCCATTGCAGTTCCGCCTCCAGCCACATTATCCCCTGGCACTGCTCTGGCAATGGTTGCTCATGAGCTCCGATTTACCAAATCCAAGTTAGTTCATTGCATAGCAGCCCCCTGACAATGTTGACATTCGCCATCTTTTCTTTCCCCAAACCCATTTATTAAGTGATACTGTTAAATAACCATCACAAGTGAGCTGATTTGATTTCCCCCACCCTGTGCAAGCATGTGTACACATACATACACACACACACACACACACACACAACCTCCATCCCCTTCCCTTTATTTCCTGGAAAGCTGAGAAGGGGTGGGGGTGGAGAGGCTCGAATACCCTTAGGGAGTACTACTTTACCCAAATTGTTTACTAGGGTTTAGGTACTTACAAGTCCTTTTAATGGACACTGGTTTGCATAAACTGTTCGCATCTAGATTTTTCTTTAAGGGATGTCAATTATTTAAACTATTACTAAAGCATCAGTTTAAAGTTTGGTTGAATCATTCCCTGGGGCTAGTGGCAGGATCCGTTGGCTGTAATAGAAACTTCAACAGTGTGTATCCCAGGCAGTATGCAGAATGAGGGAAGCTGGGCTGGGGCCCCCACCTCCTCCATCCACAAATAGTGCAGCTCCTGCTTAGCGTTTGGTTGCTCTGAGCCACTGATAGCAGACGCTGTGGACTGAAAGGTTATACACCCGGGTGAGGGCAGTAGAGGGCACTTGCTGAAGCTGGGTTTTTATAATCAAAAGTCAGGGCTTTCTACCCAGGCTGGAAGACAGACCAGGCAACTGGAGGCAGAGGTCTCCCCCGAGCCTAGCGGAGGAAATGCTGGGCTGCCCACCCCAGCTTGTCTCCTGTTCTCTCCTTTGTGGTCAGATGGTACCACCTCCGGTGGGGACGTGGATATTAAAATGTATTTATTTCAGGACACTAACAAATGGAAATTCATCCCATGCTCTTGGCTAGGTAGAATAAATATTGTCAAAATGGCTATACTACCTAAAGTAATCCACAGATTCAACGCAATCCCTATCAAAATACAACAGCTTTCTTCAATGAACTGGAACAAATAATTCTAAAATTCATATGGAACCACAAGAGACCCTGCATAGCCAAAGCAATCCTGAGAAGGAGGAATAAAACGGGGAATTACGCTCCCTGACTTCAAGCTCTACTACAAAGCCACAGTAATGAAGACAATTTGGTATTGGCACAAAAACAGACCCACAGACCAGTGGAATAGAATAGAAAATCCAAACATTAACCCAAACATATACAGTCAATTAATATTTGATAAAGGAGCCTTGGATATACAATGGGGAGATGACAGCCTCTTCAGCAGCTGGTGTTGGAAAAACTGGACAGCTACATGTAAGAGAATGAAACTGGACTACTGTCTAGCCCCATACACAAAGGTAAACTCAAGGTGGGTCAAAGACCTGAATGTAAGTCATGAAACCATAAAACTCTTAGAAAAAAACATAGGCAAAAATCTCTTGGACATAAACTGGATGAGTTCTTCATGAACGTATCTCCCCGGGCAAGGGAAACAAAAGCAAAAATGAACAAGTGGGACTATATCAAGCTGAAAAGCTTCTGTACAGCAAAGGACACCATCAGGAGAACAAAAAGACATCCTACAGTATGGGAGAATATATTCATAAATGACGTATCGATAAGGGGTTGACATCCAAAATATATAAAGAACTCACGCACCTCAACAAACAAAAAGCAAATAATCCAATTAAGAAATGGGCAGAGGACATGAATAGACACTTCTCCAAAGAAGAAATTCAGATGGCCAACAGGCACATGAAAAGATGCTCCACATCGCTAATCATCAGAGAAATGCAGATTAAAACCACAATGAGATATCACCTCACACCAGTGAGGATGGCCAACATCCAAAACACAAACAAGAACAAATGTTGGCGAGGATGTGGAGAAAAGGGAACCCTCCTACACTGCTGGTGGGACTGCAAATTAGTTCAACCATTGTGGAAAGCAGTATGGAGGTTCCTCAAAAAACTCAAAATAGAAATACCATTTGACCCAGGAATTCCACTCCTAGGAATTTACCCTAAGAATGCAGCAGCCCAATTTGAAAAGGACAGATGCACCCCTATGTTTATTGCAGCACTATTTACAATAGCCAAGAAATGGAAGCAACCTAAGTGTCCATCAGTAGATGAATGGATAAAGAAGAGGTGGTACATATACACAATGGAATATTATTCAGCCATAAGAAGAAAACAAATCCTACCATTTGCAACAACATGGATGGAGCTAGAGGGTATTATGCTCAGTGAAATAAGCCAAGTCAAAAAAGACAAGTATCAAATGATTTCACTCATATGTGGAGTATAAGAACAAAGAAAAAACTGAAGGAACAAAACAGCAGCAGACTCACAGAACCCAAGAATGGACTAACAGTTACCAAAGGGAAAGGGACTGGGGAGGATGGGTGGGAAGGGAGAGATAAGGGGGAAAAAGGGGCATTATGATTAGCAGACATAATGTTCTGGGGGCACAGGGAGGGCTGTACAACTCAGAGAAGACAAGTAGTGATTCTATAGCATCTCACTACGCTGATGGACAGTGACTGTAATGGAGTTGGTGGGGGGACCTGATGAAGGGGGTAGTTTAATAACCACAATATTGCACATGTAATTGTAGATTAATGATACCAAAATAAATTATAAAAAAATAATAAATAAAAATAAAATGTATTTATTTCTCTCCAGAGTTCTGTCACAGAGAATCCAGTCTGAACTCCTGAGACCAAGCCTGAAGAGACACTCTGGGAAGGTGTAAAACCAATTCCTGGCATGCTTATGGCTGGTTTGCATGGCTCTTCAGAGAACCCCCTGAAGCTGAGCCCAGCCAGAGCATGAGTTACGGGGCTGGAACAAGATATTGTCCCATGGCTGAGACCAGATCAACATGGAGCAGGATGAACCAAAAGCCAGGCCTCATCATCAAGCCAGAGTCCGAAGATCTGATTAGGTATGGGACTGGGACTCGCGGGCAGCTGTCAGGGACACCTGGGGAAGCCCGGCCCACTGGGCAGCATCTACAGAAAAGGCTTTCTTGGCAGCTTAGAGCAGTGGTTCCTACATCTGGCTGCACATTGGAATCACCTGGCAGTTTTAAATATCCCTGTGTTTTGCTGTACCCCAGACCAATTAGTCATTATCTCTGAGGGTGGGATCCAGATATCAGTGTTTTTAAAGCTATCTTGAGGATTCTAGTGGACAACCAAGGGGGAACCACTGCTCGCGTGACCAGCTCCATTCCCACCCTGTTTCATGCTGCGCAGCTGGACAAGCAGAAACCTAAATGGCATCCCTGTGATCAGCGCCTTTGCTGAGCTGTCCCGGGCTGCCAGCTTCCCTAGCTCCAGCGTCCTCTTCACACAGAACACAGCACTCCTGGCTGCCCCCTGGGGCGGTGTGCTGCTGTGACCCTACGCGATTCTCCCACCTGCAGGTCTCTTCCTCTGTCCTCTCTCCATCCCATTCCACTGCTTTAGTTCCATTCTCCCCATCACTCGCCCGGACTACTGCAGCTGCCTCCTCATTGGCTCCACCACTAATCCATTCTCTGCACTGAGCCAGTGCTCAGAACACTTCAGCGAGCCCTCATCGCCTCCAACATAAACCATGGCCCCTCTCCTCAGCAATGAAGACCCTCTGTGAGTGGCCTCTCTTTCTTCCTGAGTCTGATTCACCTTTGAATGTCAAATGCCTAGTACCATGCCTAGGACTGGACCTGGCCTTTAGTAGGCAGGGGTCTGCCCCAAGCCTAGTGGAGCCTATAGTGTTTGTTGGGTGGGTGGGTGGGTGGATGGATGGGCGGGTTGGCTGGTAAGGGTGCAGACAGAAGGACAGGTGGGTGAATAAATGGATGAATTGCATTTCCTTTCAATTTGCCCTAGATCTTCCTGGACCTCCTTTTGATGGTTAGGCCTTTTCTGCTCCCTGTACCTCCCCTCTGGCAACCAGCTGCAGTAGCCCCCGGGGGTGTAGACCCAGGTAGGGCTAGAAGAAACCAGACCAGAATGTTCCTCAGTCCTCCAAGGCCTCCCCTTCCCCAGCTGCCCTTTGCAGTGAAATCCTATACCAAACAGCCCAGCGCCCGACTGAGTCCTCATACTGCTGTGTAGTTAGGCTGCATGCATCACTGACCATCTTTCCCTGGCTCTACTGTGAGCCCTGCAGGTCAGAGATTCTGCTTGTCTCACGGCCCACCTGCCCCCAGCTCAGTTCTGATGCATAAGTGCTCAGTGAACGCTTGACCATCGGGCAGTCAGCAAGCCTCTAGACACGAGAACTGAGGTTTTCTCTGTGCTGAAGAAGAGACGGCCTTCCTTTCTCTAGATCGTTCAGCCTCTGCAGAGATGGTTTGGCATCTGTTTTGCAATCTGGGCTGAATGTTCTGGATCAAAGAGTCCCATTAAAATGCCTGCCGGAGCACTTAGGGAATTATGCCTGGGAGTCCTTGGTGGCAGCAGATAATAAATCAGTCACTGCTCAGTGAAAACGCTGAGTTAGAATGGCATCACTCAGGCCAGGCTGAGGAAGGGGCCAGGGACACCCTTTCCCTTGAGGCCTACACTCAGAGACCCTCCTGTGGATTCAGAATGACCAGCCATTCCAGTGGGCCACACGCTCTCCCACTTTTAACACTGAAAGCCCTGCACCCTGGGACCCCTCCGTGCCGAGCAAGCAGGGACAGTTGGGCACCCTACCCCTGCCCTCTCCCTCCCGCAGCAGTTCCTCTGCACAACGCAGGAGCCCCACGTGTGCCTCCAAGTTCACGTGGCCTCATCCCCACTTCCAGTTACCTTCCCGGCAGTTAGGTCGGTAGCCAGTGTGACTCACAGGCAGAGAAAAGAGCACGGGGCTCCTGTTTTCAACCTTCAGGACTGAATTGTGAATCTTGCTCCTTGTGTAGCCCTGGCCCCAGCTCCCAGATTCAGGGAATAACAGAGAAGGGAAAGGAAGAGAAATACATGTACCTGAAGGAGGGAGACATTGGCAAGGCTGAGTCTGAAGAGATAATTCCTGTGAAGACAGAAACAGAAATTTTAAGTCAAGCTGGTTCTGCTGACAGGTCTCAGGTGCTTCCTGGCTCCTGCCTCAAGGGGTGCCAGGACTGGGTGCTGACTGCAGAGGGCCATGGTGGGCTGACCCTCATTAGCTCATTTAATCTTCACAGCAACCCTGGGAGTGGAGAGAGAAAATGCTATTTTACAGATGAGGAAGGAAGGCGGGTAAATGGCCCAAGTCACGGGAATAGTAAGTGAAGGAGTTGGGATTAAAACCGAGGCGTGTCCACTCCCAGTACCCACACTGTTTCTGCTCCCCGGCCGTCCTGGCAGGCCCAGCGAGGACGTCCACACATACCTCTGCAGCCATGGGGCCTATCTCTGTTAACCCTAAAGCCTCATGGAGCTCTCGCAGAGACCCAGACAGGCCATCTTTCTCCTCTCACCTTCCACCCTGACCCACTACCACCCTCAAACAGGCTGCCATCACTCCTGGCTCCACCTTGGTCCCTTGGAGTCCTACCTGCTTCCTTGTTTCCTGCAGGGTGTCCTGCAGTCAGTGACTCTGGATCTGACCTTCCGTGAGCAGCTTCCTGAACCACCCTGTCTCCTCCTGGCCAAACTGTCTCCTCCACCACCTCACGACTCCTCTCCCTGACAGTCCAGCCTGCTCAGGGCTGCCAGACTCGGCTTCCTCAGATACCGTTTTCATCACATCAGCCCACTGCTCTAAAACCTTAACTAAGGAAACATCTGTCCACACAAAAGCCTGCATATGGATGTTTACCCCAGCTTTATTCATAAGTGCCCAGGCCTGAGGCAACCAAGATGCCCTTTAACAGGTGAGTGGGTAAACTGTGGCCCATCCAGACAATGGGACATTATTCAGTGCTAAAAAGAAATGAGCCATCAAGCCATGAAAGGACATGGAAGAAATTTCAATTTACATAACTGAGTGAAAGAAGCCAGTCTGAAAAGGCTACTTAATCTATGATTCCAACAGGTGACATTCTGGAAAAGGCAAAATTGTGGAGACAGTGAGAGGATCAGTGGTTGCCAGCAGCTCAGGGGGAGGGAGAGACAAGCAGGTGGAGTACAGCAGATTGCTAGGGCCGTGAAGATAGTCTTTGTGATACCACAGTGATGGCTACAGGCCATTGCACATTTGTCCAGACCCATAGAAGGTGTACCACCAGGAGACCATCATGTGAACTCTGGGCTCTGGGTGATAACGATGTGTCAGTGTAGGTCCTTTAATTGCCACAAATGTACCACTTTGGTGGAGGATGGTGACGCGGGGGAGGCAATGTCCGTGTGGGATAGGAGGTATACGGGAAACCGCCGTACCTTCCCATTAAGTTTCCTGTGAACCTAAAACTGCTCCAAAAAATAATAATAAAATCTTAATAAAAAAAAAACCTTAAATAATTGTAAGGATACCACTACTACTACTATTAGCTCCCTGTAGAGCACCCGTGGTGTTGGGCCTGCTGAAGTGGCTTTGCCTTGACTCTGGGCTGGACTTGGAGGGTGGCAGGACCCCTGGTTGGAGAGCCACACCAAAGGGATCGCAAGTCACAGAGAAGACTCTACGGCAGGAGCATGGCCATGCAGCTACTTGCTGGGGGCCTTCTGAGCACAGCGTCTGCATCTGTGACATGGAGAAACTAATGCCTGTCATCCTCATTTCACAGGGCCGCAGAGAAGGGGGATGGTGTGGTGCATGTTAGAAGGCCTTATTAATGTCAAGCAGATGTGAAGTCTTGGTTTTCTCTAAAAATTTTCTTGTTTTCCTTCTTACATCTTTTGGCCACTCCTCTTTTGTTTCCTGAAGTTTTCAGGCATAAATGCCTTAGAAAGTTCTGGCCTGCCTCAGCTGTGCTGAGGAAAGAAATGAGGAGAAAGGCTGTGGATGGGCCAGCAAGAGGAGGAGGCCAGCTGAAAGTATCCAGGGGCCTGAAGGAGACACCTCAGGCCGGAGACTTCTCTTCCCCAGCTCTGGCTCCAGGCCCAGGCCCCACTTAGCTTCTTTGCTCTCCCAGGGGCCTGGGTGGGTCTTAGGGTGGCCGTGGCTCCAGGCCTCTGCTGTCCCTCCCCAGACCCTTTCTCTGCAGGGCTTCTGCACCCCCACCCGCCTGGCCCAGGGACAGATGGGCCCCGGCTTATGGCTCTGCCCCAGCTGTCTGCTCAGGTAGGGCAGGCCTCTGCTCACAGCTTTAAAAAATTAGGGGAAACATTGCATCACTTTATTCATTTTTATCCCATTAAAAATCATTCATCACAGCATTGCAGTCTGCTCTTCTGGGAGATGAGAACAGAGAGAGATCTCTGTAGCCTGACCTGCCTTAAGTCCCTTGTGGAACAAGGCAGGGTATAAATGAATAAAAAATTTCCCTAGTCTGAATTCCAGAGGCCCAGGGGGTCAGAAAAAGGGGGAAGAATGTCAGGCAGAAGAGGAGGAAGGAAAGTGATCTAGAGGAAAGGGGAGGAGAAAGGAGCTGAGGGCCCACTTCATTTGCTGTGAGGAGTGCAAGGGACCAAGTCCAGGACCGATTTTGCCCCTGCTCTCCGAGGGCATAGCTGGGCTTAAGGACCCAGGAAAAAGCCTGCCCCCTCCCATGTGCGGGAAGCCCCAGAGTGCATCAGGAAGAGCAACCTGCCCACAGGCGGGAGATTGAACGCTCTGAGCTTTGGTTGCCTGGTCCATACGCTGGGGATAATCACAGAACCCATCTCCTGGGCGTTTTGCAAAGACTAGATGGTTCATTGCATGACTGATTTATTATATGTTTTAGATGCTTTACTACATATATGCCACATAAAATAGCACTTGACACATAGCAGGTGCAGAATGAATGACAGTTTTCAAAATGCTTCCAAGGTTCAGAGCAGAAGCATCAGTGCCACCTTTCGGATTTTAAAAAGCACATATGTAAAACTGGTGGAATCTGAATAAGGTGGGAGGATCGTATCAGTGTCAGCTTCCTGACTGTAATGCACTATCATTATGCAACATGTCACCAATGGAGGAAACTAGATGAAGGGCATATGGATTGCACCCCTCTGTATTATTTGTTACAACTACAGGTAAGTCTACAATTATCTTAAAATAAAAAGTAAGACAAGTATTTTCTTTGCTGGGAAAATGAAGATGATACTCTTGTATACTTGCATGTGTATAAGTTACCCCTGGGAGGACACACAAACTCACCACAGGGTGTGCCTCCAAGGAGGGGTCCTGCTCCGTGTGGTGTGTGTGTGTGTGTGTGTGTGTGTGTGTGTGTTGCAGGGACTGTGGGTGGGTATCAGGGTGGGGGTGGGGATGGCCCTGCTTTTCTCCATATATCCTTTTGTACCTTTGAATATTTTACTATAACACATATCACTGAGGCAAAATAATCAGTTAATCTAAAAATAAAATGCTTTCAGCCCCAGCTTCACGACAGCCCTGTGAGGCTGGCAGCACAGCGGATGTAACCCAGACTTTACACAAAAGAAACTGAGTCTCAAAGGGCAGAATCACCCAGGACAAGAAGGCCGCTCATCTGGTCCAGAGCTCCGTCCTTGACTTGCTTCCTTGTCACGTGGCAGATGAGCAGGTTGGGGACACTCAGGAAAGCTGAGAGGTCAGGGCTGCTCAGCCACACAGCGTGGCCTGGAGGTGCTCAGCCCGGTGGTCACCCTCCCCACACCCAGACCCACTGAAGCTTTACTTGTGGGGTGGAGAGCTTCTGAAAAACACCAGTGCAGTCAGAGGTGGTGACATGAACTGGCAGAAGAGTCTCTAGCCCTAAGGTTAGGAGGTATGGGTTCTAGCCCCCATATCCTGCTGTCATCTTGCTAGGTGATCTTGAAAAGATGACCTTCCCCTTTCTGTCCCCTGCCTCTTCGTGTTTAAGTCGAGGGCAGATGGATTAGACCAGTTCTTGAACTGTGTCAGACTCAACCTGGAGGGCTTTCTAAAACAGACTGATGGGCCCCACGCCCAGAGCCCCTGACTCAGCAGGTCTGGGGCGGAGCTCAGGAATTCGCGCTTCTTAACAGGCTCCTGGGGGCTGCTGGTCCAGGGGCGCTCTTCGAGACCCACTGGAGTGAGCCATCTCTAAGCAACCTTCCCTCCCAGAGCTGATGAGAATGACGGTTTTATGAGAGTTACTTCCTATACCACCTCATAGAGCCTCTACAAGTCCTCCCTAAAGCATATAAATACTGGACCAGGATGGGGTTAAATGAGATCAGGTGGGGTGGGAGGTGAGCTCCTTCCATAGGAGAGGCACACAGCCTGTGTTCACGTCCATGTGCAGGCGGCCGGCCGGCCAGCAGGGGGCTCCTGGGCATCTTCTCTGCACAGGCTCCTGGGGAGGGCACGAGCTACACAGTTGTTGGCAGCATGGCAGGGACAGAAGGGAGGTGGCCAGCAGGTGTTCCTGCTCTCAATAACGACCAGCCAGGAGGAACGTGGCTTGCTGAGAACCAGAGGTCTACAGGTAACCCCCACCAATTCTTCCTTCTATGGGAGACAGACAGTCAGACAGAGAGGGCCTGGCAGAGAGGAACAGGGGCCCAGGAGGAAGGGCTTTATCCCAAATAATAGTCTCTCCACCCAGTTCTAAGCATACCGGACTCCTGGCCCCAGCCCTCCTGCACCTCATTACCTGGCTCCCACGATGAGCTGGTTCCTGGAGGGATCTAGAGCGAGCTGGGAGAAATCTCGGGCTCCAGGGTAGGTGAAGTTAGAGACCCAAGGCTTCAGATCTGGTGGAGGGAGAGGCAACCATTTGGTTACTGTTGGACCAGGGGCTCCCTACTGCACCAGCATGAGAGCCAAGAATAGAAGGGCTTGAGTCAGGACAAAGTCAGGGAGCAGTGAGGAAGGGAGCACCCCGGAGACCTGGCTTCCGCACTTCCACCTGTTCTCTTCTGAGAGCAGAGAGCTGGGGGGCAGAGTAGGGGTGTGCCTGTTCCTGCCAGGTTCTCTGGCTCAGAGAAGGGCTCCACCTGTCCCCCAGCTGCCCAAAGGTAAACCTGTCACCGTCCTTTACTTCCCCAGGCTCTCACTGACCATATCAAACATACACACTGGCAAATGCCCCAAACTGTCTCTGAAATCCACCCATCTTGCCCTCTGCACCCCACCCCCCATCCAACTGCCACCATCTCTTGCCTGGATTGTGCCAAATATCCTACTGGCCTGACTTGACTCCTGCCCTTGAAGGCCATTTCCCACAAGGCAATCAGAGCAACCTTTCTCAAATGTAAATCTGGTTGCATCTCTCTTCAGCTTAGAATCCTTTAATAGCTCAGTTGCCCGCAGGAAAAGTCCCAACTCCTGTGAAGCCCTCTGGGTTCTGGCCCCACTGTCCTCCTACGTGGAAAGCCTGGCATATTGGTTTTTTAGTGAAAGAATGATGATTCATCTTTTACACTCCCCTCAAGCTCTCCACCACAGTCACACTGAATCAAATGCTGTGCGCTTCGCCAGAACTATCCAACGTGAACCTGCAAACATTTGCACTCCTGTCCTCCCTCAATTCTGTCCTCAGTTCCTATTCACCCCATCCCTACCCTACCTCCTCCGAGAAGCCTTCCTGGACTCACCCAAACCAGAGTGAGGGACTCCCATAGACCTCTAATTCACTGCCAGCAAGGCCCCCATCTTGCTGGGTGTCTAGCCCAGCAGTTTATCCTGGAGGGCAGGGAAGGCCAGCTTTTGGATCTCTAGGATCTGCCCAGCCCCTGGAAGTGTCGGAATGAAGGAATGAATGAATGATCTTCCACTCTCTCCTGTATGAGAAGAATCAAGTTTTAGACGAGGCTCCATAGAGGTGGGAGAAATGGAGGGTGGGTGGTCAGTATCCATCCTTATCTCCAAGCAAAGATTTTCCCAGCCAAGGCCAAACCCTTTTCTGGGAACTGGGTGGGCAGAGAGGAGAGCCTGCAGCCCTCTGGACGGATGGGGCAGTGGTCTGGCAATGGTGAGCCTGGGGAGTGGTGCCCAGATGGCTTTCCCTCTTTCTTTCCCCCGGGACACCCACTCCTCCCACCATGGTCCACAGCTCCTTAAGCTGACCCCAGCCCCTGAGTCACGGATGGGAGGGAAGTGACCAGTAACAATAGCATGGAACAAACATGGGGCAAACATGAGGGAGAATATGAGGCCCTGTGCTTCCCCCACAGTGCAGTAGTGATGCTCACAAGAAGGCCCTGAGGGGTGTGTGAGTGTGCAGGTGTGCGTGTGTGCGTGTGCATGTGTGTAATCCAAGGGAAAGAAATCATTGCTCATCATCCTCCCCTACAGAGTAAGAGCAGCCCTTCATTTCTGCACGACAGGCAAACACTTAATCGCTCCCTGGAGAACTGGAGGTTTTGCGAGTTGGATGTTTTTCAGAAAACCGTGATATGCATGATTTAAAAAAAATAAGAAAAAATTCTACAGCAAAACAAAGCAAACCCCTTGGATCTGCTTCCACCCTCAGCAGGTGACTACTGGTTGGCAAGAACTGTCACAAAGTTGTGATGCCATTTGGGCAGTATCAGTATAAGGAGTGGATCTGGAGTCAGGTAGGCTGGGTTTTTAGCCGACCTCAGGACCATTCTCAGAAATCCTGGTAGGATATTATACTACCTTCGAGGCTAAGCCAAGGGTCCTCTTCTTTCAGGAAGCCTTCCTGGATTATAACCTCTCCACCCTGATCTTACTTTGTTCCACATTCTCTCTGCCCTTCCTGTTCCATTTACATTGTATGTTTCTGTCACTCTGAAAATGCTCGTCTTATTTCTCTGTGTTTGGGGAACCGAAGGGGCTTGCCTGTTCCCACCAAACTGGGTGCTCTCCAACAGTAGAGAAGGGTCACACTTTAATTCCCTTCATCTTTTCTGACAGGGGTATTCCAGGTGTGAGTAGTCAAACAGGGAAAGAAGTGGAGAAATTCCCCTCGGGGACTCCTCAGCTGGGTCTTCACTCAGGCCCATCCCTGGGGACGAGGGGAGGAGAAAAGGAAACAGGGCAGGAGCTGGGATGACAGGGGGAGGTGAAGGTGGGGGCAGTGGAAGGTGGTGGCCCCTTCCCATTTCTGTCCCTTTCCCCTAGCCCCAGAGGGACTGATAAGGACAAGGGGGAGGGCCAAGGCAGGAGAGCTGCAGCCCAGTGGTCCTGGGGGATACATCTTGGGAAGTAAGCCAGATTCCTCTTATTAAACAGGCAAAGAGGACCAGAAGGAAGGCTGTCTTTAAAACACCAAGCACGTTCTGAGCTCCGTGTACTGCGAAGGCTTTTGACGGTGACTTTAACAGAAAAATGACATCCTCCATGACGCGCCTGTGATTTTAATTATAGTCAATTCAATTACCCACTTTGTGGATTAACCACTGCCAGTATTAACTCCATACTGGCTTCCCCCTGCCGCCTAGAAAGGCTACGCCGTAGCAAAAGAAATAATGTGCAGGCCGACGAAAAACACAGGAGGGTCCCCCTTAAAAGAAACCCACAAGAGAAAATTTAACCTTACAAAAAAATTCTGCATCTGGCAGCTCCTCCAGGATATTTAGGCGTTATTCACAGATCAGTCAGGCATCGGGGAGACCGAAACTCACTGCTACAGGGCCGGAAGCCTACTGACCAGTCAGATCAAAAGTGCAACATTGGAGGGGGCCTGGACGCTGGGGTTGGTGCTGGCTGGATCAGAGCGACTTCCCAGAACACAGTCAACCGGCCTCAGCAGCGCTGAGGGATGTGGGGAGGTGAGGGCTGGGCCTGGGCCGGGACCAACTGTGCTGGAGCACCGAAGGGAATGACATTTATGGAGCCACAAGAGATACTTGAATAGCCAAAGGAAACTCTCGTTCACCTCTGAGGCCCCATGGCATTGCGCCAGTGTCAAGTGGGGCCCGATAAAAATTTGGCGAATGGATAGGAAAACACGAAGCTGTCAGAATGGGGAAGGGGCGAGCTGCCGTGGGGGCAGGGAGGCGGGAGGGCTGGGGAGGGGGGAATGACAGTCCATCTCCGCCAGCCGGGGGCAAAGGGGGTCCCTTAGCTACTCTGTCAACACCCTGTGTCAATCTGAGCCTCTTCCTTCATTTGGAAAGAGGACGGGTGGGAAGCCAGCTTCATTCAAGTAATTTATACCTTCAGGTGATCAACAGTGGGGTCAAGGACGCCAGGCACTCAAGGAACACATCTTTTCTCTCTCTGCCACCCCGCGGCCCCACCCAGTTTGCTCCAGTACAGGCCAGCCTGGCTGGGGGACAGGGGTCCCTTCTCCTTCCATGGTCCCTGCCCCCAGACTCGGCCAGGCCAGTAGTGCCCCTGCGCCCGTCCCAGCAAAACCCCTGAGAAGTGTTTCATCAGGGTGCCACAGGGGCCGCCGACATGAGAACAGCCCTCGGACTCCCGCTTTCTGTCCCAACTCGGACCTTCCCTTCCGTGGCAGCCACCAGCACTCTGGGAGCCAGCAGAAGTCGGAGGGTGTGTGCGTGTTTTGTAGGCTTGAGAACATTGCTAATTTACTTTAATCCATTTAAGCCTTCAAAGCCTTGGATCCCAGCTCAAGCAAGGCAGCACGGAGAAAGCTGGAAACACTCATCCCAGAGACGGGGGCCAGACCACATCTGGGAATCCCACACTCCTAAAATGCAGCCAGGCTCCCCAACTTGCTGCCCCCAACCCCTATCCGTAGGGCCCCTTCCCCCACCCCAAATCCCACGCCAGCCTTGCGCTCATGGATTTGTTTTGCCACCTGCCCCTCTCGGTGGCTGTATGGCAATCCCAGTGGACGGGCTGTGCATCCTCCTGCCTAGGGCACCTGAGGGCGGACCACCTGATCGCTCAGCCAGGGGAGTGGAGAGCCCTGGATGGGAGGCGGGAGGCAATGTCAAATCTCTCCAACGTGCTACACTCAGCCCTCCCATTTATAAAAGGCGGTAGTCCTTGTCCTGTCTCCCCACCAGGTTATGGTGAAGAGGAAACAGGACAGATGGTTCTCAGACTTAAAAAACTGGGGAACCCTGCGGCTTCCTTGCAGATCCCGGTGTGAGCTGCCACGCAGGTGATGGATCCTGAAGTGTGGATGTTATCTCACCACCAGGGAGCCCCACACTGGCTAACAGGTCATGGGACAATATCTGGGATGCTCTGGTATTTGTGTTTTGTTTTGTTTTTAGATTATCATTAAATGTATACACTAATTTTAGAAACTCTTACTGAGAATTTGTGGATCCCTCAGAGTAAGTCTGGTGATTCACGAATCCTAGTTTGGGAAACCCTTTAATAGGACACTCTCATTCCCTCCCCTGGCAGACAAGGAGCTATTAGTCATCAAGGCCCCTTTCCCGGGGACTCCCAGGAGCCCCAAATTGGGCATCTCTGTAGCTGTCCTAGAGCAGGAGGAAGCTTTCCAGAGGTCTCCAGGCACTTGCCACTGAGTGAGCATCTTCATTCTTCCCCCGAGGGAAGCCAAAAATGAGCTCATGCTTCCAAAAGAGCTAGAGCTGAGACTAACCAATGCTTACACCCCACCCTGTTCTCTAGCAAAAGAATCCCAGAGAAAGACCCCTCCGCCCCCAGGTAGACATGGATGAAGGGCCTGGATAAACTGTCTGGAGACTGAAATCAGACGCCTCAGCCCATGGCTGCCCATCCTTCTCACATCTGTCCCCAGAAGATTGTCTGGGGCCTACCTGAAATGAATATGCTGGAACTTCCAGAAGCTGGAGGACGTAGCTGGAGTCCTGCCTAAGTCATGACACTGTCATTGCAAAAAAGGACTGAGCAGGAAGTGGCTCTCACCTGCAAAGGCCACGGTGGGGTGTTCCCTCAGCGTGCACAGCTGCTGCTCACTGCTGGGTTCACTGGTGACATCTTGGGAGCTGGAGAGGTGGAACACCAGCAGTGTGAGGCTGGGCAGCAACAGGGTGGCAGCCGGGGGTCCCAGGAACACCATGGCAGGCCCCTCTGCGGTCCTGGCTCCCAGAGGCAGGCTGGGGGAAGACCTGCAATGCAAAGAACCTCACCACAAGCTCCCTCAGCAATGCCCACGTCTCCCAATTTCCTCCAAGGTTGTCATCAGCCCCATAGGTTTTGTTTGTTTGTCTTTAAAAATAAATTTATATTTTATTTATATTATTTAGAGTTTGCTCTGTTAATGCAAAGTTATAGATCATATCTTGAAAGCTAATTTCCCTTGTAATGGTATTCTGGACAAACTGATAAATTATAGAGCCTTCTCTATTATGCTCCTAAATAGCTTAAAATTAGTATTCTAGAGATTTTAGTAAATGGAGCTAGGACAAGTGGGTGGCCATTTGTAAAAAGATAAAGTTGGATCCATACTCATACCTTATACTAGGAAAATTTCCAACTGGATAAGATATTTAAATGTTACAAATAAAACCATAAAAATACTGGAAGAAAATGTGGGCAGAATTGTTTATAACCTTGGAGTGGAGAACCATTACTCAAAATCCAGAAGCTATTAAATAAAAGATTGACAAATTTAACTACATAAAACTAATAAACTTCTACATGTCCTCTCTCCCAAACAAAACAAATACCAAGCAAAATCAAAAGACAAATGACAAACTGAACAAATCTTTGCAATTCATATCATAGACAAGGGACTGATATTTCTAGTATATAAAGAATTCCTGGGAATCAAGAGGAAAAAAAACTACAATCCAGTAGAAAAATGGGCATGGAAAGTAAGTATAATAAACAGGGTTTCAAAATATGAATGACTCTGTTTTCACTCAAAATAAGAGTAACGCAAATTAAAGCTTAGACTAAGATACCACTGCTCACCTACCAGTTTAGCAAAAATCCAAGTGAGATGACACATCCTTGGTGAGTCTGTGGGAACAAGGGCACTCTCATCTACTGCCGGGGAGGGGGGGTGTGTGTGTGTGTGCAAAGTGGGACAACCCCCTGGAGCCCTGGAGAGGACTCTGGCAATATCTGGCAAAACAACAGAGGCATTTACCCTTTGACCCAATTTCTGGGAGTCGAAACCAATGCTACTCAGAGTGTGGTCCACGGACTGGTGTTCCACAAACTGGAATGACTCTGGTGGTAAGATAAATGCAGACATTTGAGAGTAAGTGTTTTAAAGCCTTTACGGTAATTTAGCAGAGTAGTTTTTATGTCTATTGTAGCTAATAACAAAATGATTAGGCTTGCAGTTTATATTTGTTAAAAACTCCCTTCTCTAGTCATTCACTTTCATTGATTTTATATAAGTATCCATCTGTGACAGATTGTAAATTAAAAAGGAAAATCTGCTCCTTCACCAGGTAGTTGAGAAGCAAAAAAAGACTACAGAGGTGCCACCACATGCCCAAGGCGACTTATACACAAGACCATTCCCCGTGGCATTCTTTGAAATAGCAGGAGATGGGAAACGGCCAAGAGACTGCTTGAATAGCTATGGCATATCTTTGTAATGGAATACTATGCAGCTTTAGAAAAGAATCAGGATTTTCTCTAAAATATGATATGGAGTAATCTCCAGGTATATGAGTGAAAAAAGGGGCAGAACCGTGTAATAGCATGTGACTTTTGTGTTAAAAAGAGGGTAGAAATAAAACTATATATTTATATTTGCTGAATAACATTAACATATGCTGGAAAAATGAACCAAAACTGCTTTTTTAAAAAGGTTACCTACAAATAGCAACATGGTGATCCAGGCTTCTCAGTATATACCTTTTTATATTATTTTCATTTTTGAGTATTAAATATGTTTAAATATTACCTATTCAATAAAGATTTTAAAAACTAGGTTGTTCCCTTAAAACTTTTAATATGGAGAAGCCTGACAGTTGCTCTGGAGACCTGCCTTGGACCCTCTGAATCAGCTCCCACCTTCTCCTTTGTCGGCCTATCCAGTGTGTCATGAAGCCCTGTTGGTTCCATGGCCCTCACAGGTCCCTAGCCCATCTCCTTGGTATCATTTTCCTCATCGATGAAATAAAGGGTTGAATTAGGTCAGGGATCCCTCTGGGGGCTGGGGGTGGTGTCCTGGAGCCACAGGTGAATGGTCCCATGGGTGGTCCTGCAAGGCTCCTCCAAGACTAGAGGCCCGTGGGCTTCCTTCCTGCTCCAAGACCCTCCTCTCCCCTTCAACCTGCCACTCCCTCACTGCAGGACTGGAAAACTACAGTAGGAAAACTTTCTTCCTGTTTCTTCACATGTATATGAAATGGGATAACACCTATCATTGCATTGATTCAAGGCTTCAAGGACATACCCCAGCGATGACAGTCTGGGCACCCAGCAGAGCTCCCTTCTCCCTTAGCCTGTCCATTGTGCACCCAGGGGCATCAGTCGCTAGAGCACCGCGGGTCCCCTCGTCCTCAGGTTTAACGGTGGAATTCTCTGCCCCTCCCCAGGGAAGCCTGGCCATCCTCTTAGCAGAGACCTTCTGGGGGAGGACTGGCCCGACACCCACTCCCTGGAGCCATTTTTCGCTCTCTGGCTCACATGGAGCAAGTCCTCAGTGCTGAGCTGGGTCCTCCCTGCTGCACAGGGCTTGGTACTGCTGTCCTGTCCCTGGTGCCCACCACCTCCTTTCCTTGACGCCGATTCCTGGCCTCAACTGAGGAGTCAAAGGGCAGTGCCAACCCTCTGGGGCCAGTCAACCTGATTTCAAATCCCAGCTCTTCTTTTCAGTTGTGCGGCTCCAGGGAAAAATACTTACCCTCTCCCTGCCTTTGTTTCCTCAAATTGGGGGTACGAATAACAGTATCAACTCCTTCAGCAGTTGTAAGGGGTAAGGGAGTTACTGCCTTGGAAAGGCCTAGAACAGTGGCTGGCTGAGAGTGAACATCAGTTAGGGAGCGCTCCTCTGGTGCCCTGGAGGGAGAGGGGCGGCGGCCCAGGGAATTCCCCTTTGCCCTCGGACACCTGTTTGTCTCTCTCCTCCTCCCTGCTCTGAGCCTGCACTGCTCGGGGGCCTCCTTCCCTCTCTCTCTCCAGTGGGAGGCACTGGCAGAAGTCAGGCGGAAGGCAGGAGGCAGCAGAGTGAGCGGCTGTATCCCTCCCCGGAAGGTCGGACCGTCCTCCTTTGTCCACCTGCTGGTTTCAGCAAGGCTCCCTCCCCCTCCCTCATCCCTCACCCCCATAGCAAGGGGCCTGCACACGGAGGGCCCCATATGGTTCCCAACCCCCTTCCCACACCTTTGTAAATAGTTCCTTGATTAAACTGCCCTCACATTTCCCATCTGCTTCCTGGGGGATACTGACTGATTCAACACCCAACTGATGATAGTCAAGGCATATGCAAATAGCATCATTTCAGACCTTAGCTGGGGCTTTTCCTCCATCAGCCCCTCTGGGACCTCTAAGCTGGTGTGTCAACTGCCCTCCCCTCATTATTCCTAACCCTCGCCTGCCCCACGTCCGTTCCCAGGCCTCCCTGCCTCCCCATCCCAGGGTCTGACCACCACTCCCAGGGCTCCCACGCCTGGCCCTCTGTGGCTTCACCCTGAGCTCCTGAATTAAGAGCACACCCTGGGTCCTTCTCCTCTCCGAGGCCCCAGGGTTTAAAGTACTGAATTTCTGCAGCTGAAGTTCCACTCATATTATGGCCTTTATGTAACTATGTCCTCCAAGTCCCTTCTGAGTCAATAATTGCTAGATTAATATCACTTCGTCCACCTGGGCCCCAGCACAGCCCACATTTGCTGTTTGATCAGAGAAGGGAACACAGCACATGAACGGGGTGAGGAAGGGCTGAGGGCAGGAGCTGGCTTCCAGATCTCCTCTCCGCAGGTGAGGCAGGAGACAGCGGGGAGAGAGCCAGAGCAGCAGATGAATGTGCACACCACGCACAGTCCAGAGAGTCATCCAGACACAGACAGGCTGGTGGGAATTAGGGAGGAGCAGGAAAAGCCTTTACACAGATGAGTCTCCCAATGCTTCAAAGCGCAAGGGAGGCCAAGGAGATGACTTAGGGATCGCCAGCGCCTGCGCACAGGCCTCTTTGCCAGCACCTTCAAGGACTGCCTCTGCCCTTGGCAAGGGAGCCTGTAGACCTCAAGAGGCATGTGAAGGAGGGACCGAAGGAGCAGGGCATTGAGGAATGGGGTTGGAGTGCGGGCTGTGAGTGGTCAGAGCAGAGCTCAATGAACCAGGGCTTGCAGCTCTGCAAATGTCAGCAGAACAGGGGTGCCCTGCTAAAAAAAGGAGGAGTGGTCAATCCCCACCTCCCCAAGAGTGGTACAGGGTCTGACTTTTGAGCAGAATCCTAGATATTTGGGTGAGGGGTGGTGACTTTCCAACTCCCAAGAATTCCTTATCTTTGGAAATTATCTCCCCTTCACCCACAGGTCAAAGGTGTAGGCCTCAGGCAGCATCATATACCTCATCCCTACCCATTATAGCTGCTTGTACCAAGGATAGTCATGTGGTCAAAACAGACCAAACAGATACTCTCCCATGGCAATTTGGGTGTATACCCCCCACCCAGGGTCAAGTCAGTCTTTGTAGAGGAACCTGGAACATATAAGATGGGCCCTGTGGGATGGCCATCTTCTACCCATCGTGTGGGCTGAGGAGAGGAGCAGAAACCATCTGAAGACAGAGAACAGTGGCAGAGATAGAGAGCAGAGACTCTCTGGGATGCTGACAACCTTCCTGTTCCCAGCTCTAGCCTTTTCCTGGTCTGACTACATTCTACTTCAGGAGCCACCCCCTCCTGGATCCTTGAAATAAAACCTCGATTTTGCATAAGCCAGTCCCAGTTGTGTCAGACCAAGTTGCCCAGTCAGTGTCCTTCCTTGGTGTCCATTCTTGCCTTCTCCCTTCCTAGGCACCTCTGCTTTGGGTGGGGGGTGGGAAAGCCCTGCTCAAAGCCTTTCCCAGCCTCCCAGACCAGGGTGGCCAGTGAGATGCAGGAGGAACTTGCCCATGGGGCTTGCGTGGAAGTGCCGTAAAAGGCCTTTCCTTCTTCCTCCGGGCCCACAAATGGGATGGACCTTTGGCCACGTGATAGGGCTGTGGGGCAGGAAGATAGGTGGGCCCCGGCATGCTGATGACAGATTCATCTCTGGACTTCCTTCGTATGTTTGACCATGACACTTCTGTGTCTGTTTCCTTGTCTGTAAAGTTGGGAGAAAAACACCTACCTAATGGACTTGTGCAAAGATTAAATGAGTTGTTTTGTCTCACAGGCTTAGAACAGCACCTGCCACAAAGTAGGTGTTGTTTAGGGTTGGCTATTGTTATTATTATAGAATAATTCACTCCTAATTTGTTTACGCCCTGCGTTCAGGCCTCAGTTATCATTAGCCAAGTGCCATTCCTACCCCATACACTCTGATTTCTCATACTTAAAACCAAATATGCCTATGACAAACAGGAATTTCTATTTCTAACATGCTTGTCTAATCTATGTTAAAATGCGCCCAGAATTTCTCCACTGGCAGTGCCATCCGATCTTCCTGAGAGCTGTAGAGAACCACAGAAAGTCCTGAGCTTGGGAGGCTGACTGACTTGATGCAGATCTGAGTTTCATCACCTGTAAAATAAGGCCAGTAGTTCCCTGCCTTGAAGAGATGCTTGTAACACATTCAGAACTAAGTCTGGCACAGAGTAGGCCCTTTATGAAATCATTCCTATACATGTATTCATATACATAAACCATTTAGCTAGTTACCTAAGTGTCTTCCCAGGTTCATCTTTGCATAGAATACTTCACCAAGCATTAGCTGAATACCTACTGTGTGCCAGTCCCTGTAGAGATAGGGGAAGTGAGGGAGGGGGACACTCACAGGATGGAAGTGTGGTCCCTGCGTCAAAGGACCTTACAGTTTAACAGGAGAGATGACATTTCTCCAAGGAACAGTGTGTCACCAGAGATAGTGACCTGGGGCCTGGCGTCTGGATGGGTAAGGGGACACAGAAAGCCTGAGATGCTCCTTGGTTAGGGGCCGCTCGTCACCAGCACCCTGACAGGGTGCTCTAGGAATGGGGGGAAGGGAGACGGCACCAGCTGACTCCTGCTATTTCAGGAAACCCTCAGTGAAAAGAAAGCATTTTCCCAAATCATCGGCCAGAGCTTCTACTGCTTTCTTTCCCACTGCTGGCCCAGTTCCCTGCCGTCTCCGACATGGGGTCACCCTGATGGTGCCTGGAAGCGTGTGAAAGCATGTGCAAGCATGTGACAGGGAACGTGCCTCCACCAGGCTCCCCTTGAGGATGCCTCGCCTTCTCTGGGGCTTCTCCAGGGCTCCTTTTCCCAGCACAGACAGTGGGAGGAGGGTTAGCTGAAACCGTGGGAGGGGATGAAACTGATGAGGGAGAGTGAAGGAGAGCAAGGGAAGGGCAGAGGGCTGAGGCCTGAGCTGCTATAGGCCCAGTTACAGAGGGACCTTCGTGCTTCTCTCCGGGGTGGAGGATAAGGGGACACCAGGGTGGAGTGGGTGTGTATGTGTGTGAGCTGAATCCCCCATAGAGCCCAGTGGCCTCCCAATGGGATCCCCCTGCACAACTGTACCCTCCCCAGGCTTGCCTGAGAGCCAGCTGCCCGGACTTTCCTATGGTGGGGAGAAGTGAACTGCCACACTGAGGCCAGCCAAACCATTCGTCTTCCCATTCAGGATGAGGATAAACACAGGGGTCCCAGTTCTCCTGCGGTCACAGTCCTAAAAGGAGATGGAAGCATGAGTAAAGACAAGCAGGAAACAGATTAGGAGAGGTTTGGACAGAGGGGCAAGCCGCCAGGGGAAACGGAAGTGAGAGCAGTGCCAGTGGGATGGGGTTTTAAGACACCTCCCAGAGAACGGAAACTGAAATAGGGCCTTGCAGGAGAGAAGCGGGTGTTTCGCCAGCCATTAGGGGTGATGAGCAGACCAGAGTGATGGGATGGCAAATGGCACGGAGTAAGATTTGGTCCTGGGCGATCCTCACATAATCCAGTGAGTCTGGAGAAGCAGGCAGAGGGAGAGGAGTCTGGGAAGGCAGACTTCGGGCAAATCATGGTGAGAATTTAGTACAAACCTAAAGCTTCAGGAGGTTTTCTGCTGCAAAGGACTTGATGGTTTGGGGCAGTAGAAGGATGTGGTCTGGTCCTTGCTTTGGGAAGTTAGGTGGCAGCTGACAGCGGGAGGGATGGGTTAGAGCAGGCCACCTGTCTGCAGGGCGACTCAGAACTGTAACTGGGTGCCTCTTTCTCCAAGAGAATCAAGCCCTACACCTGGAGCATGGGTGGATCGCAGCCCCCATTTGCACTTCATGGAGGACACGCCAGCCAGCTGCAGGAGGTGGCCGCAGATAGCAGCAGGGAAAGACTGGAGGACAGGTAGGGGCTCGTGGCCGCACCAAGGAGGCAGCGGACCCTCCCCAAATGACTGATAGGGGGGCCTTCCAGAGCAGCCAGGATCCCCTTCCCTTTTGGTTGATAAAAAGGGTGTGATTGGAAAGGAAAAGCCAATCTACAACCCTCGAAGATGAGGGCTTGAATAAACATCGCTACTATGCATTGAGAAATGTGCCAGGTACTGTGCTAAGCTCTTTCCATGCAAGACCTCATGGCAATTTGGCAAGAAAACTGAGAGATGCCCTTGTGATCACCATTTGCAGTTAACAAGAGGAAACGGAGGTAGGGAGGTTCAGGCACGTGCCTGAGGTCCCAGTGCCAGTTAATAAGAGATGGGATTTAAACCAGGGACTGTCTGCTGCAGAAGCCGCACCCTGAGCCACTGCCCACCATCCTCCCTGGACACCCTCCCTTGGGCGCCTTCCACAGCCCTGGCTCCACACACGCTCCAAACAACATTTGGAGTTTGATTTGGTTTCTTGAGTTGGCTTGCTGACCAGGGAGAGTACTTTCTAGCTATACATTATTAAACTGACTTCCTGTTGCAAATCTGTCTCCAGTGAGTTTTTGTTCTAGGAGCCAATTTTTCCTGAGCAGCTCTGGAGAAAGAAATTCCAGAGGCTGCCCACTGACAGGAGAGAGTCCGGACCCCCCAGCCCAGTGTGCTGACAGCCACAAGGCCCGCAGGCGGCGGCCGTGGTGGGAGGGAGAGAATGAGACGCCCCTTTTGATCTCCACCTCAGCTCAGCCCTGGAGCACTTGAGGACCTTCTGGGAAGGGGGCTTGCTGATCCTCCTTCCCGGCCCCTCCCTCCTTGCCTCTATTCAAAGTCTCCACTTGGCTGCTTGCCTGGGAAAGGGGGAGAAAAATAGAAGGAAAAGAAAAGAAGAGGAAACAGGGGAAACCAAGAGCAGGAAAGAATGCATTTTGTCTGCGGTTTGGTGGGGAGGGGGAAGGCGTGTGGGGCGCCCCTCGCTCCCCAACCAGGGCCGGGAATACCATCTTTCCACCCACCCATCACTCACCACTTGGGGGGGCAAAGCTTAGCCAAGCTCAGCACAAAGATAAATTTGAGATGCAGATTCCTTCCCATTGCTCTGAATAGAGCAGATTGGATACGGATTTTCCTCTTTTCTTCCCAGTTAGACCATCTGGGTGACTGGGGCCCAGAGGGAAGGTTGGGACCAGGTGGGGGAGGAGGCAGAGGCTAGGAAAGACTTCCCAGCACTTTTCAGCTCGGGAACCTGGGGTGAGGGTGTGAAGCCTTCCCACCCCATCCGTTTCCCAGGGCAGGCTCATTCTGTCCCCTCTTCTGCTCTCAGGGCTGGCCGCCGGGCAGGGTTCTCCTCTGCGTGGGGGGCGACATCTGCCCCACCAGTGTTTGTCAGTCCTGTGGTCCCACCCACAACCCCCCAACTGCAGTTAAACCCATGGGGAAGATTAAAGAAAAATGTGGTTACAGAACGTTGAAGAAGGAAGAGCTTTTAAAGGTCTTTTGGTTCAACCCAATACTTTACAAATGAGGAAACTGAGGCTCGGGGGAGAATATGTATCTAGCTCAAGACTGGGCATGATAGCTGGTGGGAGAACCATGACTAAATAACAACAAAGACCATGTTATTCTGTATCAGGCAGTATTCTATGCTCTGTATGTTATAACATTTAATCCATACAACAGCCCAGTGAAGCAGGTACTATTATCATCACTGTTTCATGGATAGGGAAACTGAGGCACAGACCAGTTAAGTAATTTCCGCAAGGTCAGACTGAGAGGCCAGACCCAAACCCAGGCAGTTGGGCTCCAGAGGCTGTACCTTGCACAGTCTCTATGACATAGGCAGTGTGTTCAGGAAGAGGGACAGGCCTTGGGCGCGTCAAGAAACCACAGGTATTAGTAGCTGGAGGCCAGTTCGAGTGGCCAGGTAGCAAAAGAGGTTAAGCGAAAACAGATTCTAGGGAAAGCTGCTGATGATAAAACAGAAAGCAAACTAGCTAGCTTCTATATGGGGAACAAAGGTAACCCACAGTTACCCCAAAGTTCATTACAAGTTCATTAGCATACTAAAAATCACACCCCTTGTCTCCATGAGAGTTCCAAGGCTGACCATATCAGGACAAAAAGAGGGAGTAGTCCCTAACCTTCCCATTCCAAGAAAACCCCACCTCTCCGGATGAACATGCCATTCCCTGCTTAAACTCCAGCTGTAAGACCACCCAACCTGAACCTTGCCAGGCTGCCCACCTCTCCAGCAGGCCCACAGTCCCTCTGTGAGGCTGTATTTTCACCTTAATAAATTCCTGTTTGCTTGCACCTACTCAACCTGCTCTTGAATTCTTTCTCGACCCCAGTCCAGAACAGAACCCTCTCCTGAGCTGAGGTCTCACCTGGCTGTCAGGGACACCTACCCCACCGGACTGCCCAACAACATCTGTGCCCCTCAGGAAAGTGGCATGATTTAGCACAGTAGCCCTGTGAGGAGAGCCCAGCCCTGCTGGTGATCATGTGTGGACGGCGAGGCCTCTGAAGCTGGTCCAGAATCATTCTGTAGCACGCCTAGGAACCGAGATTGTCAGCACAAGGTAAGAACGGAAAACAAAAACAGAAAGGGAAAGTTTATGTCGCTTGGAAAAATAAGCAATTGGGAACCTCATGAAGGCTACTTTATAGGAGATGACACAGGTGTGGAGGAAGATGGGCCACATGTATAAGTAGAGAGCCGGGCATTAGAGAGACACCATGGGTCAGAACCAGGGGCACACCCATTGCTGTAGGGCAGCTAAAATGAAGTAAGGCGAATAGCATGTTTGGTCCATGCCTTGCATAGATAAGTGTTATGAATGGTGGTGGTGGTCACATGAAGGTAGTAAGAAAATAAGTAGGGATTTTTTTTCTGTTTTCCAAACATTCTATAATATTTTATTTTATTATTGTTTTTGCAAGGAAAAAGAAAAAGGAAACTTGCCTACTCTAATTGCTGGAATTCAGTGTGAAGGATGTTGCCAAACACAAATCAAGCTTATCTGTTCATTAGAGGAGCCTCCTTTTTCTCCTCCCCATGGGTAATCTCTCTCCATGGAAATATTTTGCTATCAGATTATTCAGTTGCTGTATAAAATGAAAGCTGCATTTTAAAACATGCCTATGGCCCAAAAATAGCGGCCAAATCCAGCTGAAGGCCTAGACTTCCTTGGGGTTTCAACGACAGATTCACTTCCTCAACATAAACCTTTGTTTCCACTCCCTCTCCTGAGCATGGTTCCTCAACCCCGAGAGAACTACTTCTATGATTCAAAGAGCTCCTAACGCCGTGAATGGTGCCAATGCCGGCTCAACAGTGTGAACATATTTAATGCCTCTGATCTGTACACTTAACAACAGGTAAAATGGGTTGATGGGAATATAAAATGGTGCAGCTGCTATGTAAAACAATATGGTGGTACCTCAAAAAATTAAAAATAGAATGATCATATAATCCAGCAATTCCACTTCTGGGTATATATGCCCAAAAGAACGGAAAGCAGGAACTCAAAAAGGCATTTGTAAACCATGTTCATAGCATGATTATTCACAATAGCCAAAAGGGGGAAGCAATCCAAGCGTCCATCGAGGGATGGATGGTAAATAAGATGCGGTAGAGACATGCAATGGAATAGTATTCAGCCATAAAAAGGAAGAAATTCTGACACATGCTACAATGTGGATGAATCTTGAGGGCATTAGGCCAAGTAAAATAAGCCAGAAGCAAAAGGACAAATATTGTATAAGCCCACTTATATGAGGTACTTAGAGAGGCACATTCAGAGAGACAGAGGGTGGTTGGGTGGTCGGGAGCGGCTCAGAGAATGAAAAGTTGTTATTTAATGGGTACAACATTTCAAGTTCTGGAGATGGATGGTGGGGATAGTTGCCCACAATGTGAATATAGTCAATACCACTGAGCTGTACACTTAAAAGTGGTTAAGATGATACATTTCATGTTATGCATGTTACCACAATTTTTTTTAAAGCACTCCTAAAATGTACTGGACTGGAGAGGACCAGGAGGTCCCAGGAGGTGTACTTCCTACTCCCCCAAGTGATAGGGTCTTCTCCCCACTCTCCCCTCCATGTGGCACCCACCACCAGCCTCTCGCTCTCCCCAGGGCACTCTTACCCTGCCTGTGAGTGAAATGAGCCCTGCACTGTCCATCCACACCTCGGCTGCCCGGCTGGGACATCAGGTGTGGGCGACAGGAGATGGGGTGAAGCCCAGAGCATCCAGAGGACACAGCCCCAGGTAGCTGGAACCACTCCCTGAGCGGGGTGAGTTTCAGGTGAGCTCACTGACACACAGTGAAGTAGGCAAAAGAGATGAGGTTAGGACCAGACTTTCTGATGGACCACGTACTCGTGTTTGCCATGTACTCGTTTCCTCTTGCTGCTATAACCACTTACCACAGACCTAGTGGCTTCAAACAACACGCACATATTCTTCTGCAGTTCTAAAGGTTAGAAGTCTGACAGGGGCCTCACTGAGCTAAAATCGTGGTGCTGGCAGGGCTGCATTCCCTTCTGGAGGCTGTGGGGGGAATCCGCTTCCTTGCTGCTTCTAGCTTCTCGAGGCCGCCCACGTTCCACCTTCAGAGCCAGCACCACTGCCTCTGTCTAACCATTCTTCCACTGTTCACACTACCCATGTCACAGCGGGAAAGGTTCTTTGCTTTCAGACCCTTGGGACTGCAGTGAGCCCACATGGATAATCCAGGATGATCTCCCATCTCCAGGTCCTGCCCTGAACCGCAGCTGCAAAGTTCCTTTGGCTGTGAAAGTAACATATTCACAGGTTCCAGGGATGGAACATGGACGTCTCTGGTGGGACATTATTCTGCCCCCCACACCCACCAGACGTACTCCCACACAGTCATCCCATACACATGGCAAACATTTCTGGTACCAGAGACTTATCTGTGCTCGAATTTCTCCAGAAGAGCAGTAGCTGGCAAATGGTCGCCAGCAGGCCATGGCCACAGGATTTCGGGGAGAAAAAGAGGCTCAAGGGGTGTGATGGCAGACCCTAAAGATGTGGGGAGGGCCAGCGACAGGGAGACGTGCTCAGGCAAGGGGCACATGTCCCGTGGGAAAGACTGTCACAAAACAAAAGGGGATATTGTGGGAAAGACCTTCAGGTGAACAGTACTTCAGACAAGGAAATTCATGACCCTTGGCACACAAATTTTACCAAAGGGTGATTATTATTCACTTCCCGAAAGGATTTCCAAAGCATTCTTCAAGCAATGAGTTCCACCATGTCCTTAAAATAGGATTTACATCCAATTTTTCAGTAACACATAAAGAGATGCTTGTAAATCTGTTGCACTCAAGTGAGACCATGAACATCTGCCGCCTTCTGTGCTGGTGGTGTCAGGGCGGTGGCAAGGAACCCCCGCTGGGGTGACAGGCTCAGACTCCAACCTGGGCCCCTGGGAAAGCCATCCACTGGATCTTCATGGCCACCTGCCCGCACTGCACACGTGTCCGGGTTGAGGGCACAGAGGAGAGGGAAGGGAGAGCGACAGGCTGGCCCCCGGGGCTCTGACTCAAAGCCCTGTTCCTTCTGCCTTTCCTCAGGGCAGAGAGACTCTTCCAGGTGGCAAGGAGCTGTGTCTGTGCCAGTAACAGAAGCCACATCCTCCCTACCCGCACCTAGCACTCACGGCTGGTACCTACTGTGCCATTTCCAGGAAGATACTGAAACTTTCGATGAGGACAAAGCCTTTTGTCCTAAAATGATCAGAGAGAGGACTCCGAATGGTCTGAAACGGGCGACAGTGCCACGATGCTGCCATGATGTTAACAGTTGGTTTCATGTCTCTTTGGGGAGCCAGGGAACACAGGGCACCAAAAGGCAAGAGCCTTGGTTCCCTTTCCCTCCTCCTTTGGCCATAGAGCATGTTGGAAACACTCCTTGGGCTTCAAAGCAAATGTGCAGGAAGATGTCTTCAAGATCTGGGACATATACCTACTTCTCTGTCATTAAACTGTCCAGGCTCCTTCTACCTTCTCAGTTGGTCCTCACTTTCATTTCTAGTTCTTCCTCCCAAATATGTGGCTCTCCCAGGTTCTATTTACGATTCCCTTTTCTCTCACTCCACTGCCCCACCTCCTCCCCCAGCATGTCCCCTTCCACCCCAGCTCCCCAGCTCCCCAGCCCCTCTCTTCTGGACTCCAGGCCACACGGCCATCTCAGTGTGACCCAGACCTGTCTGCTGCAGCCTGAACCAAATTCATGTGTCCTCTTTCTCCCTGACCTGCTCCTCCCACGTGTCCCATTCCTGTCAGTGGAACTACGATCCTCCTGGGTATCCTGACTCACATCTCAGCCTTTCCAGACTCCCCTCTCCCTCACTGCCCGCATCCAACCCATTGTTAGGTCCCGGCACTTGTACTTCTACAGTGGGTCCCAAAGCCGGAAGTGCTCAGGGCCGGCAGGTGACACATGAGCTAAGTGCACAGGGAGGGGCAGGGGCGGTGGAAGGGGACATGCCCCATCTGGACAGGACAGCTGTGACTCAGCTCTCCTCTTCCCCAGCTGACTGTTGCCTTCTCAGGACGTGGGCACAGATCTGCCCATTTTTAAATAAAGTCTATACATCTAGATTTATGTGAAATTCCTTTTTTTAAAAATGCTGGCAATTATTTGCACCTTTTGAAATCCCTATGTGCAACAAACAAACAGGTCTGTTTGGGACCTCAGGACATCAGCCTCTCTCCCGCTGTTCTTTCTCTCTGTTCCCAGTGCCAATCTGCTAATATGTCCATGCTCCCTCCTAGACAAGAGAACCACCTCCTCTGGGTCTCCCTGGGCCACTTCCTCCTTCTTCCCTCTGCTGGGCTTGGGCCCACTGACCAATGTGAGCCTCTTCAGTATTATATTCAGGCCTCTGGAGGGGAGCAAATGGTGAGGATGAAGGAGACAGAAAAGGGTGATGGAGACATTAATTACCAGATTTAAACATTTGGTGTTTAATTAACACCTTCCCTCCTCTTCCATCCTTCCTCCAGATTTCCTTTCCCAGAGGGGCTGCATCGTGGGTAGAACTGAAGCAGAAACCAAGTGGGCAGATGCAGGAAATGAGATGAGAGGTCCTGGCTGGAGGCTGGGCAGGGGAGGGGCTGTAATGGTCTCCATGGCTGAAGGGGAAGAGGACAGGCTAGGAGGAAGCACATTCACGCTTCAGCAGAGTAGTCCAGAAGGTTCTTGGGCAGGAACAGGGGGCAGAAGCTCAGTGCCTGGGATTATACAAGAAGTCCACAGCTTTCCTGTCCGCAACACTATTGGTTGCCTCCCTGATACTAATCTCCCTGTGATCCTTGATAACGGACCCTCGTGGTGTGTGTTATGTTCCTAGACCCAGGTGGATGCTTCCCAGCCTCTCATGCAGTTAGAGATGGGCATGTGCATAGTTCTGGCCAATGAAGAATAAGTGGAAGTCGGCTACAGATTCTGGGAAAGCACTACTTTCCTTACAAGAAAATAGACTCAGCTGGCACCAACCCCTCGCCTCCTGCCACCTTCCTGCCTTGCAGAGGAATGTGATGTCTTGAGCTAGAGCAGTCATTTTGACACTGTAAGGGACAGGCCCAGAAGATGACAGAACATCCTGGTGTTGTTGAGCCAGTGAGCAAAGACTAACCGCTGAGGCCACCTCCAAACCTCATATCAAGTGATTAAATAACATCCTTAGGCTTAAAGTAATTGTAGGTGATGTTTTCTGTTACTTGCAGCCAAACATATTCCTAAGTGATAAATTCTCTCTTGTAAAACCTATTCTCTCCCGGGAGATAACGAACTGACCACCTGTTTAATTAGAGTTGAATGAAGTCAAGAGGAGACGCTACAGCTCCGAGCATTTCCCAGCCTGGCTCGCCCAAGTTGACAGCAGTGTGGGCACATCTGCACTACATGGTGACCTCTACAGGGAGCCCTTTCATCACAGCCTCCCCAGAGCCAAGCACGGAGCCTGTGTGGACCGGGAGCTCAGCTGACATGTGTTGTGTAAAGGATGGATGTGCCGCTCTTGGCAGAGGTGTTCCAGGGACAACCAGCGGCTGGAAGGGACAGTGGCAGCAGCTCGTATCTCGCTGACTGAAGACCTACCCTTTTCTGAAGGCCAGCCTGGAATACATCTCCCCTTCAGAAGCCCCCTGCCCCCACACACACCCAGTTCCTATGATACCCACCTACCCTCTTATTTGACATTTGATCAAACCTCCCCATTTGTTATATATCTGGTTTCCTGGTTAGACTGAAAGCCCCTTAGGCAGATGCCACAATCCTTTTAAGGCCCTACAGAAACTACCAGGGTTTTGAACACTGAAGGTAGTTAACAGATATTTTCATTGGCAGTTGATGCTTTGGAGGGGTGCTAAGAGGTTGATGATGTAAAGAGCAGCTCAGGAAAGGGTGCCCCTCAAAAGAATAGTCCCCAGATTCTGTAGTACTACCTGAAATTTTACTATTAGAAATGGACTACTTTGACTAGCTATGTCACCTTAAGTAAAATTCTTAGCCATTCTGAGCAACAATTTGTATAATGAGAATAATAATAATAAAACCAGTGTCCTAGTGCTCTTGTGAAAATAAAATTAGCATGAAAGTTCCTTGTAAGAATGTTTATTAAACAAAGCCTTTAAATGTGATTTGTCTTGGGAGAACTACCCCAGCAATTGTTTGTAGTATTATTATACAATTATAGTATAATTGTAGTATTATTAGCAAGTATTTGTAATGTTATTTGAGTGCAACCTTGTAGACTTCAGGATGGAAAAGAACTAAACTTCTCCCTCCCCAGTCACCCCACAAATGACCTGTATATAAGTCTTCAGAAGTATGTGAAGAACTTTTTGAGTTTAATTAATGTGGCGTTTCATAGGAGAGAAAGAGGAGAGAGCTAATGTGGGGGTGAACTAGCTCTGTAGCAGGTGCTATTGGCACCCTGCCCAGACCCCCATTCCTGGGCCAATGTACCCATCCCCCAGGAACCTTCTCGAGGCCAGCCCTCAGCCTAGGGCAGGCTCCTCCCAGAGATGTGCCTGGAGACTAGTGGCCAATCCCTGGCTGATGCCGGAGTATAAAAGCCCAGCCCCCTGCCTCGGGTGTAACTTCTGTGGGGCAATTCACTCTCCAGGGCTCCTGGTGGAGTCTGGCAGACTTCCCCCTGGCAGCACGTCTTCACCTGGCTCTGTCCTCTGCTCTGTCCTGTTTTCCCTCATGCTCCCAGGTGCTTCACAACGGCACTCCCAGGCAACCCCTGGCATGAGGATCCCAGCTCAGCTCTGCCAGGGAACCTGCCTTAAGAGGCCTCCGCGCAGGGGCTGGCAAGGAGGTAGGGGAAGCAGTGAGCTGGGTCAAGACCAAACACACACTTCTTGTTTGGCATAGGGCTCTGCTTCCTCACCCTGTATGCAAGACAAAGCATGGGACAGGCCGTCCTCAAGCCCTTCCAGGGCTGGAGCCCAGACCAGACAGAGCTGGGGTCTGCACCCTCATCCTCCATGGTCTCCTGATCTCCTCAATGCTCCCCCCACCTCTAAGGAAATGCATAAATTCTCTCCATTTTCTGGAAAGCTGTACGTCCAAAAACCAATTGGTCTTCAAGTCACCAGATAATCAGGGTGGAGCCCCAGGAACGTTTGCGCTCTCAGACTCACAGTGTTAGTGTAGAAAGGGCCTGGGCGATAGTGTAACTCCCCTTCACAGCTTAATTTGGATTAAACTTCTGCATCCGGGCTCTCCCCTCTTGTTACAATTGTGGTAATTACAGTCTGCTTTATTCTCCGCTAAACAATTTACACAGCTGGAGGGAATAGGAAATGCATGGATGCTAATCCTCTACCCCAGGCCCTTTTTTCAGGGCTGGTCTCCCCAGAAGCAATGAACCTGAGTCAGAGAGGTTGGTGGTCCCAGCGGTGACCTGACAGTAGGGTGGGGTGGAGGTTGAAAGGGCCTGAGGGTCCAGTCCCCAGTTCTGTGCCTCTTAGATCGAAAGTGTGGGAGGGCAGTTGTTTGCACTATGTACCCATCCCAACCCCCACACCAAAACATTGCTGGAAATATCATTTCTTTGTAAGAAAAGGCATGGGAAAATCAGATAAATTTTGGTCTTCCCGAAGTCAATAATGCATTGTGTGGACATCTGAGGTCATCCTCTCCATTCCCCCAGGCCCCAGACAAGACAGCTCCTCCCCACCCCAGGGCAGCTGGATTCGAGAAGTGGAGGGGGTCGCCTCACATCAACCACACCTCTAATAGCACCGCTCATTGGCCTCATGAGTGTCTGGTATCCATCATTGTTAGGACATTCTTGCATCTTTTCTGCTCCATGAACCAACATTTACCAAGGGCCCTAATAAAGGTCATGGGTTTCAAGTATTGGAGGAAGACACTGCCTATCTTTGTGGAACCCCTCTTTTTGAGAATTCCATGGTCTCCTGCTCACTTATTAATGCTTATATATGAATCCGTTTTCCTCACCAAAGGACCCCAACTTGGCAAATCCCAGATACCAGGTCTTCCAGTGAAATACAGTCTCTGCTCTCCAATATTTACAATTATATCTGGGCTTTGCTGTGTTCTTTATTCTATGACAATGTGCTAATTGTTTTACAAATGTTATCTCATTCTATCCTCACCATATGCCTATAAAATAGGCTTTGACGTTTGACAGGTGAGAAAACTGAGAGGTTGAGTCTCTTGTCCAGAGTCACATGGGAAGTGGCTGAGCTGGGATCTGCCTTCAGGTCCATTTGATGCCAGAGCACATGCTCTCTGCCAGCCTTCTTCCCACCTCTGTAGGGGGCCGCTGTAGAGAAGACTCCCTCAGGAAGGAAGGCGGGGACGGGGGTTTGGTGTTCTCTCCAGCGGCAGGCATGCAGAGCAGGGCCGTTTCCTAGGTCTCTTTCTCACCCATGTCCAAGGCTGAGTCTAGCTCAGGCCCTCTCCCACCGCCCAGGGCTTCCTCCCTGCATCCCACTCCATGCCGAGTTCTGGAGCCACTTCTTCATGCTGCACTTTAGAGCCTGCGATCATGACATGATTCTCAGTTCCGACCTCGGCAATAAGAGCTCCCGGCCCCATCCCCATCCTGCTCCGTCCCCCAGACACCACAGGCCTGGGGCCTCCCAGCCTTCCTAAAGCCCACCTGCACCTCTATTTCTGGGGTGAGTGAGGTCTCTGTGCCCCGCACAGCCGCTCGCTGCTGCAGAGCCACAGGCTCTGACTGCTCCTCCATGCGAGGCATCCCTTTCCAGTCACTGCTCATCGGCTGGGCCAATGGCGGGGGTGGCAGAGAGCAGCGAGGCAGACAATCCAAGGTAGTGAGGAATGTAAAAATCATCTCTCTTTGGCTGTGGAAGGTATTTTTGGACCCACATTTGAATGTGGGTGTGTGTGATGTGCTGGGGATTCACAACACTTCAACCCCCTCCTGAAGTGAGAGCAGCAGGCCCTAACTGTGGTTCTGGGAATTAGAAAACCCTCTACCCAGTTCCTGCTTCCTGCTGGCGGGGTAGCTCAGCCTCACACTGAAGTTCAGGATCAGCCAAAGCAGAGCTGCATCCTGCCTGTAAGTCAGACCCACACGGTCCCCTGACCTACAACCTTGGCTGCAAACTCAGATGCAGACAGCGGGATGGGCAGCCGTGTGTAAGTGAGGCCAGCTGGGGGAATGAGGAAGCGAGTGGCCAAGTGCAGACTGTAACCCTTCAGGGGGCACAGCCACTCCTCGGGCAGCTGCTACTCAGCTCCAGCTGGTGACGGAAGCTAAACAAAACACATCTGTGAAAGAATCTGGCCCACTGACAATTGGTTTGCAGTCTCTAGCCCGGTGGGTCTCACACTGAAGCATGTCTCAGAATTGCCTGGAGGGCTTGTTAAAATAGATTGCTGGGCCCCATCCGCAGAGTTTCTGATTTGGTTCTGAGGTGAACCCTCATATTTGCATTTCTAACAAGTTCCCAGATGCTGCCGAGCCAAGGACCTCATGTCTGGAACCACAGTTCTAGCCTAGTGGCACAACAGGGGAACCTTATACTTCCTTACATTTTAATATTTGCTAGCCTTTTCTCAGTAAGTGTCAGCTCAAGAGGTAATCATGTCCTGAAGAAGTTGAAAGTCATATATACATCAAAGGAAGAGTGGGCACACCTTTATTACGTGTGGAATATGTGTCAGAAACTTTCACAGCAATATCTCATTCAATCATTGCAGCACTCCTGTAAGGGAGCATTCCAGTAAGGCCACTCGACTGCTGAGGATCTAAGAGCTCAAGTCATACAGCTGTTAGTGACAGTTCTGGGATTGGGATCCACACCAGCTTAACTCTAGTGCCCCCTTTCCCAAGCCATCAAACTCCATGGATAAACAAGACCCCTCCTCAAAATATGCCCTTTCTGGGGGTTGAGCAGAATGACCTATTCTTTCGGGGACTCTCTAAATCTGTCCACTGGGACAACTTTCACTGAAGGGGTGGGTCAAGAGGCAGGAGACGGAGAGGTATGGGCTTCTTGCCTCCTTCCAAAGGGAATGATCAACCAAGACCTGGTCTGTGGGCACTGCCCAGTAGCCTACAGTCCCCAGAAGACAAGAGAGCCCAACTCTAGGGCAGCATGGGGCCCTGGGAATGTCATGCCTGAGGAAGCCATCCGTAAACAAAGCACTTTAGTCCTTGGGACTACATCAGAGCAGAATGGAAGGATTATCTGGCTAATGTCTGTAGATTCTTAAGGGCAGGAACCACATCTGTTTTGCTCAGCACCGCATCCCTAGCTCCTGAAACAATGACTGATGTGTAACAGACACGATCATTTGTTGAATGAGAGAATGACTGAATGGTGGAACAAAAGGTAGGGAATCTTTGCTCTTGCCAAAGAGACTTTGGATTATGTGCCCACTCATGACTGAAAGTTTAGACACTCATAAAGCAGCCAGCCTTGAGAAGGAAGATGTGGCAGGTGATAATTCTGCTCAAGGTAATTGATTGGAAATGTTCTCTGAATCCAGTGTGGGCTGAGAAGCAAAGATATGAGCAGGTCTGCTAAGAACTAACAAGAATGATGTCATATTCACCTCTGGATGCCCAGGGCCCATGTCTGTTGAATGGGTGAATGTGGGTCTCTCCTCCTGAATGCCCAATGAAGAAGGTGCTCACACACTGCCGGGGGGGGAGGGTCGGGGGTGGCATGCCTCTGCACAGGAAGCCTTCCCGGGCCTTTAGGAAGACAGGTGGGGTGGGTTGAGAAAAGCATGTGCCTTGAGTGGTGAGCCCTGCCTCTCTCCCCAAACTGATTGGCAGCCACAGTCCCAGAGAGAGCAGGGCCAGGCACTGTGCTCTCAATCACTGGGCCTTGCTGCCCGCCTTCTCTTAAAAGAGGGACAATGATAGCGACAAAGTGGCAATAATAGCAACCACTTCAGATTCGTCGTGAAGATGAAATGGCTGTGGAAGGTGCTGGTACCATGAGCAGAGTAGGTGCTCAACCAATGCCCGGTGCACTTTTTCAAAGACCCACAATGGCCAGTTCACTCCCCCAGTTTGGATAGGTCTGCGAAGAGTCCCCCACCTCTCCAGGCAACAGGTTCCTCCACTGTCTAACTTGCCTTTCTCCTGCTGCAAGTTACATCCTCTTACGCCACTCACTGTTCACAGTGACAGGGAATAATGGTTTCCCAGTATTTCCAGGAAGCCAGCAGGAAAAGACTTTTCGAAGTCGTGCAGTAATGCTGTGGAGAGAGTGCACTGACTTAATGTATGACACGTTCAAATCAACCCCAAACCACATGGTAACATAGTGGGTTCTGCTGCCCCGTGTGACATGTGCCAGCCATTTTCCATCTAGCACACTCTGGAGCTCTCCCCTCATCCAGCTGGATATGTGCAAAGCTCAGCCTGGACCAGTCATCCCCAGAGCTTGAATCAAATCAAAATTGTTCTTGGATTACATGCTATTTTGCATTACCTGTGGTGTGGTTGGACTTTATTCAGCTCTTCACTTAATGCACTAGCTCCAGATGACCCCATTAATGCTCTTGGCTAAACAGGTCCAGCGGTGGGGAGTGAGGCCCTCAAGAGTCAGTGCAAGTGTTCAGGATGCTGGGCCGGGTGCCACTGAAATGACTTAGAGAGGTCAGAGCCAGGGATCACGCCCACCCCTTCCCACTGACAGGCTCTTGCTGCTCTTCACAACCACGACCCCATTAGCTCCCCTGTGAAGTCTGCAGGTTGGTTGTCATACCTTCCATTCAACAGATGAGAAGTCCGAGGGGCCCTGAGTGCAGCCACAGGACCAAAGGTCCATGGCAGGAAGTGAGCCCAGATCTTCTCTCCCCGCTACACCCTCTCCAGCTCCTCTATGCAACCTTCCCCCCAAGCCAAGCCTTGATGGCTCCCACTGGATAAACCTCCAAGTGATTTGGGGCTGGGACCCTGAAACTGAGAGAGCCCTCACTGATTGATGACAGGTAATTCAGAGTGTCTACATACCTTGCTTCAGAAATCTGGCAGCTAGAAATGACTAAATCCCAATATCCTCAGAAACATCATTCTGAATGCACACCCTCTTTGGGGGGTGAGCAGTATTGAGACGAGGGTGGGAAAGTGAAATGACAGCTGCTCATCCCAGTCTGGTCCCTGGTCTCCCCGACTCTAACCTGCATTCAGGTTACATTCTGTCCTCTCCCTTCCTACCCTCAGCTTCCCAGTCAGTGGTGCCTGGGTCCCCAGGCCCTTGAGGGAAGCCAGCCAATGAGCTGTCAAGCCCAGGGTACATGAGCTTGTCCAGCTCAGCATATGAGATGCTGCCAACCAAGGAGAATGGCTCCCAAACCTCTGTGCAGCAGGTGTGTCTCCGTACACAACAAGGTGAGTTGGGAATCTGCCTCCTTTCCTTTTGTAAAAAGGAGCAAAGAAAAGGAATGGGGAGAGTGGAGGAGGAAGGAGAGAGGGGTGTAATATGGTCAGGAACTAGAAGGGAACAAAGAAAATAGGACAATTCATCTGTTAAGGTCATGCAATGGAGGGAGTTTTTCCTTTTGGTTTATGTTACTGTGCTAGGATGGTGTTTGTGCAAGAAACAAGACAGCGAAGGGATAAGAGGCTGCAGTCTGTGCTGGAGTTGTCAATGCTGCAAACTTGGGGGACACAGATTCCCAGGGAGCACAGACAGTGTGGAGCCCAGGGTTGGGGCCCAGGGAAGCAGGAGCTGGGAGTGATCCTAGAATTCCTCAAATCCCTCCAGGGTTTCCTCCTGGAGGGCTGAGAGTTTTCTTCACCAGGCTCAGTTCCTCGTGAGCTGGATCCTGCCAGCCCAGATTCCTGAACTTCCAAAACAAAACTGTGTCCCAATTCATGGGGGAAAGGCCATGGGCCAGCTGGGAGCCAGCTGCCCTTCCTTGCGCATGCCCCACAGCACTCAGATCCATCTGGCAGCAAATGGTTGGCTGAAGGAAGTGGGAGAAAGAGCCCAGGCACATCGCCCCCATCTGCCCCGACACATGCCACAGTTGCAGCCCAGGGCAAAAAGGCTCACAGGTGGTCAGTGGGGAGGGGAGGCTGGCACACAGAAGAGAGCATGTGCAGCCCCATGTCCAGCTCCAGCAGGAGGCCTTTCCAGGAGCTGCTCCCACCCTCCTCCTTTGCCAGTTGAGCCCCATCTCTCCAGCACAGACAGGCGAAAGATGGTCTGAATGGAGACTGGGGACTGCACCACCCCCACCACCCCAAATACACACCCTCAACATGTGCATGTGCACCTGGGTGCACACTCACCTGTGCTCCCACACACATGCTCAGACCTCCGAAATTCACACTCATCCCTACAAGGCTTCGCCTGCAGGTACAGTGATATAGCCTCACTGCCCTCCCAGCTGTTGGCACCTATGAGGCAGGTGACTGGTCCCTGCAGTTTGGGGGTGGGGAATGGGGCACGTGTTCAAGGACCTCTCAGGTGGACAGTGTCTAGGAGAGGATCGGGCCTTGGGGCTTGGTTGGGGGCAGAACAGAGAGCTTCAGCCCTGGGCGAGGGGATGGGAGGAGAGTCGGGGATCTTTAAGAGAAGTACAATGAGCTCTTTCTGACCCAGTATAAAAGCAGCCCTTCTTAGAGACAGAAAGATGGTCAAGATCTGACAAAGACCTTCCAGTGCTTAATGAATATCTCCCTTTAAACCTGGTCATTGGTGCCAAAGCCCCTTCAGCTCCAAATTCATGGAGCCCAGTTATAAAGCGAATAACAGTTAACAGGCTATTTGCAGGCACTTTTCTGTAAGGATTTTATCTATTATGCACCCTGCAGGTCCCCCCCCTCCCCCCATCTCCTTTTCCATAAGGGAACTGCCTGAGTAGAGAGTGGCCATCTAGGGGCCTGGTGGAGGAGCACGTGAAATGCAAGAATTCTCAGGAGGTGCCAGGAAGTGTCCTCTGCTCAGGCCCAAGGACAGCAGGGACATAGAATGGAGTGGGAAGCAATGTCATTTTTCTCCTGGAAGCTTTAGTTAAGTGCCTACAGGTGGGGTCTGCAGGCAGCTGTAGGGAGCACTCGAGGAGGGCAGAGAGGGGGCACTGGGCTTGGGGAGGGGGTGGGGGAAGGCACAGCGGAGCCCCTCCCTGCCAGGAAAGCCAGGCTGCTGGCTGGTGGGGGCGGAGGGTGATGGATGGCGCTCCCCTGCCCAGCTGCGCCTCTCCTGGCTCAGGCCTCAGCCTTGGCAGGGAATGGAACCCTGAGCCAGGGAACTCTGGTGGCCACCGGAGGAGGCGACAGGGACAAGGGTGGGAATAAAGGCAGGGACCTGTGGGCCTCCTCCTGCGTCCCCTCCCCGCCTCTGTGTGAGCACTCACACAGAACACACAGCCCTGAGATCACAACCCAGCCTAGGCATTCTTAACCTCTCCGAATCAGTTTCCTCGTCTGTAAGACCAAGCAGGGCAGTTGTGAAGATTAAAAAAGATAATGTTGGCAAATCACATAGCACTGGCTGGCATCTCAAAAGCGCTCGATAAATATCAGCCATTATTTTATCATTATTAATGTTGTGATTATGCAGACCCTCCACAGTCACTCGCTCCAGATGATCACAATAGTCTCCTAAGTACGCTCCCTATCTTTCATCTCGTCTCGGAGCCGTCCTGCACAGAGCTGCCAGCACAGCAGTCTACGGCGATGATTTGGTCACATTATCCTGCTGCTAAAAAACCTCCACCCGCTCCCCACTGCCTACATGACCAAATCCAGTCACTCGTTCCAACTGGCACAGACTACCCTTCCTGCCTCCTCTCTGGCCTCTCCACCTCCCTCTCCCCCTCAGCTCATCCCAAATCTAGCTCCCTCTCACACACCTGCCCACCTCTGCACCGTTGCATCTATTAGTCCTTCCATGAGGAATGCCTTCTCCTCCAGTGAAAACCTGCCCATCCTTCAAAGCTCACACAAGTGTCTGCTCTTCTGTGAAGCCTGTTCTGACCCTCTCACAGCTAATGGCTTCCTCTGCTGACAGATGCAGTACGTGGTTTACATTCCTCTCAGTACTTAGCCACCCTATGCTTGGCTGTGTATGTGAGGACAGTACTTCTCAAAGCGTGGTCCCTGGACTAGAAGCATCTGCATCTCTTGGGACCATGTCACAAATGCAAATTCTCAGCCCCTGCCCCACCTCCACCCCCGACCTGCTGGATTTGAAAGTTAGGATGAAGCCCAGTTTCAAGCAGCCCTCTAGACTCTGGTGCACTCTCGGCCGGGGAACCGCTGACATAGGGTGTCAGTACCCTCGATGGTACCTGGTACACTGAGTGAAGTGAAGGCTTAGATCGGATTACCTGGGTAGCTTTGCAATGATACTACTGCCTAGGCCTCACCTGCAGAGATTCTGATTTAATTGGCCTGGAGTGGGACCTATGCATCCCCAATGTTTTTCTCCCAACCTCTTATGAACATTTTCAAACGCACAAAGCAGCTAAAAAATTGTACAGTGAACACCTGTAAATCCACCACCTAGATTCTATCGACATTTGCTATATTTGTTTTATCACATATCTGCCCATCATCCCTCTATCCATGCATTCATCCATTTTATTTTTCGATGCATTTCAAAGTAAGTTGCAGACATATGCACATCACCCAAACACATGTGAGTAGTTAACACTCCAGGCAGTTCCACTGTGCAGCCTGGGCTGCTCTGATCTCAGCTGGAAACCTCCAACAGCCTCCTCCCTTGAGCTCCCACTATGAAATGGGATGATGGTGATGCTAATGATGCAGATGCCTGCTCTGCCTCCCCACTGTAGCAAGGATGGAATGAAATCACACCTGAGAACACTCATTGTAAAGGGCTTTACGATTAACAGGAAACAATCATTGATTCCAGGCTGGACAGCAAAGTGTCCAGAGCTGTCACAGGTTGCCAGATAAAATACAGGATGCCCAGTGAAATCTGAATTGCAAATAAATGACAAATAATTTTTTGGTATAAGTATGTCTCAAATATTGCATGAGACACACTTCTACTAAACTATGTTTCACTGCTTATCTGAAGCTCACATTTCACTGAGCATCCTCTATTTTTATTTGCTGAGTCTGACAATAGGAGTCAAGCCCTGTTCTGTGGAGGGTGGCAGAGTTGGAACCCTCCACACAGAGAAGAGGCAGGGCCGGATAACAGCAACTATGGCTCGATACAGCCAGACCTTCTGGTGCCTTGGAGTTGTGCCTGCAGAGCCAGGGCAGGGGGGCAGGACCAGACAGGGGTCTGCTCCACACTGACATCCGCTCAGGTGTGGTGGTGATGGCCAGGGACCTTGTACATAGCAAGCCAGTGTATTAGGGTTCTCTAGACAAACAGAACCAGTAGAGGGTGGGGTGTGTGTGTGTGTGTGTGTGTGTGTGTGTGTGTGTGTGTGTGTAGAGAGAGAGACTTACTTTAAGGAATTTGCTCATGTGATTAAAGAGTCTGGCAAGTCCAGAATCCGCAGGGTGGGCTGACAGGCTGAACACTCAGGGAAAAGCAAAGGTTGCAATTCAAGTGTGAAGGCCATCTGCTGGCAGAATTCCCTCTTGCTTGAGGGGCGGTCAGTCTTTGTTCTATTCAGGCCTTCAACTGATTGGATAAGGCCCACCCACATAATAGAGGATAATCTCCTTTATTCAAAGTCCACTGATTTAAATGTTAATCTCATCCCCAAACCTTCAGAATAATGCTTGACAAAATATCTGGGCACCATGACACAGCCAAGTTGATGCAAAATTGACCATCACAGACAGCAAGTCTCAAACATTAGGGCAAAAGGTATCACTTGGGGAAACTGATTAAAATGCAGGTCCTCAGGCTCCACCAGAGATTCTGATGCATGAGGTCTGGCATAGTGCCCAGGCGCCAGCATATTAACCAGCATTCCAGATGGTTCCAATCCAAAAGCTCCATGGGCCCACTTTGGGAAGCGCTACAGTTGGAGCTCGATAAATATTTGCCGACTACAGGAATGCTGAAGGCAGTAGTGCGGTAGGAAGGCATCCAAGCAGGAGCCCAGCCACCCCTGCAAGACTGTGTTCTGGGGCTTTGCTCTGGGATTGGGGCAGAGATGGCGGAAGGGGAGCCTCCCAGCTAGTCCTGCCCCAGGCGGGGAGCCACAGCCGCATTGGCAGAGAGCAGGAACAGAGGGCACGACTTGTGCCTTTACCAGCACTGGTGCTAACTCAAAGGGCGAGCCCCTGAACCTGCCCTGACCCCACTCAGACCCTGGAGGGCCCCTCTCTCTCCTGTGTGAGTGATGGACGTGCTCGGCCCCTCATGAGCCGATGAGCTCATGGCTCGGGAATCTGTGTGCAGTCTGTTGCCCCTGAAAAGAACTGCTCACTCAGCTGGGGAAGAGAGCAGCTGAATGTTCACAGGCCTGTGGGAAGGCAGGGTGTGTGGCTGTGGGGACGCCAACATCGCCAACACCAGCCAGCCAACATCGTCCCTTTCCTGCAAGGACGGAAGAAAATCGATCTGGGACAGTAGAAGCCCATTATGACAGAGCTGGGTTTTTAATGGACTCCCAGAGATCATGGGTCAAAGTTATGTCCCTGAAAACCTAATAACTAAATAGGTAACAGCCTGGTAGTGGAGGGATTTAGGCAGAAAGAGAAACTCAGTGTGTGGTCAGGCCTGTCCCCCAGCACCAGAACCTCAGCATCACATAGGGTTGGGGGAAGGAGGCCTCAGCCAGGCGGTTCAGAGTTAGACTCTGCAGGGATGGAGAGGAAGGACGGGCTTCATGCTGGAAGCCTCATTCGCCCTCAGCACCTGGCATGTGCCTGAGGAGGAGTATGTGGGTGTTGCATAACTGCATGTTCAGCTTGTCCTGCACTCTGGGCTGCTGGTCCCACCCCGTTTGTGTTTCATGCTCCCCTTCACCTCATCATCCTGCACGGATCCTGTTGGTCTTCTTCAGCCAGCCCTGCAATTGTGCAGTGGCTGGGAAGGGGGTGCGAAGAGAGATGTGGGGTGCAAAGGTCACCTTGAAAAGAAAGCCTAAGGACTGGCTTCTCCAGCCCCAGAAAGGAACATGAATATCAGTGGGATGGGAGGTGGTCGGGAAAGAACCAAAATCCTCACATCTCTTTAGGGCGATACCCTCGTGGGGATGACCAGGGATGCCTGCCACAGGAAGGACAGAGCAAGGCAAAGAGAGCATGAGAAAAACCAGAGCCGAAGCCACAGGGCTGACTCGGCCCTCCGTCTCTGGGAGCGCTCGGGGCATCAAGGCCAGAGGCCAGCCCGCAGCCTGGCATCCCCACAACACCCATATGGCTTGTCGTCCGCGAACATTTCCACACTCTCCGTGAGTCTTTTCCTATACCTAGCTTATGCCACCTCTGGGGGTTGCAGTTCCATGTAAGTTCACTACCTGCTGTGTGAATAGCTCTTGCTTTCATTTGTGCTAAAGCTGCCTCTTGCCAGCTTCAAGCACTGCCCCCAGCCTCCTCCTGATTTCAGGAGCCTGGGGTAAGTCCACATGTCAGCTCAGCCACAGCCTTAACAGTGAGAGGGGTTCACAACTAGGACGGCCCCTGTCTTGCTGCTTCCTTCCTATGCTGAAGACCTGGAGACGTTTGGTCTCACTGCAGAAACACTTCCTTCCAGTAGGAACAGGCCATGCTTTCGTTCTGCCAAGGCCAGAACCAAATTCCATACTGTTTCCAATACTCTCACCATGCCACGTGGCTGTCTGGCTGGTGTTTTTGTCCAAACCAGCACAGGGGGCCAAAGCCCTCAGGGAAACATTTGCAACATCTCCTTATATTTGTTGGGCTGTGTCAGACCATTGGCAACTCCCCACGTGTGGACATGACTTTATTTATTTTCCCTAAATGTGTGGCCTTACATATCTGGGGTAAAGTAAAGCTGATACTTTTTGGGCCAAGTGCACCAGCTGATCTGACATGCCATCACTTGGAAACTTTTGATGTCATCCACATTTTCTCCTAGACTCTGCTCTTGGCTTCCCCCATGCAAAAAAAAGGTATCATTTCCCCTCTGTTTCATTCTTAAGCCAGTCTCTGAGTCATGACACTCATTCCTCCTGTCCCAGGATGACTTACTGTAGTGTGGATGTGAAGGGCCCAAGGGAGGTGTCTCTGTCTCCAGGGGTATGGGGCACTGGGCAGGGCAGTGGTGCATAAAATCCCACCTTCCCCGGACAGCTTCAAGACCAGAGTGAGGCTGGCAAGGCTCTTCCTGGGGCAGGACAAGGCTCAGATTACTAAAATTTTTTATTGTGGTGAAATACATACAACATAAATTTACCATTTTAACCATTTTTAAGTACATAGTGTCATTAAATACAGTCACAATACTACCATCACCACCATCCATTTCCAGAACTTCAGCTTCTCCAACTGAAACTCTGTAGCCATTAAACATTAACTCCTCATTCCTTCCTCCTTCCAGCCCCTGGTGACCATCATCCTACTTTCTGTCCCCATGAATTTGACTACTCTAGGGTACATCATGTCAGTGGAATCATACAGTATTTATCCTTTTGTGACCAGCTTATTTCATTCAGCATAATGTCCTCAAGGTTCATCCACACTGCAGCATGTACTTATTTTTTAAGGCATGGAACCAGGGGACACTTGAGGGCATGGCGAAGTAGGAATGGACACAGTTACTGGCATGGCCCCCCTTAAATATGGGCTCATGCACACACTTGGTTCTTACAGGTCCACATGTGTAAATGCACTCCCCTCCACATGACCTCCATGAATACCAGAGGGTGGCTCCTTCATCCTTTAGGAGCAGTTCTCAGACCTCCTTGTGCATTACAGACCCCTGAAGAGCTGTCACAATGCAAGTCCCAAGCCCCATGGAACTTTCCATCAAGGGATGCACCAGGGGATGCTGAGGTAGGAACTTGGTGCTGTACTTTCGGAGACATGCAGTCCCGGGGCTGTTCCATGTGCCACAAGGACTTGACTCCAGCCTGGGCTCATGTGCAGCCAGTCTGCACTGGATGGTAAAAACCAACTGGTGAGGGCTCTGTCAAGAAATGAGGTCACCACGTCCTGGAGAGCACACCTGGCCTCTGAGCGTCACCTCTAACCTCCTTATCCTTTCCAGGGGAGGGTCCCGTTCTTCCCCACTTAGCGAACCCTTAGACAGCACCCACTAAGGGCAAGACAGTGTGCTAGGGCTTCTGTGGGGAATACAGTCAAAGCAAGAGGTTCTGGGGTTCTGGGGTGTCCGGGTGGAATGAAACAAGAGCATCAAGGCTGTCATCATGCAGGAAGAGCTTAACATGAGCCATGAGAGAGCCGCATCGGCCACTGGTTTTCTGAACAGAGAGTACTTTTGGAGCAGGGGCAGCTCCTCGGAGAAAGTGGCACAGAATCCTGACAGCAGATACAGGAGAAGAGGCAGGAAAGGAAAGGGTGGCTTTGGGAGTCAACCAGCACCCAGTGTGACATGGATGGAGGGAGACACTCGGAGTCAGACTTCTGACTGGGTACAATTACAAGTGCTTTGCATTTAGCCATTGTGACTGTGGCCAAGTCACCAGGCTCTGCAGGGGCTGTTGTTCCTAATATCAAGAGCATGCTACCACGAGGGGAGAGGTTGGGACCATACTGCGGAGGGCCTTGAATGAACTTAATGAAGGGAGAAGTTGGGAGCCATTCAAAGTTCTAGAGCAGAGACTCATACCCTTCTTTTAGACACAGGCCGGAGGGGCCTCTCTCTTGAACTGTGGCCCCCCCGACTTCCGTGGGGTTGGCCTGGGCTGCCTGACACCACCAATCTCTTCTTCATTTCTCACTTTGGGGATTCCCTCCAGTGAGGGCATAATCCCTGGAAGAGGGCTTCCTCTGGCTCCTGGGAGGAATTACAGCCCTCTCCAGGCACCGGTTCACAAAATCAGGAAATGTGAACTCTACATAATTTATAAACATGCTAAATAAGACTAGTTCTAGCCTTGATCCCTGGGGAGCTCACTGTTAATACTTCCCTCATTTAACATCAGCCCAAGCCAGACATCATTAAGAAGGGAAATCTCCTTCACTCTCTTTTTAAAACCATGTAGTTCAAATGGTTTGGGATTATTTGCTGCTTTGAATCATTCCTGCCACTGCTCCTTTCCATTAAAGGGATAATTAAGAATTGACTATGGTTAGCAAAAAGCACTCGACAGCCAACTTTTTATTTGGTTGTTCAAGTACCCCAGCCCTCCCTACCCACCCGCAGTCTTCCCTTTCCTACCCCTGCAGCCTTGCAGCCCTAGTCCCCCAGGGCTCCCCCCCACCCAGGTCTGCTGCCTGTAAACATACTTGGAGCCCCATGGAAACCACACACTGAATGGAGGGAAAGCAGGGAGACCATTCACTTGCCTCTTATTCCACTGCCCCACTTCCTCCAGGCACCTTGCCTGGTGTCCCCTGGGCCTGAGGCCAGAGTGTGTTTGTTCGGCTGCCCTGGTCACCCGGGAATGGGGTGGGCTTAGATCCCAGACCTGTCCCCCAGCTGGTCATTCTTTCTTTCAAGAGTCACTCTGACCGGTGAAGGCAGGATTAGAGGCTTTGGAGGAAGAGCGTGCCTCTGATCACAGAAGGAGGGGTCACCGATACGTGGCTACCTCCAAAGCTGGCCAGTCGGGATGAGGGTCACCTGTCCCCATCTCCCAACCACAGAGGTTCCTCAGTCTCCTGATGGAAAAGGCAAGGGACATCCAGCTACCTGATTCTGTGGGCGCAGCCCCAGGACTGAGCTGATCTCTTTGATTTCCCTGCCCCAGTCAGAACTTTTTTCCTTCTGTCTCCATGTCACTGATTTCTAGGATTCGAAAATCCTAGGAATTCTATCTGCAATTGAACTTAAATCTTTTCTGCTGCAGATACAATGAATTACGGGATGTTACAATGAATTACGGGTCGTTCTTAGTGCAAGAAGTTGAGGGCTCACCTCCTTTGTATAAATCATCATAGAGACAAAAACCATAAAGAACAGGAATTGACTTTGATCCAATTCAAGGAATTCAAGCTACCTGTACGGGGAGATAGAGATTAGAACACAGAGAAGCTTCTAGAAAGGCTGCCAAATTCTCTTTCTTGACTTGAGAGGTGATGAAGGTGCTAACTTGGATACAACCTGTTACTAAGCCATCTATTTTGTGGCTTTCTCAAGTTGTTTTATCATATCTCAATTAAAGTTAACAGAAAAATAATCAGTCAACTGTGTCATCCCACAGGCCCCCCTCCCTAGCCCTTCTTTGGGGTGAAAACCTCATTTCTTTATCATCTCCAAGCTTCAGAACCCCTCTACTAGATGGTTAGCCAGATCCTGTGACTTGTGTCTCAAGGGAACCTTTCAGGCCAGATGCTGCTGGACCACCTAGAAGGACAGAGTGCAGGGACTTGCTCAAGTTCCAGAACAGGTTGTACTAATAAGTATCTATAGACAGAATTTGGCCTGAGACTGCTTTCCATGGTAACCTGGCTTACCTACTCCTAGAGCTTGGAGGTACTGATGTGTATCAAAGAGAACCTAAGAATCGGGCAGGCCCTGGTTGGCCAGGGTCAGTTCATCTCAGCCCGGTACCTAGTTACTGGTTGATAAATGGTAACTACTGTGATTCTCCTATTACCACTGCTATGAAAGTGAGGGAAGAGGGGTGGCAGGGAACATGGCCTATGAAGGGAAAAGAGGAAGGAGTAGAGGCAAGCAAAGGCAGGTCACCCTCAGGCCTTGGCCTTTGGTAAGACATTAATTCATCAGCCTCCTAACTGGTCCTGCTGTGAAGAAGGGCATATAAATAAATAGCTGGCAAGGCTGATAAAAGCCACTCATACCACTCTACAGAGGGTTTGAAGGTTCAACTAACCTTCTCTTCTCATTGGCTGCCTCCCCCAACTAGTACCCATAGGCTCACTCACATAGAACCATGCCCCAGGTATTAGAGGCTGCAGATGTGGGTATGGAGGCCCAGAGTGGGCTCTCCCCAGGGGGACTGCCTGCTCAGCCTGCCCACACCCACAGCTAATGAAGATGCCTACAAAGTGCTTGCAGATTCCCTAACAACGCCCACTATGGCCAGGGGATGGACTCATGGTTTGGAAGGTGTCTGGGTTTGTCACTGAAGTCCTCTTTCTCTTTCACTTGTCAGTTGGGGGCTGCCAATCTGTCCATGTCTCTTCACATCTGTCTGTGGTCTTTGGTTTGGGTCCATATCTTTAGCTCTTTTCTCTCTCCCTCTCTGACACTCTTGGGCTCCCCTGCTCCAAACAAAAGCCATGGTGGAATTCCAGGCACATTGGTGTTTTTCTTTAAGAATAATGACAAAGGATGCTACAGAGGAGCAAAGAAGCAGCTGGATTTTATTCCAGATTTGTTCAACACAGGAGATAACCCAGGGACAAGACTGAAAATGTGAAAGCCCAGAAAAAAACACATGAGGAAAAAAAATAATTTCCCCCTCTGTTTGGTCCCAAGAACTTCTTTGAAATATATTATTTCAAACATATTTCTGTATTCTGAAACTTTTTCAGAATGAATAAAGTGTTTAGGATGGAGAGTTTTTATGTTCCCAAACCATTTCTAAAAATTATGCAGTAAGATTTTATGTTGAATAAACCAGTCTGTCTTCATATAATGATGCACCCTGTTTGACATTCCTTTCTAAATGACCTGTAGAAAAATCAATTGTTCCTGGGAACCCAAGTACATTTCCACTTATAAGTACAGAGTAGAGTAAAATAAATTACTTTAATCAAGTATGGGAAAAATTTTGTCCTCAGCAACTCAAGCTGTGGACGTAGTGGACTAGGATTCAAAAGCAGGTCTGTGGAGAGGTGAGAAGGGAATGTAACAGCATTTAGTAGATCTACTAAAACAAACACCGAACACGCCCCAGCTGCTCAAGGCTGCAGACGGTGGCCATATTAGGGAGATTGGGTCTGGAGAAAGCTGGCGGGGGTCTCCCAAGCAAATCCCTCAAACATGGCAGCCATGCCACTGGAAGGCCCCAATCTGCTCCCCAAGTCTCCTCCTGCCTGTGGAAGAAATGGAGCCATATTTGGAAAAACAAAGTGTAAATTCAGAGATAATTAACATGTGAAAAAGGAGAGAAGCTTGCCTAGTTCTAGGCAAATCTTCAGCTGTCAGGACTCTGAGATGATAAAAATGAAGCATTAGAAGAATCAAAAATGACTCAAGGTGACGGCTCAGATAATGAAGCTGATTAGACAAAGCTCTTACGGAGTAAATTGCGTCCAATGAGATTTAGAGGTTTCCCTTTCCTTTCTTTCCACAATCTCTTTTCTGAAAATAAGTGCTGTTCTGTTTCTCACCAACACCAAGTCCTGAAAACATAATACTGTCCTTTGTCTCACTCTAAGTGTACTGGAGATGGATTCTTCTGTTCAAGGTTTTGCCTATTTCTTAAAAACTGTCAGAAGGGAAGGGAGGCTACACTTCTGAACAGGCAGGTGCTTTTATAATTGGAAACTTAGAATTATGAGCAAAATAAACCATAATATACAATTTGATATACTCAACAAGCTTATTTTATTTTTATAAAATCTATTAGATACAACCACTTTGATGTTTTGAAACAAAGGGACATCATATTTTTTGAAAATAACCAAAAAAAAGAGTTTTATACATATGTTCATTTTCTAATATTCGAAAAAAATATCTCTTTTCCCTGTGCCTCTCAAATTTCTGAGAATGTTTAAATGCAAGACAAGACACTCCTGGAGCTCTCCAGAAAGCAGAATAGGCAGGATGGGCACTGGGAGGTGAGGCGGGCTCCAGACACATGTGTGCATGTGTGGGTCCATCTCTATGTCTGCATGCAGCCCTCTCCACCCACTGCAGTGCAAATGGTGGGGAGAAGGAAAAGACACACACACACACACACACACACACACACACACATGCACTCAGCTAGGAAAAAATTCTTAGCTGAAGTTAACCCCATAACCCTGCATTCGCTCCACCCACTTCAAAAGAGATTTGAAATTCTTTCCCAAACTTTGCTGCGCTTTCCATGAGAATGGGGATGTTCCTGCATAAAACATGAGTTTGGGAGGGCAGAGAGCAAGCTGGATGGGGGCAGGAGCTGAGGGGGGCCCCTGGAAAACAGGAGGGAGTGGGCAAGTAGAACAGAGCAGTGGGGGAAGAGAAGGGAGGCTGTTTTCTCAGGCTGCATTTCTCGCAGGCTCCTTGGAGACCGCAGAAAGGCCGGGGAAAGGTTTCAGCTGGGGCCAGGCGCTCTTGAACCAGTGGAAAGAGGGATGCCGAGCCTGACCTGATGGACCTTGATCGGCGGGGGTTTGAGGACCTCCAGGAAACTGATGCCAGCAGTTGCACCAAAGGAGAAAGGATTTGGGCTAGGAGAAAAGCCTGGAGGGGAGAAAAGCAGGAGGAGGAAGGGAGTCCTTAATAAACACTGAGGATGGTGGCACTGCCCCCTTCTAGACGGCTGGGTCACAGAGGGCAGGGACAAAGGTTCTATTTCTTTTGGTGTCATCACAGAATCCAGTCCAGCAGCGAGCCTTTCACACACTGTTTTGTGAATGAGTGCAGGTGGCCAGACAGGATTATTAGCCTGTTATCAGCACCCCAGCGAGTAGGATTTAGGGGTCTGCAAGAGGTCTTCTCACCAGCAAACCAGTTATTAGTATTGCTTGAATTAACTCAGCGATGGGCTAAATGCCAGCAGCAGGAGAGAGATGTTGGGGCATTCTGCTCCTCTTGGGAGAGAGGCGCTATTAAAGTCACTGGGGCGGTGCTCTCACCAGAGGCTCTGAAAGGGCAGGCCTGCTTACGCTGCCGCGGGAGCCTGTGGGAGGATCAGAGTGGGCAACCTGCAGGGCGGGCCGCTGTCTCGGGCCCGTGGGGGGCACTGCAGATGGCCGGCACTCCTCACTGGGTTGCTGGCCCACCCTTGCAGGCTCCTACCTAAAGGGACTGGGATGGAAACCGCCTTAAGTCCTTTCTGGAAAAAAACCAGGATGTATATAATGGTTTTTGTTTTGTTTCGTAATTTTGAGAATTTAATGACACCCTCAAGATAACTGGCCACCCTCCAGTGGGATTTCTGCAAGTCACTAGTTATTGCAGGATGGGAGGGAATTGATGTGCTCAGCCATACAGCTGCAGTCGGACGACGTGTTCTAGAGCTGTGGGCCTCAGACCTGAGTTGCTTCAGCATCACCCAGAGGGCATGTTAAACACAGGTTTCTGGGTCCCAACGCCGAGTTCCCGGGTTTCCGAGTTTGTGGCCCCTGGTGGGGAACGGGGGTGCTCAAAACCTGCATTTCTAACAAGTTCTCAGTTGTTGCTCATGCTGCTGGTTGGAAGGCCACACCGTGAGGACCCCTGTTCTAGAATGTGACCTCATTCTATATATGAGGAGCAGGCATGGGGCTCTAATGGTAGAGCCGGGTACTACCAGCCTCTCTCTGAGCCCCTCCCCCACCAGCACAGGGGAAGTTGGAGGTGAATCTGAAAGGGGAGGAGAAATATCAGGCAAGTCGAAATCAAACACACCCCCTCTCCATCCCCCATGTGTTCGGGTAGGTTCTACAGAAACGCCAGCCACTGGGTCACATTGGAGGGTCCAGATAGGCACCTGGGGAGTAAGTGATCAGTCCCAAAGCTGGACACGCAGACAGCACCAGGAGGAGGAGAGGCGGGGAGAGAGTGAACAGACTATTCTCCCTAGTGGAGAATCCGGGGGCACGGGGGAGCCTCCTGCCAGCCCTGGGGGGCAGAGATTAACAAGCCCCTCCAGGACTGGGCAGTTTGGGAGCAGCCATGCTGCTTCCAGCTGTGACTTGACCCCACATCTCAGTTATCTCCCCAAAGCCTTGGGGTGGGGCCTGGAAAGCTCTTCTGGGAGAAGAGCCAGAAAACCACTTAATCTGGACCTCAACTGGGCTCCCACAGCTGTGTGGGGACCACCACGTCTCAATCAGCCTCTGTCCTCCCCCCTAGACTGTGAGCTCCTCGAAGCGGAGACGGGGTCACCTAGTCCAGGGTGGGTAGGCACTGCGTAAAAGTTGGGTAAATAAATGAGTGCAGCCCTCCTGCTCCCACGGAGTGGGCTCTGCCCTCAGTATACTTCCTGGAGAGGAATCAGTCTGCTTAAGCTTTCAGCCTCACCCTCCTAGGCTGGGCATGGCCAGCAGGGCTCCTGCTACTAATTGGCATGGTGGGGGCTGACGTCGCCTTCTCCGAAATGCCCTCTCCACATCTCTCTCTCCTTGCTCCACTAAGGGAAAATATCTTTTTTTTAATTAAAAAAAAATTTTTATTAAAGTATCATTGATATACACTCTTATGAAGGTTTCATGCGAAAAACAATATGGTTACTACATTCATCCATATTATCGAGTCCACCCCATACCCCATTGCATCACTGTCCATCAGTGTGGGAAAAAATATTTTTATATCTGACCAGCACATGTTCTCACAGAGTCAACACCCCAACTCGGGGGACTGGGCAGCTGCACATGCCCACCTGTGTAGTTCCTAGGCTCAGAGCCCCACTGCTTCCCAACCAAGAAGGCCCTGAGAGCACTGAGGGTCACTGCCTGTGCTGCCCAGGCTCACGGGAGGTGAAAAGGTCCCACGTGCAGGGCTGTACTGTGGCTTCTCCCTGTAGATCGACCCTGAACTGCCCCACCAAGGCCCCCGTGAGCATCCTGGTCTGTGCCTGGTCTCATATACACATACTTGTGCCCTCTGCATGAGCACACAAGGGCCTTTGGCCTTCGGAGTGACCTCTGTCCCTGCTTCCTGGTGGGTGAGTCTTGTGTCAGTCCTGAGATTACATAAACCCAAGCCTGGCCCTGCCCACAGGCCCTGTGCTCCTATATGACCTGCCAGCCCAGGACAGAATATAGACCCAGTAGGCGGGGACCCAGTTCCATCCTGGGACCATGAAACTGCAAACCTCGGAGCATCACTGCAACACTATAGGCTCAAAAGCTGCAAATCACAGAGCTGTTCACTGCCCCAAAACTGCCCATATCATGAGATTTCTCTCTCCTTTTCCAATGCCCAAAAAGCTTTTCAGAGAGACCTGGCTCCTGGAGGTAGATGGGGCCAGGAAAAGAGGGGAAGGTTAAAGGCTCCCAAACAGTTGCTGGGGAAAACCGTGTCTGTGTAGTTAGGTGGAGACTGTGGAGATCAGGGCCCAAGGACAGCATGCTGGGGCTTCACTGGGGTGGCTGCAGGTTCTAGGCAGCACTGGGCAGCCACCTCCCCATCCCTGCTCTTTGGATGCTGTGTGCGTAGGGACTGAACTTACCCTCCAGAATCAAGCATCATTAGGAGATAAAATCTGCTGCAAATGGATCACACGAGGCATTTGAAAGCCCAACAGGCTGATTAGGCGATGATTTGCTGGGTTGTGCTACTTGGAGCACCTCTCTGCTCTATTCCACAAATCAGAATTTGGCCATAATTTCTCTGCAACATGGGGCTTCCTCTAAGCCCCTCCTCTGGGCTGGGGGCAGGGAAGTCTGCCTTCCAGCTTTGAAGACTGGTTTCAGCAGAGTAGATGAGAGGCACGGGGAAAGGGCTGGCACCAGCCCCAGCCAACTTCTCTACCTGCAGTCAGAAAAAGGATGCAAGGGTTTCACGTGCACGCATGCACACACACACACACACACACACACACAGAGTCACCGTGCTGTCTGCTACCCACATTACAGATTGTGAACATCTCCTTCACAAAGCCCTCTTGGGTTGATGAAGAACAAGACCACCGTGGCCCCACGGAGATTCTGATAAGAAACTCAAGAGGCTTCTCCTTTCCTTGTCTTCTCTTCCTCAGGAGTATTTTGCCTGGAAGGGTAAGACTTAATCCAAGCAAAGCCGAGAATTCCCTTGACTGATTTATTTCTTTATTGGTACCTAACAGGATGTTTATCTCGTTCTTTGAGCTCTTCAAGTCAGGGCTCACCTCCACATTATTCATTTGGTACAGGATCCAGAAAGCTGCAAGTGTGTGTGTACATATATGCACATGTGTGTGCACACTCACGTATGCCCTGGGCACTGACACTGTCCTGGCTGCCACTCTTGGCTTTGGTGCCAATGTCAGGAGGAAATGGTGGCACCCTGCAGTGGGGTTTTCCCTCCCAGACCTCATCCTGCACAGAGAGAAGGCCCAACCCTGCCCCCACGAGCCACCCCACTACGTTTCCACAAGAAAGATCTGCTGGAGACAGGGGAGGACTAGAAGTGATCTCAGCCTCGACTGGGTGGGCATATGAGCATGATCACCCAAGCCTAGAATCCAGGTGCCTGTACTCCCAGGCCAGGGATGGTCCTACTGCACTTGGCCGTGCTGGACCCAGTCCCATAATGCCAAAGGACACCTGAGAGCCAAAGGAGGGGACATAGCAGCCACAGAGTTAACTGGAATTGGCAGTTCTCAACGGAGGTAATTCTGCCTCTGGCAACATTTGGTGACATCTAGAGAGACATCTTTGGTTGTCACCAACAAGGGTACTACCAGTGGGTAGAGGCCAGGGATGCTGTTGAACACCCTGCAAGGCACAGGACAGCCCCCCGACCCAGACTTATCCAGCCCCAAGTGTCAGCGGTGCTGCTGAGAAGCCTGCCCTGAACACGGCTGCATGCCCCGCACCATGCCAGGACTCGGCGTCAGACCAGAATTCCCAAAGGAGTCAGAATCACAGTTCTCCAACCCTGCCTTGGATTTCAGATGGGCTCCAAAAGATCAGGGTGTATTGAGACATGGGGGTACAAAGTCGTCCCTCATACAACCCTCTGAAAAGTTAGAGATGTTCCCCAAAGGGACCTCAGAAGTCATCAGGTCCAAATATACATTGCATGAAACGTACGGAGCTATAAGCAAAGACTGTATAACCACAGGAAGCAGAAAACATGATCATGGGCTCATTTGGAATGCTAGACACACGGGCGTCCCTGTGAGGTCAAAAGGGATAGCTGAGGGCTCATACAGGAATATAAGAAGTATGACTTCACTAAGCATACAGTGGCCGCCCAGACCTCTTTATTCCCAGAGGGAACCCGAGCTGCAAACATAACCGTAACCACAGATAGTTTACAACAGAGGGTCCTGGGTCCCGTGGGCTGCCTCTCCAGCCTCATCATGTCTCATTTTGCACATTTGGGGTGGAGACCTGCCATTGTTCCAATGCCCTTTACTGGCAGTGCCAGCAGCCCACAGGTCCAAGAGAGCAGGTAGAAGCACTTAATGGTATGGTGATGTCAGGGTGGGAGGCGGCAATAAGCCACATGTCCAGGAAAGAAAAGAGGAAGCTCACTCTGCATTCCTGGCCCTTTAACCAGCAAGGGTTTGGCAGCAAGAGCACAATGAGGGCCCAACATGTGAGACACCTGTGAACGGTGGGCATTTCAGGGCTGCCATCCCTCCACACACCCTTAGGCTGTCTCTACTCAAACAGGAGAGGGAGGCAGTGAAAGGAGCTCCTCCTTCCAGGGTCCTCTTACTCCTGAGAAAAACACCTGTAACCCAGTTGCCTGAAGGCCCACCTCTTCACCCCAGGCTGGCTCTGCTCCCTAGATCTCCCAGACCACTCAGTGGCATGAGGTGAGGCAAATGAATGTCTAGTTTCTGAAAATAAAGCTGCAGAGCTGGTCCACTGCGACTCACGTGGGCACAGCCAGCAAGCACAGAAAGGGGCATCTGTCCAGTACTCACCACTAGCAGCTTGGCCGCAGGCACCAGAAACCCAGACGGGGTACAGGCAGGAGAAGCAATCCTGGGGAAGCCAGCACCATCAACCCGACTCTCCTCCAGACCCCAGGGCAGCAGCCAGGCTCTCCCACTCCTCACCCCCAGCGCCAGCGCCCAGACCCCCGATCCAGCCTGGGAACAGACCCATGGCCATAGGTGCACTGGCTCCCAGGTCTCTGCAAGGGGCTGGGGGCTTCCTTGGGCTGGTGAGGGATCAGGGCTCAAGTCCCTGCTAGTGTTTCTCAGTCCAAGCGCCTCAGGCCGGCTGCTACTGTTTTCAGAGAGGAAACACTTCCCAGGAAAATCAACCCAGGCTGCTGCGCTCAGGTCAGCAAGAGAACATCTCCATCCTGCCTGGCGGCTCCAGGCGGCTTGGTCCAGCCAGAGAAAGCAGGACACAACGCAGCAGCCTGCCCGGACCAGCTCTGATTTTCCCTCACACTGCCAAGCCTCGCTCTGGGCGTCAGACAAAAGCGCCAGAAACAGCTCGCAGCCCCAGCCGCGACACACCAATCACCAGCGCCCAGGCCGTCCTCCTGCCGCTGAGCCCGGCCACCCCGCCAGGGGCTGGCTTGTCTCCTGAGTTTCCTCAAAGGCGCCCGAGGATGGTTTAGGGTGATTGATCCTCATGGGGTGGATGGCTCATCCCAGAAATATTCCAACTTTGGCTGGACCAGAGAGCAGTGGTGTAATGCCCTGGCTTAGGGAGACGGAGACCTGCGAGAGTTTGTGTGTGTGTGTGCACGTGCATGCAGGCACGTGAGCAAGAGAACAGTGTGAGAAGTCTTTTGCGTGTGTGTGTGCATGAGTGTGTGAGCAGGAGAGGAGTGACAGGCAGTGTGTTCACTCCTGGGGTGTCTGTTCCTCTCTCTCTCCTACTGAGTTTTGAGATGGAGGGGTGGGGGGTTGGGTGGTGACAGACTCACAGATTCCAGAACAGGCAGGAGACACCACCCTTCCTCCCCACCCTGGAGGGTGATAATGCCACCCCTCTCGCTCCTCCCGCCTCCAGCAGCTGCTGCTGTCTGCAGTCAGCTTCTCTGCCACTCTTCGGGTAGCAACTTTGGAAGAAGCAGCGTTTCACAAGAGTCCGCAGCACAATCTCTCCTTTCTCCAGCCTGTGTCATTTTCTGTTCCCATTTTGGTCATTAACCCTCCTTGTTCCTTGTCCCAAAGCCCATTCTCCAGAAACCAGAGAGTCCAGACGCCTCCCCTGACCTGCTCCCATCTCAGAGCGATATCCCTCTTTACCACCCTCCTGCCGGTCCTGGGCTCCTGGAGGACAAGCACGCCATCACGGCGCTCCCATCAAGGAACACGGGGAAGACAGTGACGGGGTGAAGGTATAGGATGAGTGCTTTGGGGAAAGATAACCACCAGGCTGTGTCATCCCAGGACTAAGGGTCATTAGCTTGCCCATGCAAGGTGACCACCCAGACAGCTTGGTGTTGCGGGTAACTGCCTAGGCTCAGGGGTTAGGCAGAACCAGGACTTCGAAACTTATTCACTGTGTGATCTTGAGCAAATTGCTAGATCTCTGAGATTCAGTGCACCTATGTGAAAACTGGGACTACTAATGATGATCTACTTCATAGGACTGTCATGAGATAAAATATGTAAGGTGCTACCCATATTCCTGGTCCATATCAGACCCTCAGGAAATGCTGGATACAGGTTTTCTTTTATGGAATCCTGGAATGGATGTGGTGGCTCCTTCAAAGGGAAGGAGGTCTCCAGGTGGGCTGCTTAAAGAAGGAGAAGGGTCAGCTCTAAGCAGCTAAGAGAGGCATTCAGAAGGAGCAGAGCCAGGGTGTAAATCAGGAGAAGAGCTGAGGGGCGATGTGTTGGGAGCAGAGGGTATGAAATATGAAACAGAGCAAGCCATGCTGGAGAACAGAACCACAGGAATCATAGGAGAGAATAGGGCACAGAGTGTTAGGGGTGGAGTATTGTCAGTTATTTTTATTATTAATATTCCAAGAGAAATGTTAGTCTGGGGTTTTCTGAATCAGAATCCAGGAATCGAAGTAGAGATTGGCTGGGTCAACACTAATAATCAGAAGCCAAAATGGACAAACTGAGGCCTAAACAGAAGACAGCCAAGTTTCCCCGGAGACCACCTGGGAAGTAAAGAGAAGGGCCCACGCTCTACCAGAAAACCGTCAATAAGCATCAATGCCCACAGTGCCAACAGGGATGATGGAGGGGGCCATAACCCAAGGATCTGGGCCTATAGACAGACCCTGGCAGAAAAGGCCATGATCAGGGGTTGACTATGGAAATTTAGCTTCATATCTGAAATGGGCTTGCCTGGATCACTCATGGTTTATATCCTGAAGCCCCCACTGGCAGAGGAAAAGCTAAGAGGACATGGCACCCAAGCTCAAGAGGTGGGCCTAGTTCTGTTGGACAGTGAGGGGGGAAGGGGAGCGCTGCTAGGGTACAGAGGAGGTGTTGACCATGAACATTCAGGCCAGCACCTCAAAAGAGGCAGCCTATATCACGGAGAAGATGAGGAAGTCAGGAGGCTTGGGTTCTAGTCCCTATTCTGTCAGCAACCAGCTGGGTTACTGGCCTTCTCTGGCCCTCTGTATCTTCCTCTTTGAAATGAGACCAGATTTGTGGTTGTCAAACTTTTTTTTCAGCAGCAGAACCCATTCTTTAAGTGAAATCTTACTGAGAACATCTATATCCAAATCAGATGGAAGCAGAGGTCCACTGCTAGGTAGGGAGCTTGATCCTGGATGCTCAGCCCCTCTCAGCAGCTCTCAGAGTAGCTCAGAAGAACCCCAGGGCTCCCCAGAACACAGCTTGAAACTACAGCACTAGCTGTTTCTGAAGGCATTTCACCTTTCTGATGCCAAGGCTTTTTATCCCCTGCAGAGTTACACAGACACTTGTTTGGATGGGTGCCAGCTGGATGACCAGCACGAGAGAGTCCCCAGGGAGGGAGCATGCTGCCCCCTTAGAGCACCTACTGGGGCTGCAGGCCCTGCAGCAGAGGCTGCTGAAGGTGGAAGCTGTGGCTACAGATGGCAGAAGGGAGGCCAGCCCGGCTCCAGGCTCCAGAGTGACAAATGTGCTACTCAGAGAGGCCAGATGGATGTCCCTGCCTTTGGCACTGTGACTCCTCGAGGAAATACTGGGCTGCTTTTCATACCCTGAATTGTTGCAGGCTCCCTCTCTTCCCAGCTCAGCCAAATCATAAATCTAGCCTGCCAGGGGAGCTGGCTGCCCTGACCCCGGCCCTGTGCTTCCCCCATCTTGGCCTCGCTTCATGCCAAGATGGGGATGCAGGCACGAGCAGCAGAAGGAAGGACAGTGCAGGGAGCTGGGCCACATGGACTGAGGATCCTGTCAGTTTGGCTTTCCAGAATGTTCTTTGTCCAGATTTTTCTCTTTTTGCCTTTCAAATCCTTTCCTCCTCCTGCCAAAGATTCTGCCATGGGCTTATAAAGTACTTCCCTTATACCCGCCTCCTCAGCCCTTCACCAGTTTTAAGTCAGATGGAAATTGGGATGCTGCATGACACGTTGAAGCCCAAGCCTGTCCTCTCCCTGCCTGGGCCTCTGGGAAGGAAGCAGGAGTGGCAGTCCGCCTGCCCCAGCCGCACTTGAACTCACTCAGGCAAAGGCTCCTCAGACAGAGGTGCAGGCACGGCGGCCCACAGGCAGCCCCCGGATTCTCTGCCTCCAGAGGGAACTCAAACAGCCTCACCCACATCCCCAGGAAGGAAAAGTCTCAGAAAAGGATCTCCCCTGGTTCCCTGCCCCCAGCCTCCCCTGCCTCCCTTCTCGCTGTTCTTGCAAATTCAACACATTACTTGGGTGGCACTTTATGATTTATAACCTGTGGGTTTTACCCCTTATGACAGTGAGGTTGGCCAGGTATCTCCATGTTCCAGGTTGGACACTGAGGCTCAGAGGGTCTGACTTGTTAGTGGCAGGGTGGAGATGAGGCCAGCAAGCTTGGTGTGTTTCTCACTTTACCATAGCTTTCTTCTCCTCACCTCTATCTCTCCCTTCCTCTCTTTTCCCCTTTCCATTTGGCATCTCTTCCCAATCCTTCCTCTGCTCTCTTCCCTCTGCCAAAGACCTCCTCTAGACCTGCCTGAGGTCAGAGCAGGTGGGAAGCTCCAGACAACCTTCCCCCAGCCCCTGGCTTACAGGTGAAGAGACTGAGGTCCTGTCAACAGGCTGGATCTCCAGGACTCTCCCCCATCTCCACCAGGGCACATGGGGGGCTCTGGGAGGCCGAGGAGGGTAATGGATTGCTTAAGTCATCCTGATTTTATTACTTAAAGCATTTCTAGGGCAGGACCCAGACAAATGCTTGCTGGAGCGCTCCCTTTCTCCCTCTGCAGCAAAGACTGCATGTCTGCATAATGTTTGCACCCTATTTCACTTAGAAGGGAAAGGTCAAGATCTTGTGTCTCTGTAGCCCAAGTCAACAGCAGGCAGTCTTTAAGAAGCTCAACTGCTCCCTGCCTCCACCCCCAGGCCAGGAGACCCTGCCCCCACAACCCTATGCAGACTGTGGGGTTTTCTGCTCCATGGGTCTCCTTATTGCCTCCTTGGGACAGAGATTCCCCCACCTCTATGGATCACCCTTTCTTGTCTGCACACCCCTGCTTAAGGGCATTCCCCACCTGGGTGCAACTGCAGGCGGTCAGCAAACAGTGGGAGCATTGCCAGGCTGGGCACTGCTGTCCTCTCCAGACTGGACACCCTCACCCTCACCTCCCACACCAACTGATCTCTCCCACTCCCAGGCCCCATGAAGTCCGGTCCCAGGGTGGCTTTGCCAACCCTCCTGGAGTATTCTGAATAAGAAGGCCTGCTTAACCCAAGGGTCAGCAACTCGATCAGCCAGCAGAGGCGGCCTACCAGGTGGCAGGGGCTAGCTAGGTAAGGTGGAAAAGACATGGGCCTTGGAATCAAGAAGCCTGTGCTGAATCTTGATCTATCCCTACTAGCTCCTTGATCCTAGTTAGCTTGGGCAAGTCACTCCTCTGAGCCTCCATTTCTCCTCCGTTAAGTGGGGGAGGTAAAAGGGCCAGCCTTATCTAGTCACCAGGTGTGAAGGCATTAAACAGGATGAAGCAGGTGAATGTGTTTTGGAAATGGATTTAAGCAGTGTGAGCCCCCGGGTCTGCAGGGCTGCCAGCATTCCACTCTGTCCACCTGGCTCCAGGCCTGCCCTGGGAGGGGACTCACTTTGTTTTAGGACAGTGCTGTCTAGCTTCCTCTGTGTGTGGCTTATTCCTGACTCTTGGGCAACTTGAGCTCCCAGGTAGGAGCCGGGGGCTCTGTGCTCCCTCTTTTTCCCCAGACCTTGTTAGGTGAAAACATATTCCAAGTCTCATCCTCTCAACTCATTACAAGAAGTGGAGAGTGAGACTTCTGAGGCCTTCATTATCACCTAATTGTGTTCCCACTAAAAACTCATTAATTAGCCATTCCACAGCTGTCAGCACATTTACATAGACTCACAGGCTTACAGGCTCTTAGAGTTAGAAGAGAACTTTGGCAAGTCCAATGTGTTCAACCACCTTATGTTAAGACTGAGGTGATTGAGGCCCAAAGAAGTTAACTGACTCAACCAAGGTCACACAGCAGGCTAGTGATGGAGTTGGGGCTAGACACCCAAGCCATCAAGTTAGATCCCAGGGACTGTCCTTCCTACTACTCCATTTTCTAAAGGAAAGAAGTGTCATCCCTTACCTTCTATCATCTATTCTTTTCCCAAAGGAGCAATTCTAGATTGAGGTATGACCCCAATTGGAAGAAAATATAAATATGGAATTTTAAGTAGATTCTTTAAAATGATGATGTGTACCTGAGCCAAATGGAGACCAGCTACAACTGGGCCTTGTGCCTCCTGGGGGTGGGGACAGTAACGATGCTTCCCTGCCCGGGGAAGAGATGACATACAGACTGGAGCAAGAGGCTGGCTCCGTGCAGACCACAGCATTGGATTAAATGCAGATTCTCGGTCCCCACCTGGACGTCCTGACTCAGAATCTCTGGAGTGAGGCCCAACAATCTGTGTCCTGAGTACTGCAGGCTACAGAGGCTCTATAGCCTCTGTGAATACAGACATATACAGCAACTATGGAGGCAGAGAGGAAAAGAGAAAGTGCAGTAGAAGTAGACTCCTAATAAAAGGGACAGAGGAGCAGCCTTCTGGAATGATTCAAAGGAGCAAGAGCAGGAAGGAGGAGCTGGACTGCGAGCAGAGCTGCAGAAGCACAGGTACCCAGGGGTGGCTCAGGTCCAGGACCCTGAGGAAGCACCCACACCTGCAGCCAAGGTTCTTAGTCAAGGTGGCCATGGGCCCAGCTGTTCATGATGCAAATGTCTGCCGGGACAACAGGCTCAACCGGAGGCCAAGGAAGTGGCCCTGGAGGCCAAGGCAGGAATAGCAAATGTCTCTATAGCATTCACACTGCAGTGGGCAGTGTCTCAAGTCTTTCTGTGTATTAACAAATCTAATTCTGCTTAAACTCTGAAGTGGGGGCACTGTTATCAACCCACGCTACAATGAGGGAACAGGCTAGGGAACCAGTCACAGGGCCAGTAAGTAGCAGGGCAGGGACCCAAACCTTCTCTGACTCCATGCTGCCTGCTGCCTCCACAGAAGGTCAGAAGCTCATTCTTCACCTGGGGTGCACAGTGTTTTCTGATGGTGGAGCCTATGGCATGTTTTGAGGGATGAGCCCTCTCTGTGCACTGCAGGGACTTAGCATCCCTGGTCTCTGCCACCAAATGACAGTAGGGTTCCCAAGTCACCCTGACAGCAAAACAAGTCCCCACCCTTCCAGACACCTGTGTGTGTGCTGGTGGGTCCAACCTAGAGCACCACTGAGGAGGGAACAGGCAGGATGGAGTGGGGAGAGGCCCTGGGTCCCAGAGGCTCGGCCTGACTCTGCAAGGGGCTGCACAGGAAAGCGAGCTGGCTGGGCCATAGGAGAGGGTGCCTGGGGTCAGCCTGGTAGACTTTGTATCTCAGAGCCCCTCGGAGCTCGGGTGACTGGGCTGCTGCAGGAGGGGTGTCCAGTCTGGAGTGAAAGCAAAGGCGTGAGAGGAGCCACAAACCCAAACGCCCGGAGTGTGCAAAGGAACCCAGGTGAGCCTGGGTGTGGGGTTCCCCTCCACTCCATCAAGGGACCTCAGCATCTCCACCTCCCCTCACACAGCTCTCAGGATCTCAGAGGGAGCTCTCCTGCAGAGGCCCGAGCGGCAGTAGGAGCATCATGGAGAAAAAGAGAAACAAGAGCCCAAGCCACAGACTTCAGGGAAGAAACTATTTCTCTGCCCCAACCATTGTTTTTAACCTTGGCTAGCGGCAGCAGAAAATACACAGAGCTGTGGCAGCCCCAAAGAGGCTGGCAGAGCCCTCTGGTCCCTGTCATAGGGACAGAAAGGCACCATCAGATGTGGCATCAGAGCCGTGGCGGGAACCTTCAAGCCTGTTGTAGTATTCAGTACACCCACCCCACTGCATCCAACTCTTTCCCACGTCTCTCCCCTTCACAGTTCCCAAGGACCGAAGCTCCAGAACGTATGTGTAACGTCCTGCACACCACATTCGATCTAAGCTCACACCCACTCACCCCTTTAAAAGCCCAGGCCTGCAACAGGCACATGAAAAGATGCTCCACATCGCTAATCATCAGAGAAATGCAGATTAAAACCACAATGAGATATCACCTCACACCAGTGAGGATGGCCAACATCCAAAACATAAACAACAACAAATGTTGGCGAGGATGTGGAGAAAAGGGAACCCTCCTACACTGCTGGTGGGACTGCAAATTAGTTCAACCATTGTGGAAAGCAGTATGGAGGTTCCTCAAAAGACTCAAAATAGAAATACCATTTGACCCAGGAATTCCACTCCTAGGAATTTACCCTAAGAATGCAGCAGCCCAATTTGAAAAGGACAGATGCACCCCTATGTTTATTGCAGCACTATTTACAATAGCCAAGAAATGGAAGCAACCTAAGTGTCCATCAGTAGATGAATGGATAAAGAAGATGTGGTACATATACACAATGGAATATTATTCAGCCATAAGAAGAAAACAAATCCTACCATTTGCAACAACATGGATGGAGCTAGAGGGTATTATGCTCAGTGAAATAAGCCAAGCCGAAAAAGACAAGTATCAAATGATTTCACTCATATGTGGAGTATAAGAACAAAGAAAAAGTACTGAAGGAACAAAACAGCAGCAGACTCACAGAACCCAAGAACGGACTAATAGTTACCAAAGGGAAAGGGACTGGGGAAAATGGGCGGGAAGGGAGGGATAAGAGGGAAAAAGGGGCATTACGATTAGCAGATGTAATGTTGGGGGGGCACGGGGAGGGCAGTACAACTCAGAGAAGACAAGTAGTGATTCTATAGCATCTCACTACGCTGATGGACAGTGACTGTAATGGGGTTGGTGGGGGGGACCTGATGAAGGGGTAGTTTAATAATCGTAATATTGCACATGTAATTGTAAATTAATGATAATAAAACAAATTATATTAAAAGCCCAGGCCTGGCATCTCCCAAAGTCAGTCTCCCAGTGAGTGGCCAGGCAAGGTACTTAGAGGCAGAAGGAGTGAGCACAGGTAATTCACAGGGTAGAACACGGAGAGGCAGTGGCATTCTTCAGGTATTCACTGGGTAGCACACTCCTTTGAAAACTCTAAAATTCTACAGGATAAGGTAAATGCTGGGTATCACACAAGAGCAATGTAAAACATAATCCTTGCCCTTCAGGAAATAGGATATATACACAATCATTTTCGGAACAATGTCAAAATATGTGTTTTTCACCTTGTGTTTACAATTCTGATTTTTTATGGTTTTTATCCCACATATTTGTGATCTAAATAATATGTTCTTAGTTTAGTGTTATGTAAAACTTCATATAAATGGTTTTATACTGGAAAAAAAAATATGTGTTTTATACAAACATTTCTGTTGACATTTGCAAGTGAAGGAGCGATCAGCTACATAACCAAAGGCATGGGAATCGGAGCGGGCTGTGCATCCCAGCATGTCAAGCATCATTTAGGGAGATCCTGGTAGAAGTTCAAGTGCAGGAAAAGGAAAATGGGTTCATTCCAGGGGCAATGGGGAGTGAGGAGGGAAGAGGGGATCTGAGAGCATGGGTCTTCGGGCTCTGTGCTGGGTTCAGGCAGACAGGCACCATGGATGGGGGATGAGGTAGAGCTAGCTTTTACCTGTTTAATGAACCAAGTGCATCGGAAACTGAAGGAACCCTTCACATTTGTGATAGACATGGGGGAATGCATCCCTCACAACCTACTTCAGAGCTCCCAAACACCTTCGTGGGGCTAACCAGTGTGAGCCATGTCCAAAGTGAGAAACACCCAAGTATTATGGTTCATTTTTAGCTGCAAAACTTGCAGGAGCAGACAGGGGCAAACTCCAGCTTCTCTTCCATTGGAGAGAGCAATCCAATTTGACAATAAGCACCAGTGAGCTGGGCGAGAAGCTCAAGCTGGGAATCCTGAAGAGCTTTAAGCTGATGGCGAACTGTAATTCTCCCGGCTGCACTAGGAGGGAGAGGCAGTCCCATGAAGACCTGACCCGCTGACGCTGATCATTACATCACTCAAGTCTCTTAATGACCATCTGAGCACCTGTTTAGGAGAAGTCTTGTAAGAGAGGCTCCTTTTTTGAGTACAGGGTCACTTATTCCACAAGAAAGTGCTTTGGATGCCATTTCAAAATTGAATTTGCTAAGAACTAATTATAAAATTAAGCTTCATGTAAATCCACTGACCTTGGTTTTCATGCATAAAATCAAGATGATCCTGGCCCTACCTATTTCCTGAGAAAGATGAGGTGGCATTTTTGTAAGCTGGAAAGCAGTACAAGAAAATTACTAGCATTGAGAGTTGGTGGTATGTCTTTAGCATCCTAATAAACCTGACAGGTAAAGAGCAACAAGCATGCACAATTGCTAACCGGAAGGACAAAACACCTCACAGATACATGCAGACTGCGGAGTTTAAGTCAATTGAACAATTTTTTGGAATGTCTAGTAAGTGCCAGGCACTTCGAAAAGTATTGGGGGTACAAAAGTGAATGAGAAGCAGTCACTAACCCCCTGGGAAATCTCAGGAAGAAATAAGCCCCCTCATCAAAATCAAAACACAAAACCGAACTTCTGAGAAACCCAAACAGTAACAAAATGCACGTACTAAAGCCTTCAGGCTTTACCCAGAGCCCACTCACTGTCAGTTCATACATTTGATACTTATCCACCGGTATGCTTTTAGTTACAAGTAACCAAAAACCCCATTCAATTCAAAAGGGCTTAAACCAAAGAAAATACAGTAATTCACATGAGAGGAGATTGAGAGGTTCAAAAAACCCATCCAGTTCATGTTTCTTGCCATCTCTCTACTCTGCCATCCCCAGCGGATTTTTTCCCAAAGAAAGTTCTGGAAGTTATAATTCAGCTGCCAGGCACTCAGGGCTGTGTGTCTCCTCATTTATACCTACATGGTGAATGACTGCCTGTGGCTCTCTATTGCTAGTGAGGAAGGACTTTCTCAGAAATTAGCTGAGAACCTCGCTTCAAATCCCATTAGTCAAAACTGTGTCATGTGCCCATTTATGATCCAACCACAGACAAAGGAAAAGGGTGTCCCCTTAAAGCAATCAGGCCCACCTCCTAAGGCTGAGCTCAATCCCAGATTTCACTGCTGCTTTCAGGGAAGGGGTGAGGAATGAATGACAGGAAGTTAACCACAAGATGACCTACACAGTTATAAGAACTTCAGTTATCCATTTTCCAATCCCATTTAATAAACGCAAGTTAAAAGTGAAAAGAAATTTGCTTTAGGCAGAGATACTGTGTCTAGTGAGAAGTGACATCAGTCAGCAAGAAGCACAGCTGGAAAAACTAAAAAGCAGACACAAAAACTCAAAACCTCAGGGGGCCGCAGTATAAGCAAATCGTCCCTTAAGCCCCACTGATTTATAGCCCAGTACATTAATTAAAGTTCCTAACATACCCTTAGGACACCAAGAAAAGGTTACATTTATGCTTACGTGATTCTGTTTAAAAAGGCAGGAACATATGTAATATATTTTATAGAGAATCACAAACACAGCAGCTAACAATTTCTAAGTGTTGTTGCTTAAAGGGACAAATCTTACGCTACTTAGAAAACTTGGAAACCTGAAATGGCCCACTGCAGCTTCTCTGGAGATCTGGGCTTCAGTGGGCAGACTGCAAATGCCATCCTCCTCACGCAGAGACGTGTCACGGCTGGCTTCCTCCCAGGCTCCTTCAGGCTGATGGAAATTGATTGCCTCTCTTCTGGGTGCTGATTACCAATGCCAAACAAATAGTAGGTATTTGTATTATGTTGTTGCTCTTCTAGAACAAATATTCAGCCTCCTAGTCCTACCTAGATCTTTCAAATCAGAAACTCACAGTGCGGCCCATTCTCTGTCTTTCCTTAAAGTTCCCCTAGAAAATTTGATGACCAGCCAAACTAAACTTCACACTACCTCTCTGAGACTCTAACCTAGAATGCTTTACAGGAAAAGCCCTCTGGATGGGAGAGCCAGGCCTCATGGAGCTTCAAGAGGTCATCTCTCTTGGACTCCCCATTGACTTCAGGAAGGCCAATGTGAAAGGTCAGAAACAAGGGAAGCTCTTGGCCCTCCCCGCTTCTGGGGACAAGCACGATTCTGCCCCCACCTCGCCAGCAACAAGGAACAGGTCCCCAAAGTACCTGACACATACACCCAACAAGGGACTCTCTTGCTCAGGAACCACTGCCAACCCACCTCTGAGACCCAAATACTCCCTTACTCAACCTCTTCTTGTCCATTGCCTTCCTTCCCTGGGCCCCACCCAACAGTATCAGGGTCGGGGTGGGCAGTAGCAATAACAGGTTGACAAACATGGCTGGTCCCTCCCCAGCCAGGAGGGACACTCTTTGTCACCTATTAAATAATAATCACTGCCAGTTTCTACTTCACAAGTTCCTTTTTGTTGTTGACTCCCCACTCCAATCCGTCTCCCTCCTTAAGATGTTCTTCACCTTATGTCTAGCCCGGTCCGTCTCATTGCAAGGAGCTGACGATGTGGGATGGGAGTTGGGAGAGGGACTCAAGGCTCCTTGGTCACCAGAATATGACTCCGAGGGAACAAAGGGTGGCTGGCCTGTGGGGGTGATGTATCTTGTGCCCCTTCCTCCAGGCGAGGGAGAGAGCAACGTCCTGACCTGAAACTCTTCAGCCAGAGGGACCAGGGTCCCAGGCTGCCCTACACTACAGAGGTCACCACGTCCCGCAGGCCAGCCTCAGCTTCTTTGACACTCTGCCTCCACTTCCCCAGCGCCTGTGGCCTTTTAGCTACCAGCCTCTGTGCAGCCAGAGATTATGACCTTGAGCATTACCAGACAGCTATTCCAGTCTTGGCCCCACCCAGCTCCACCTGTGTGACCTTCAGGTGCCTGCAACCTCTCTGAGCCTCAGCTTCCTCTTCTGAAATGCTTGTTTTGGCTCATCTCCCAGTTCTCATGAGGCTCAAAACATACAACAAATGTGAGTGTGCTCTGTCGACCAGAGAGCACTCTTCAATCGCGAAGGATGGTCGTCCACTGGGCTCAGAGCATCTCCAGCTGAGAAAAGTGTCTCATTCACCTTTGTGCCTCCAGTGTCTGGCGTTGGCAATGTCTCCTCAGGAATGGCTGGGGTGGCACATGAACTGAATGAGGAGAGGGAAATGGAGAAGGATGGGAGTACCTGACAAGCCAGGATGGTGAAATGAAGGAAGTCAGGGATACAAGAAATGCCCCCCTTTCCTATCACCCTCTAGTCTCCCCCCGAGAGAGGCCCCCCAACATTCATTAGACAGGTAACCTTTAAAAGTTACTCCAGCTCCAAATGGGAAAAGATGCTTTTAAAGCTTGGTTAACAAGGCTCTATGGTTCTCGCTTGTCAAGGCCAGTGCCATGCTGAACACCGACACTGGGAACCGGGAGATTTGGAAACTGGGTGTGAGGCCCTGGAGGGCAAGTCTTCCCCTCACTCCACTTTGCTTTGGTTTCCTGGAGGAACAGGCACTCAGGAGCCTGAGAGAGCCAGGCTGGCAATTGGGTAATTTTAATAAAGGGAGGACTTGTTCCTCCATACCAAGTTGCCCCACACCGGGCAATCTTTACCCCCCCATCAGCTCTGCCCCACACACATACTCTCCCACCACCACCACAGCCCCGTGCTCAGAACACAACACAACCTCTGAGAAGACGGGGTGGGCAGCTGCTGGTCACCACACACAGCCCTGCCACAACACCCCCCGCGGCACTGTCACATGCTCCTGCCTCCTTTGCCTCCCCAGGCCTCAACTGAAATGGAATAATTGGCATAAGATATAAAGGAGAACTCCTCACCCAGAAAAGCATGGCAAATCAGGCAGTGGAAATTTTCAGACATAAATGAATACTCCCATCATGTTACCCTGGCCCCCTGAGCATGGGGGCAAGTTGGCAAGCCAGCATACCCTCTTGGGCACATCCCTGCCACACGGCACACACACACGCACACACACACGCACACACACACACACGCACACACACGCAAGTCTTGCTCTGGCCCCCTCCTTCCTTCCCACTCAGTTTTAGGGCTGAGGCAGGGCCTTATTCCCAGGATAGCCCCATATCTATAGGCCGAGCCTTCCCCCAATCTCCAGGGTAGAGCAGAGGGAGGCCAGGGCCAGGGGGACCTGTCTTAGCCACTTCCACCTTCCCTCCAGAGCTCCATGACATCTGCTAAGTACTTCTCAACCATGAGTCTTCCCCCTATAATAAGATACCAAGTCAGGTATAAATCCAATTCTGCAAACGTCCAGTCCATGCCAGGCAGCAAATTACACCAAGGAAAGATACAGAAAATGTATATGCCACTGTCAAAGTATAGTTTTCACAATGCTCTCATATAAATATAACTCAACTCATTAATGAAAGATGGTAAAGCTAACTCCAAAGAGAATTTGAAAAACAGAGGTTTATAGAATCAGTCAGGAAAGGCATGCCAAAATGAATTTTTTAAGTAGAGACAAAACTGGTTAGTGTCCTAAAGGGCAATAAAACCATAACTTTGGAAGTTATCTTTTCTACCTAACAGAAATCATTTGCATTTCTGCTGGATAAAGATCTGTGTTATCTTATCAATCTATATGTTAACGTCTAACTTCATAAAGACTTGCCCCTAATCAATAATAACTGGGAAGTAAAACGAAAGCACACCCCCCCCTAGAGAATTAAATGACCTCTGGGCGGACCTGTTAGGCTGCAGTCTGAGGCTGCCAGGTCCTATTTCGCCTTGTTTCCAAACTTTGGAGGCTTTTTCTTAACACGTGGTTCTTGCCCTCAAGGGGCTTCCAGTGCCTGGGGAAGCAAGACTGTCACACACAATGGGGTTAAACAGTCTCGGGGGAATGGTTGTTCATGTCGTCAGGTGTGACGATTGTACAGTGTTCATGTACAACATCTACACACCTTAACCAGCTGAGACACACTGAAGTATCTATAGATAAAATTTCATGATGCCTGGGATTTATCTAAAAATATGCCAGGATAAGCAGAAGTTAGGGAGAGAACAGGTGGAACAAGGTGGGCAAAATTTTGCTGAGTGTTGACAGGAAGTAAGCGCTCCATGACAATCCATGCAGTGTTCTCCCTAAGGGGGGGGGTACATCCGAATTGTTGTCCTGCTAGTAGTTGAAACACCGTCTATCCCGTGCTTACTAACCTCTCACACATGATGCGATTTCCTGTGCTCACTGGTTTTTCTGTCTCCCCTGCTTAGAATATCAACTCCGTGGGGGCAGGGCTTCTTGTCAGGTGTCTCCCCTCCTGGAGCACTAGAAGAGCATTGTGTACAGGCAGACACAGAGCAGGCGTCTGTTGAGGAATCATTCGAGGCCTTCCACTGCTCAGGGCCCAAGAGAAGGGGCCCCTGCCTCAGGCTTGTCCTGGCCCTGATGGGTGGGTGGGGCCAGAATGGGAGGGGAGGTCAGAGATGAGGAAGATGTGTGCAGGCCAGTCAGGGGGAGGTAGGGGAGGACAGGGCTTTGAGACGAGGTTGACAGTGTCACAGGTGGAGGGGCCTGGGGACCAAGTCACTAGAAGCCCACAGAGAAGGCTGCCCCGGAAAAGTGATGGTACCGAGTAAGAGACTAAGGCAGGACCAGGGAAAGGGGCTGCACTGGCGTGAGTGGAGACCACACATTTGAAGACCTGGCAATTTATCCAAGATGGGTATAATTTTTGAAGAAGAGCCAGATGGGGCCTGCTTGGAGACAGGAGGAGAGAGACATGACCGTCCTAGAGGCAGGTGGGATATAGACCTAGAGGCAGGCAGGGGCCTCCCCTGGGCCCTGGGCTCAGGAGCGGTGGCGGGGCCTGCAGCTGCCCTGGGCTGAGCGTCCTGGGGGCCCGGCTCTGGGGCAGCGCCCTGCTCCCTTCATAGGTGTGCCTTCGATGTGGCTCAGGCTGTGGGCAGAGGAAACCCAAACTTCCCAGGGCGGCCAGCTGCATCAGTGCCACCCAGTTTTCAAAGAGGCTGCAGAAGGTGTGGGCCCATGGGCCTGTGGCGGGGCACCTGCATGACGGGCAGAGAAGCTGGCAGGAAATCTAGGTGCAGCATTTCAGCTTTAGCTTTTTCCCCAGACTCCTGCCAACACACCCACACTCCAATCTCCACTTTCTGGAAGGGGTTCTCAGTGTAGGGAGTGGACTTAGAGACTTCTCCAGCTTTCTCTCCCATTTCCTTACTTCCCTGTGGGGAAGAACATAGAGGGAGTGTGTATAAGAAGAGGGGCTATGGGCTAAGGGAAAGATCTGCATTATTTCGGCAGGTTTCACTTATCTACACTTCCCTTGCAGATGAGGGACGGACCTGTAAACACATTAGATATAAACAGAGCTCAAAATTGGTTGCCTCAACCCTGGCAAATCACGTCCCACCCTACCCCTGTATTTAGAGATTTATCACCTTCGTTCACATTTATATCCAAGTGTATGTGTGTGCGTATGTGTGAGATAGAGAGAAACCGAGACAGAGAGATAAAATAAGAGAGAGCGTGGCTACATAGCTGCCCCACAAAGGGCCCACCAATGTCCCCTGTTCTATTTCCAGTTACGGAGACTCAGTGACCTTGAAATTCTGCAGGGATTCATTCCGGACCCTACCCCTCACCCCACACTGGTGACATAAAATCAAGGACCCTTTTTTGAGAACACGCTCTATCCATGCTTTGAAAGACAGAGAAAGGGAGGGAGAACCCAGGATTGTCTGACTTAAGCTCTCTCCTTAACAACTCAACACACATTGACGGAGGCCTCCATGCTGGGCACTGGGCTGGGCAAAGGGGCACAAAGAGAAGTGGCTCTCGAGACCCTGGCGGTGACGCTCGCAGCAGGGAGCCCAGCACAGCACCGAACATAGTAGAGGCAGCTCCAGGCGCTGAGGCAAAGGCAGAAAGAGCAGCCCTGGGATTCTCTCCCTGGCTCCCTGAGATTCGCCTGGGGAGCCCTACAAATAGTGGGATACACAGTTCCCACCTGGACAGAAGGAATCCCTCTTTGATGATGTGGCCTGGGTTTCAGTAGTTTTTAAAGCTCCACCCCCACCTTCCCCTATATCAGCCCCAGATGATTCAAATGTGCTGCCAGGGAGAAAAACTATTAAACCATACATCCCCTTTCAAAATGGGCATGACAAAGGAAAAAAGGGCTCAGGGACCCAGGGAAGTGGTACCAGCTCAAATTTGTGCCTCTCCATCAAAGCACACACAGCAGGTGTGCAAGGCCCTTACTGCCCCCCAGGCCAGTGCCAGGGCAGCCCGGAGTGAGAAGGGAGAGGCTGGGTTCCTTTCTCTAGAACCTTGACCTCAAGGCTGAAGAAAACTAACAGGTTTTGCCAACCCAAAAGCATTTGTCCCTCTTCCTGAAACTCCAGAGTTCTATTTTTCCCTTTTTAAAAAACCCCAGTGGGCCGGGGGTGGGGTGGGGGGTGGGGGTAGGGAGGGCGAGCACCCTCGCTGAGTGCCCTCGGTGTCCAGGGAAGGGAAAGGCCTCTGCTGATGCCTATCGGTACTCTGGAGAGGAGAGGGCGGGGCTAACCCCGGAGGAACAGGGCGAGTATCCAGGGGGCCAGCTCTGCTGGGTGTGGGGCAGGAAGCCCTCAGCACATCCAGAACCCCAGGGCTCAGGGCCAGCGCCTGGCCCCCAGAGGCCCCCGGGGTTCTCACACTGACGGCAGATGCTGCGTGGTCTGAAGGATACAGAAAAGAGTTTGGAATTAGAACCAAGGGTTGGAAACTGACTCTTGGTAGATGTGTGGCCTTGGACACATTCTTTCTGGAGAATTTCTTCATCTCTAAAATGGGTATAACAGTCCCAAGCTCAGAATATTTTGTCATCGGTATAAGAATTAAATGAGATAATATACAAAAAGCAATTAGAACAGTATCTGGCATGGAGTTCAGTAAAAGGGAAGTTGCAATTGCTAGGGGGAAAAAATAAGGATGTGAATGTTCTTTAACAATGGTAGAGCACTCCACTAAAAAATGGGTTTTGTCAATATCATCATCATTTAGCCCACAGCAGGTGGAGGTGAATTACCTGAGACTACAGAGAGCTACTGAGTTCCTAGGGATTTACCCCTGCAGATGCGGCAGGCAGGCAGGCAGGGGCGTCAGCAAACCGTGGAGGGGCTAGCCGGCTTCTTGCCCCTCTCAGGAGCTGTCAGCTTCCAGAAAGCAAGAGCTGTGAGTGATTCACCCCTACCGTCCTAGCATCCAACACAGTTGCAGTTCATGGTGGGGGTGCTCAAGGCAGTACTTGTCATTATTGGACATTCAGTCAGTCTGACGTGGAATTGGAGAGGCTGATAGGGCAGATCAAGAGATCAAGCCTGTGAACTTGAAGAGGTCCATGTGTGCACTTCGGAGAGCTGCTGGAGCCCAGAGGACCAGGCATGCAGTGCCCCGGGCTGGCTGAATCCTGAGCGGCCCTGCCAGCTTCCACTCCCTTTCCGGCTCTGGCTCTTCCCTGCTGCATGTGGTCCCACACGTGGGGGGCCAAGGCCGCAGGACTCCTGACCCAGAGATGCTGCCATTTCCCCACATCTCGACATCCCCACCTGATTGAGGCCAGGTATCCCTGGTTTCTCACCTCTCCTGTTGAAAAGGAAATATTATCACCAGGTAATGAGGACACTAGAAGGCTGTCTCTTCAAAACCCTGAGAAGGACTGTGAACTGCGCCTGTCCAGAGAAGCCCATCTGCCATGCAGGCCATCGCCACTCAAAGAGGAAAACTAGCTCAGCCTGAAGCCATCCCCGCAGTCCGGCGTGGCCGAAACATGAGAACCCCTGCCACACGCACGGCCAGCTCCTGCTGCCTGCGCTGGTCATCCCAGGCCCTTCCAAGCCTGTGATTCTCTGGCTCGCTGCAAACATTCTCACCCATGATGTAAACACTTCACAAGGTCTAGAGTCCAGGCCCACAAGAATCTTGGCATAGTCGCATCAGAGAAAGCCCAAGAGCAGAGACCTCAGGTTCTCTGGTGCCTCCAAGAACGGACCGTCCCTGCTCAGGCCACCCAGCAGCCTCTGTCCACTGACCTTCACAGCCTCACCGTGAATGCCAGGGCACATCAGACCCCTGGAGCGGGTCTACCTGACGCAGGCAAGATCATCAGAGACATGCCCCTCACCAGCCTCACCACCACAAACCTCTAAGGCAAATATGTGAACTGCTGAGGTGTGAGCCAGGCTGAAGGTCTGGCTTTGCAGCCATGGGGCTCCGTCCCTGAGGCCAGGGGATCCCTTGAAGAGAGGGGTCGGGATCACCAGTCACGCAGACAGCCTGTCCTGGGAGCCTGTGCTCAGTGAACAGGCCCAAAGGCCATTGCTGAATGCACAGCAGGTGGGGGGCAGCTAGTAAGCCCCTCTTAGGGAATGGCTGAGCCCCGTCCTCCTGCGAGCCCTAACCTGTCAGGGCTGCGAAGGAATGGAGAGAGCCAGGGAGATCAAGTGACCCGGGCCAGGTACTTAACCGCCAGACCCTCAGTTTCCCCATTCATAAGTGAGGGAACAGCTCCCATGACGGTCCCTGGGGATTGAGGGGCGTGCGTTTAGACAGCAGAGCAGCAGGCTCACTGGGTGGTAAGACGTGGTGGTCCTGGTCCAGTCTCATGACACTTGAGCAAGGTTGGGGTCATGTGGGTCCATCCCGTGGACCACGTGGCCTTCTGTGGCTCGTCCTGGGCACTGATTACTCAGCGGCCCTGTGCCTATGGGAACATAGGAGATGGGGTCTGGAGTTTTGAATTCAGACTGGGATGGGAAGTGGGCCTCCAGAAGGCAGCCGAGTCTGCCCCAGGCCTCTGTGAAATGACTCCCTGTCCTCCCCAACACACAGGCGCACATACACACACACACACAGTTAACGCTTCCATCCTGGAAGCTTTCAAAGCACCCAGGACACCAACTCCTGACAGAGGTGCAGGCCTGGGAGTGGTCACTAGAGGGCTTGGGTTGCACCAAGGCTGCTGCCCCCAGGTTGTCACCGGCGCAGGGACAGGCACAGGGACAGCCCTGGAACCAGTACAGAGCTGGGGAGGGAAGAGGAGAGAGGGAGGGAGGGGTGTCCGAGGGAGGGAGACCGCGCACGGGAGGGTAGGGTGGCTCCTCCTAAGAGCTGCCCCGTCCTCCTCAGGACACAGATAACCCCAGGCCTCCCAGCAGCAGCAGCGCCCTGACGATTCCAGCGGAAGAACACTGCAGATGCCCAATGCCTGACCCCCCAAGCTTCCTGACAACAAACACATTTCCCTGGTTCTGACCAGCGCTCCGGATCTACAGAAGCCTGTGGCCAGGCAGCCAGCTACTGGGAGAGGCCTCCTGGCAGGTGCAGAGAACTCCCTTTGGGTTCACTGTGGCCTGGGCTCAAATCCTGCCTTCACCTCCCTCTATACAGCTGTGCGATGTGAGGTAAGTTTCTTAACCTCTCTGAGGTCTTTTCCTCACGTGGAAGTTGGGGCTGAGCTCTCCATGTGAGGACTTCCCCATAGCAGGCCCTCACCCATGGTAGCTGTGATGGGCGAATACAGATCTTTGCTGACCAGGCTTAGCTGGGGCTGCAGGCCTTCACCCGGAGGGCTGCCTGTGCCTTCTCCGCGGTGCTCCTCTCTGTCCCCCTCCCCTTTTCCCTCTACCCAAGGCCCTGGATGAGGCCATGACACCAAGCTGCCAGCAGAAAGCTCAATTCCCAATCAGGGAGGTTTCTCCAGACAGGTGACCTGGGCAGGGCCCCCCATTCCCATCCCCTGCAGGCCCAGGCCTATGTGGAGCCCTCCTCCCTGGCCCTGCCCTCTCAAGGAGAAGAGTTTCTGAAGTGGAAACTGCTTCAGACATTTAGTCCAGTGTGACAGTCTCACAGCGGTCCTCTCCCCAGCAGGCCCAGGCTGTGAAGTGTGATTAAAGCCGTGGGTTAATTAAGGGTGGCGGCCATCTTATCACGAGGGGCCCCTCCCCACCACTCATCCTGCCTGCAGGGCCGCAGTCTCAGGTCCAGGGCCCAGGGGCCACCCACCCCTCCTGCGCCTCTTCTTTCTCCACCCACCCAGCACAGCCCTAAAGATCTCCAACTAAGCCAGCCACCCCAGAGTTGCCTTCAACCAGCTGTTTTAATTTCTCATGTAGTTCATACTTGGGAAGTTTGCCCTGTAGTCTAACTTAAATCCTTCCTTCTACTGGTCGATGGCGGGAGTGGGGTGAACTGGCATGGATGCGAGTTGGGGCTCCACGGCAGTGCCCCGAGAAGCACCCTTAGAGAAGGGCAAAGCTTTGCGCCCCACCCCAACCACGAGGAGGAAATGGTGTGAGGATCCTGCAGGACGGAGCCAGGGATGGAGGCCAGGTGATGGGGGAAGGGAAAGGAGAAGGGGAAAGCATGTGGGTCAACTGAGGATGAGTGAGCTGGGAGGGCCCCACCTGCCTGATCTGGAAGCCTGGGACTAGCTTACCAGTTATCTAATATCTCCTTGTCTCAAGTCACCCCATCTGTACAATGGAGGTAATGAAGGCATACCCAGCCTTAAGACTTCCATGAGCTAAAATACATAAAACAGCTTTGTAAATGGCCTGCACAACATAGACTCTCAGTAAATGCTAGGAAATCTTCATAACATCCCATCCTCTTCTGCAGACTGCTCCGAGTCCTAGGGCTTCTTCCTTTCCCATCGCTCAGATTTACTCCTTCTCCTCCCTTCCAGTGGCCCCGCTGCAGTCCTGGCCACTGACCCCTCTCTGCACAGGCCACCCTCTACCCCACCACCAGGCTCCAGTTCACCAGGCCACTCTGCAGAAGGACTGGTGCATTTGGTACCCATAAGCCCCAGGTGCTTTTCCAGATGACCTGCTTTACTAAAAAGAACTCATTTAACTCAATTCCCACAACCATCCCCCAAAGTAGGTATAATGGCTATTTTAGAGATGAGGAAACTGAGCCTCAGAGAAGAGAAATAATTTGTGCAAAGGGACCCTATGAGTAATTGGTTGAGTCAGAATTCAAGCCCAGGTCTGTGTGGCTCCAGGCTGCCTCCCATGCCAGACTTCTCTGCAAAATATCTGAAGCCATCAACATCAGCATCGTGCGGCCCTCCCCGGTCCCCGGCCCACCAGGTCAGCCCCCTGCTGCATGGCCTTCACCATCATTTGTGGGCTTACCTCACAGAGTTGAAGAGCAAAAGGAGAAAGGGGAGAAAGACAGACTTCAGGAATGAGAGAAACTTGGGGAAGGGGAGCTGGAAGGGGAAAGAATGTAGAGGGAGCTAGCATGGTGTCCACAGATATGGGGACTTCTGCAGTGTCTGTCTTCTCCATCAGGCTGTGGGATTCCCCAGAAAAGGAAGAGGGTAGCCTCGGACACAGGGGGCCCAAGCCGGAGGTTGGTGAAAGGCCTGCAAAAGCTCCAGCTGCTCCCAATCCGTTCAAGCCGCCTGGCGCAGCCGCGCACCCCAGGGAACGTGCACACAGGGCTGGGACAGCTGCGGGGACCTCACTGGGGTCCTGACAGGATCCTGGCAAGCAGGAGAGGGGCTGGGAGGCCTCAGGCAGGCTACACCCTTCACTCCTAGAAAGGGGTCAGCGGTGGTTTCTGCAGACTGCAGAGAGGAAGACTCAATGTGCCGTCCGAGGAAAATTCCTGAAGAGACTATAAACGAAAGGTAGTGGTCACTTGGGAAAGGCAGCTGAGATCACAGGCAGACAGTGTGTGCTCCGTAATAAAGTCCTGTCGGGCAAAGCTCATCTCCATCGATGGGGTCACCAGGCTGGTTGACGAGGGAAATGGGGCTCGCCCGTGTGGCTGATCTTGAAAACTGACAAGCTCTTCATGCAACTGCTGCACACGAGCTAGAGAAAGGAAGCTAGGAAGAGGCAGAATTAGTGGGATGTGCGGCTGATTGCACAGCCACATCCAAGGGAACTTACCAATGGATCAAGGCCCCTTAGGGGTTGGGGACAGGTACATGCCGTGGGCTTCTGACCCCCCACTGCTTCAACACTCTACCAATTCCTTGGATCCATGTATGGAAAGCATTTGAAGCTGGGAGTAATACAAAGAGATTAGATGTCAGAGACAGAATCCAAAATATTCTCATCAGCTAGAGAAACTTAGACAAAAGGAAATGGATTCAGTAAAAATGTAGAGTCTGAAATGGAAGGCCAAAGAAGCCAAGCACTGTTATATGGGTTGAACTGTGTCCCCCTAAACTCATGTTCAAGTTTGAATCCCCAAGACCTCAGAATGTGATCTTATTTGGAAATAGAATCATTGCAGATGTGATCAGTTAAGATGTGGTCATCCAACCAACTGGGGCCCTTACAAAGGGGAAAACTGGAGACAGACAAGCACACAGGAAGAGTACCACGAGAAGATGAAGGCAGAGAAGGTGATGCTTCTACAAACCCAGGAATACCCCATTGCCAGCAAACCCCCAGAAGCGGGGGGGGGCGGGGGGGGGGGCGGCCTGGAACAGCTTCTCCTTCATGTTCCTCAAAGGAGACAACACAGCCAACACCTTGATCTCAGACTTCTAGTCTCCAGGACCATGAGACAGTACACTTGTGTTGTCCAGGTCACCCAGAGGGGGCTGCTTTGTTGTAGCAGTCCTGGCAAACTACTGCAAGTACAAAGGCAGAACTGGAAGATGGGCGGAGCTACAGAAGATGGTAGAGACCTGGGACACTGGCTGGCTGTAATAAGCTCAATAAAATTCAGCAGGGCTGTGTGGCTGCCCAAAAGGGCCAGGGCAGAGTTGAGGCTGCCTTAGCAGGTGTGGTTCCCGGATGGAAGGTGTGCTGACCAGGCTCCGCTTGAATGGCCAGATTTGGTCCTGGTGACCTCAATTTAAGACAAGTGGGAGGGTGTTCAGATCCTGTGCCTAGAGTTGAAGAGACAAGTCAGAGAGGGACTAATGGAAGTGGAGAAGAGGTGGAAGGCACCTGGTCTCCAGCGTTTCAAAAGCTGTGTCATGAAAGTGACTGTGTTTGCCTGGGACAGTCACATGGGAAAGAGATGGAGATCATAGGGAGAGACAGAGACACAGATGTCAGAGAATAAACACTCTATTAGACATTGTTGACCAAAAGTTGAATGGGCTACTGTAAGTCCAGGGAAAGGAAATCCCAGGGTAAAATACCTCTAAAACTGAAATCAGTCAAAGGGAGAAATAAAATTTTAAATCTGTTTATTGCTTACAAACTGCAGTCTGGGGCCTTCTCTCTTTCCTGCTCCAGCAGGTAGCAAGCAAGCAAGGACCTCCCCTTAACCTGTCAGGTTCAGATAAGTCCTCGATTGCCCAGGTAATTACTCATTGATATGGAGATGAACTTCTCTCCACCCCTGAGGATATACAAATGCATTAAAGCCAGGAGAGATATCCTGGAAACATTAAAATTTTACCCACAGCTACCTTGTGGGGAGATGAGCTCTCTATCTCTGAGATAGGCTCCCAAAGCTGATCACTTGGTAGAGTCTTGCCAAGGTGACCCCAGCATCTTTCAGCTCCAAGAAGGGACGGCTCCCATTCTCTACCTGGCTGACACTAGCAACTCGGCCTTCTTACCCATTTAAATTAGAGGCTGCTGTGAGATGCTTTGGCCCCAAGACCTTTTATTGATGGCTTTGGCAGACGACACTGCATGCTGAGGGGAGTCTGGGCTCATGGACTTTTAGAAGATCAGGTTTGACAAGACCCAGGTCCTCTGGAAGGATGAACCTGCTCGTGCGCACAAGGACAGGGGTCTTAGGTAGGGGTGGGAAGGAAAGTGGCCCAGGCTGTCCATTGTTCAGGGAAGGAGGGAACTCCCAAGCATTAATTTACCCCTAACTTGAGGGAGCATCATGCCAACGGTTGCTGGGGGGGATTGAGAAGAGACTATATGCAGGCCTCTCTTTGAGGGGTTCAGGGCATTTCATGGGGAAGACAGGCTTCTGGAGGAAAGGCAACTGATGCTGACAAGAAGAACCTCCTCCAGGATGGCCTGATACTAACAGTGAGCATCTAGATGAACCACACTACTTCATTCAGTCCTCCCTCACTTAACAGTACAAAAGGAGGCTCCAAGAGAAAAAGGAACTTATATAAAACCCACAACTGAAAACCAAGTCAAGGTGGGTTTGAACGCGAGTCTGTCTCACACCCAAGTCCAAGCTCCTCCCAAGGTCCCACATACTTGCCCAGAAAGGGGCTGTAGAGGTGCCACAGCATGCAGCAACAGGAAGATCAACCTAGTGTGGTCTAGAGCCCTGCCCCAGATGTCAGCCTGCATCGGAACGGCCTGGAGGGCTTGTTAAAGAGGTGGTTGCCGGGCTCTGCTCAGGGAGTTGCTAAGTTAGTAGGTCTGGGGTTAAGCCCAGTGAGTATCACATTCTTAACAGGTTCCCAGGGATGCTGGCACTGCCAGTGGGGGACCTCACGCTGAGAACCACTGCTCTGGAGCAATCAGGAAAGAAATGTGTCCTCCACCCTCAGAGCCACAGAGAGACAGGTATGCGCTGGGCTGATCATCTGTCTCTGGTGCAGGACTCCCCCAGCAGCATCCTGGCACCAGGCCTGCCAGCCAGCACTGCTTTACTGGGACTCATCTGGTGGGGAAGAGGGAAGATGCTTGTTCAGGAAACTCCAGCTTCCTGTCCTTCCCACCCTGGTGCCTTCTGGCCTCTCAAGTTGACCAGCTGTGTCCTCTTCTACAAGACAATGTTTTCTTCTAAAATTGGCCACGATGACCCCTAGGATTTTCCTCTCTAAACAGGCTCCCTTTACCAGGACCTTTTGCAGCTGAGTTTCCCAACCCTCTCCTGATGCGGGATGCCTTTCACTGAGCACATTTGAGTTGGTCAGGGTTTCCACTAAAATCCATGTCTAGAAATGTGACACAGTGACCAGGAGAACCCAGTCTGGACCCTGCACTTTTCACAGTGCCATTTAAGATGCTGCTGCTTTGAGCAACTCCATCACCCTGTCAGCGTGTATGAAGCCTGTGTACAATTACATCCCTCAGAGCTGCTTCTCAGGATCTGCAGCCAAACCAAGTCTGCCCCCACCCCCTTCATGAACTTGAGTAATTAATTTCTGCAATCTAAATGTGACTTTCCATCTGCACCTGTTAAATTTCATCTTTTTGGTTTTAATCCAGCATTCCAGTTTGCTGAGATCATTCTGAATATTTATTCTGTCTTTTATAGGAGCTGCCCATCACAGCCTTGTCATCAACAAATCTGATAAGCTCACTTACTCGTTTCATCCAAGTCATGGATAAAAATGTGAAACTTCATTTTTCAGAATCTCACCTGACACAAACCATCTTCCCTTTTGGAATCCCTAATCATATGATCATACTTCCCCAAATCAGACCTCCTATAGTCTAGGGAAGGTCTGTGGGCATGCCATTTCTTTCCTTGACTGTTAATAATGCCAGGCTGACATGATGTCTTTCATCTAAGCAATGTCACATCACCCCCTAGTCTTGGTTATGGTCTGAATCAAATCAGGACAGTTTCAGTTGCTACTTCTCTACCTTCTGGGCAATGACAACGTTTCAGAAGCAAAAATGTATCTGATTCTCCACTCTAAACAATATCTGACATCCAGCAGAAGTTAGAGCTGCCTGTCCCCCCATCATTACCATAGCATGCCTCCCTGACAGCTTTATAAGCCATACTGGGAAAGTAGCATTCAAATTCTTCTGACTAGGTGGGAAAGTTGTAATAGGGATATGTCATAAGCTGGACCTGCTCAGCTGCAAGGCATGCTGGGATTGTGACCACTGGTCAGCAAGGAGGTAAGAACTGTTTTCTGGTATGGGGTACCTGGAGAAAGCGGGGAGGACAGAATAAAAAAAGTGAAAAGGAAAAGGAGGTCTCGATGAATGGCATGCCCATTCTCCTGCCATTTGTCGATGAGAACTGCCTTTCTGTTGGAGAAAGGCACAGTATATGTCCATGGGATGCTGATGAGTATTTATTAACAACTTTAGATACCATAAGCCGAGGATAAAGAAAAGTACATATAGCGGTTAAGTATGCAGGCTCTGAAGTCAGACAGTCTGGATTTAAATTCCAGCTCTATTAATTATTAGCTGTGTGACCTTGGGCATTGTTTTTTCTCTCAAGTTTTCAGTTTCATCATTTAGAAAATGCAGACAAAAATATCAGTAGTACATATGGCACATGAAGATTAAAAGAGGTATATACAAAGTTTAGCAGACTGTCTGGTACATAATAAGAGCTCAGTAAGTCATAGGACTCAGACCTTCAAGTTGGGTAGGGCAAAGCAGCAAGCTTGAAGCCTCAGGAAGTTCGGTAAAAATAATTTGTTTTTTTTCAGCTCTGAATACGATAATTTTTTATTGCAACAGGAGGTTAGTCAAAAATTGTCTAAATGGTCCATGTTAAAAGGAAGCATAGTCTACTTCTAGAAATCTGTTCTAAAGAAATAATCATCAATAGGCACAAAGATTTATATACAAGGATGTTCACTGCAGCATTATTTATAATAGTAAAAAATGGTTTACGACCTAGATGTCCAACCCACAGGGGATTTGTTAAATTCTGGCACATCTATATGATGGAATACCAGGTAGCCATTAAAAACCACACTTAAGAAAAACCATCTACGATGTGGGGAAATTATTACAATATGTTATTCAATGAAAAAGCCTGATTACGAAACAACACAAATAATACAGTCACAATTTTGTTACATACCTAACAAGAAGGATATAAGAAAAAATGCTGAATGAATATGCATTACGTTAATAACATAAAAATAATAGAAAAATAACAGAAAAAAATTACACTAGAAGGGAGCTCCCCCAATCAGCTTAAAATAGAAAATCATTAAATTCAGAATACAGGAACACAAACAGTAGCTATGATCTGAATGCCAGGAGCTGTACCTGGTATCTACTAGAAAGAATGTGGCCGTTTGAAGGGCTGAGGGTGAAGAGACTCTGCATGCCATTGGCATGAGGCCAGGTGGAGCCTAGGAAAGAAGATTTAGGTCAGTGGCTCTCAAGCATGGCTGCATATTAGAAGCTCAAAAAATACCAATGCCAGGGTTCCACCTTCAGGGCTTCTGACTTAATTAAGATCTAGGATGAGGCTGGTCATCTATATTTTTTCAAGGCTCTCCAGGTGATTCTAATAGGAACTAGTGAATTAGTGTTGAGCTGAACTAAGCTACTGTTACCTGTACATAGAAGTCACTTGAGCCTTGCTCTCTAGACTGGGCCCACGTGTGAAGAGAGAGTTACTCGGGCAGCAAGAAAAAGGCTGTGAGGGAGCAGATGGCCCCGTCTCCTGGTCCATGCAGGAAAATGACCCCTCAGCCTTGGGGGACGTTCACATAAGTGCATCTAGGAGCTGGCCTGTTTGTGAGCTTTTGCTGCAGGGACGCTTAGACTCCTGACTGGGGCCCAGGTTACCAGCGGACTACATAAACTACAAGAAAAGGTGGCTCCACAAAAGGGAGAAAGGGAAGAAAACTGGGATCCTGGAAAATCTATAGGGATCTGACTCTGTGTAAGCTGGAGCTAGTGGTAGTTCCTCTTCTGTCCTGCTTTTGTGCAGAAACACACCCTGACGGACAGCAAAGTGTGACCCTTAAAGGCACTGCTTTAAGTGGATGAGGCCTCTAGGAAGGTCCTAGTTTCCCCCAGGCACCTTGAGGGAAGAGGTACAGAGGGAACAGGCTGTTAGAAACAAAAGTTTGTGTTAAATGATAAGATCTCCCCCAGCTTCTCACTACAGGTATAGAGTTACCCAAGGCACAAAAGAAGGGAAAGAAGAGGCCCCAGTCAGGTGCTTTACACACTGGATCCATCCATCTCTGAATAATTAAGAGCCAACTGCAGCTCTTTTGTACTTCTTAAGCAGATCTCCTGAGGACCCCTCAGGACAATGACTAGGGTGGTATGGAGGGAGTTTTGGCTCAGGGAGATCAGTGGGGTTGGCAAATAGGGATAGACATAAACTGCTACCCCATCAGACAGGTCCTGAAGTTGCCTCCTTAGGGGCAGCCCATGTCAACTCTGGCAGAAGAACAGAGCTGCAGATAACCCCAAATGCAGGATGATCAAACCGTAACACAGCTTTGAAATGCATTGCATCTGTGTTTGTATGTGTACGTATATGAGCATATTTGCACACACACACGTATACTTAATATACAGCAGATTTACCTTCCAAATGACATTCGGTTCAGGTGGAGGCTAAGAGGCTAGTCTCTGAAGACACTGGCAGTCAGGTGGGTTATAAACAGTGGGGCTGGATGTAACTAGAAATTGGCCTGAGACTAAACATTCCCTGTGAATAATCCACAAAAAAGGGAATGAACCACTCCTGGAAAATCAAGAAACGTCTGTAATCCCCATTCAAGACCACTGACCTCAAGGGCCAAAAAGGGCCTTAGCGTTCTTCGACTGACCACTTTATGTTCACAGCTGGGGAGTCTGGGTCAGCAGAAGAGCTCAAGTGCGGAAGCTTCTTGTGTTTCTAATCCAGCCTCCTCCTTTGGGAATTTAAATCCATCTCCTCTAATTTGATCCTCAGGGGACTAGCAGAACAGATGGCCATCAGCCATCCTCCAGTACCACCACTTACTATCACAGAAGAGGCTGGCCAGAGACATTCTTGGTTCAAATGCAGAGATATTCTGATAATATCGACAAGGCTTCAAATTCAAACAAGTTCCAGGTGCAAGTCTGATTAAGTCATCCTTATTAAATGCAGATCAATGAGGGCAGTGTCATGGCAGAACTCAGCACACACAGCGTTGCCTTAAAAGCTTTCATTTGCTCAGGAAAAGCCCAACAGAACCCTCATCCTCCTGTTTCAAGTCAGAGGGTAGAGGAGCATGAGCAGCCCAACTACTGGCAAGTGTGCTCAAGGCCAAACTCTCCCAAACCTGGTAGTCACTCCCGTTCTCCCCACATGCTCGGCAGCAAATTGCACGGGAAACCATCTTCCTTTTCCTCTCTGAAGCTACCATGTGTAGTCATTTCTCATTGGTGAGCCCCTGACCAATGTCAGGATGAAAGAGTGCATTCTGCAAGGCTTGGTTTTCATCCCGCATGCTCACTAAAGCAAAACACTAAAGCAGAAAGGAGGGAAAGTGACATGGCAGAGACATAGAATATTCAGCACACCTCCTTCTCTTTCAGAACTCTGCTCCCAGCTGGAACATCTCCCTGCCACTTTCTAGCATTCAAGCTGGTCACAAGGGACATTTTTTTTCAGAAAGGAAGCCTTGGAGGAGATTCCTCTGAGATGGGGAATGGCATACACAAAGATCGCCTTCCAGATTACCCATCAGAGAGCCACCTCCTCAGCTAAGGCAGACGTCATCAAACCAGAAGTCAGAGAGGGGGAGGTTCACAGAAGTATAGCACTATGCCTGTGCGATCCGGTGCTGCCCACACAGCTGTAAAAGAAGGGCTCAATTCAGTCAATTCAAAGAAACTTCATTAGTCAAGATGCTTGCTTTGGCCTCCCGTCATACATTTAAGAACAAGTTAGTTAAGTTCTGTCATAAATTCAAGACCAATTTCATGATGGCTAACTCAAACACAAAGATCTAAATGAAAGAAAACTCATTCATTTGAGGTAACTATTTCCAAAACACACCAGACACATACATCACACACTTACTCATTGGTTGATGAAGACAGACAAGGTGACTAGATGAGGCAAAGAGTGGTTCCAGGACCTGCTGGGTTTCAGACCCCCAAGTATAAATAACCAATACTCCCTCCCAATAGTTCTCATCCCCAGATCCTCAGGTACCTGGCTTTGCCTCTATCCACACCACAGATACAGGTAGGTAGGTATCCAGCCCCACTTGATGAGTAAGGAACCTAAGGCATGGAAAGGAAACTTGAAACTGAATGAACAGCTAAGGTGGTGGAATCCTAGCCCTCTCGGCCCTTTCCCCAAAACCCTGGACCCCAAGTCCTTTGGACAACTCCATATTAGCTGTCAGGTCACCCAAACTCATAGGGAAGAAAAACTCAGGAAATACCATCACAGCAGTTGGAGCAATGCTAGTAATTGTGTTCTAGTCATGCTGATTCCGCTTCATCCAGGGAGATCAGAGACATGTCTTCTTTACTGTTGTATCCATACTTTCAGGCACAATGCCTAGCACACAGTAGGTGCTTACTGAATAAGGAACACATGAGTTCACTGTCCCTGTTGGCCTCATTCACCTTGCACCCAGGCAACAACAAAGCTAACACTTGAGGACCTTGGGGAGCATCTGGCTGCTAGGGTATGGATGGTGGGGGACTGGAGCTCAGCCCTTGGTCCTTTAAGGCTAGATAACAAGGTAATATGCATTTCTAATCAGGGATTTTGCCCTTTGCCCTCTGTGTCCATTCTACCACTTTAATCCTCAATGAAAGTAGTGCATTGGTTGATTGGATAGTAGTGATCTGAGCTGTTATCTTGTTGACTTTCCCAGTGGGATACAGGAGGGTGACCAAGATTAAGAACAGGAGTGTCACAATCAATGTTCAAAACAACTGGACCCAACAGCATCCTTTTCCCCAAGTGTATACACTCCTTCTACAAACCTTCAGCCTTCCCAAGCTGATCCTCTCTATGTCTGCTATCCTCCTTCTCCCTGTCTGGGGCTCCTCTTCCCCTTTTTAGACCCACACTCAGGGCTCAGGGCTTTCTGGTTATTCCTTGGGTTCCTGAACATCCTATGTGAGCTTCCAGTCTTTTTTCATCCAACCTGTGAATAAGGTTTTACTACATTAGGGGGAGCAAAAAAGTCACATAGGCATTTTTTTCTTTTAGGTAAAGAACAAAATTGGTTTATACTTACTGGATTCCTGCATGGGTGGGGTTGGGGGGTGGGGGTGCAGGAGACCTGAGTTCCAATCTTTACTCTGCATCAGGAACCTATTATCAATGGATGTGAAGTGCTCAGATTGATATAAGACAAGATGGTTTCCTAACTTCAAGGAAGTCACCATCTCACAGAAGAACCCCAGTGGACCCTGAGGATGAAGGTGAGCTGGGGATCCAGGAGGTCAGAGGTAGGACCAAGTTATGGAGTACTCCAATCAATCCCCCAAGGTATGGGAAGACATGATAACATGTATACACAAAAAGATGAGATAATTTACTAATATCTTAATTTCTTGGTCTGTAAACACAGGGGGTGAGAATGCTCAAGGGCTGCCCATTGGTTTTGTTTATTTGGCCAATGGGACTTTGAACACCCAGTTGTCCAGCCACTCTTAATTGTCTGATAACCACACTATTACTTGCTGGCCCTCTGTACACATTCGAGTTTGTGAGTCCTCTGACATTGACAATCTCTGAGCCCTCTTCCAGCTTTAAGCCTCAGTAAAAAGTAACTAATAGAGAGGTTTCCAAACAATCCAGGAAGGCTACCCAAAGACAGGAAAGCTGCTGATTCCTCTAATCCTAGCTGGAGGGTGGCAATCTAGAGCCAGGCAGGATCTTTCAGCTTCTCTGACTTTTGGGTCAAGCTATAGGAGAAGTGGCAAGGGAGCATTCCTTCTCCTGTTCCACTCTCCCTATGCAGACACCTGGTGAAGAGGGGACAGTCAGCAAGTCCAGCTCTCAGTCTCACCTGAGTCATCAAGCTTTCTTCAACCAGTCCTCTCCTAAGCCCCAGGTTACTATTTGGCACTAAGCCCTTGTTGCCTTGTGTGGCCTTGTACTGTGCATTTCTCCATTCATGCTCTCCCTCCCTAAATACGGTGTCTTAGGCTCACACAGGTGAATCAGCAGCCTTTGGGGGCATGGGCTCAGCCCTGTAGGGCTTTTTATCTACCAGCACCTAGCCTGGTGCATTGCACACAGCAGGTGTTTAAAAAGTGTTTGACGCACGCAGTGCTGATAATGTCAGCTCAGGAGGAGGAAGGGTCTGGCACTGACTCCCAGAAAAGAAAAATGAGATCGAAGATCTGCCATCTCCTGAAGGTAGCTGTAGCTGTTGATTAGTGGAAAGAAGCAGCCCACCCTCTTCCCCCAACCAACTACCAACCCCGCCGCCCCCACCCGCCATTTCCAACGTGGCACAGCCCAAAGCAGCCCTTCCTGCTGCGCTGATCTTCCGAAACAGTTCCCAATGCCCTCTTGGGTGACCAAGTGGCAAACTCCCTCGCTCTCTTCGATATTTTATCCCCCTTCCTCCTGAGTTGGGAATCTGGATTTGGGGCAGGGTACTGGTAGTGTTCCCCAAGCTGCTTCTTAGCCTGTCCCCCTTTCCCCAGTTGTGAGGGCCAGTTCTCAGGCTCAAGCTCCCCTCTGCCCCTTCTTCAAGGTCATTTACCCCTGCTCAGAAAAGGTGAAAGGCCACTTTTGAATGTCAAGAAGAAATGGGGGGAAAAAAGAAGAAGAAATGTGGATGGGGGAGGGGCTTGGGTGGGGGCTCTATGTGAGGAGAAAGAATGGAAAAGAACAGATTAAAAGATGGGGAATGTAGGGGTGGGGGAGACGGGGAGGCGGGCATGCAGGGCGCTGGGGAGAGGTGCCACTGCCGAAGGAGCAAAACGAGGCCGAAGTGGGAGTGGGGGATGGGGAGTGCCTGAGAATTGTGCGCGGAGATTGGGTTCGCTAGAGGATGGGAGGAAAATTATGCGGGTTGGGGCCAGAGAGGACAGGATCCTGGTCGGGTCTAGACACAGGCACGCTTCCAACGCCCAATCCCAGTTTGGTTGGCTCAGCCCCGAGGAAGGGAAGGGAAGGCGCGCATCCGGAGGCCCTTCCCCGCCCCAGCTGCCCTCATCCCCACCGCCGAAAGCCGGGAGAGGATCGCAGGGTGGGGGCTGAGACCGGCGGTCAACACCCCATCCAAACTCGGGGCCCACTGGTGCCCGGCGCGGCGCAGTGGGCGGCATGATCGAGGAATGGACACCGGGGGATGGGGAGGCGGCAAGAAGGGCGCTTCAGGTGGCTCCTCGTTGTTTAAAGTTTGCGGCAGGCGAAGGAGCCGGCTCCGTCCTCCCTCCGCCGCCAGCCCGCGGCTCCGCTCGGCTCGGTCGCCTCCACCTCGCCCTCTACCTCGGCGGGTCTTACGCCCACTTCCCTCTCGGGCCCGGGAGCCCCTCGCCCCTCTCCAGCCCTCCCAGTGCCCGAGCGCCCCCCGCTCCCTCCCTCCGCGCTGGATCTCCCGCACGACGTGAGCGGAAAGTGAATGGGCAGCCCCAACCACAAAGACAAATTACCATGAGAAAAATAAATCAGGAAATCGCGGTTCGCGTCCCCGTTCCCGCCGCCGCACTCCTCTCGGCGGGCGAGGCGGGAGCGCGGAGCTCCAGAGCCGCTGCGTCTGGCGCCTGGCCGGGCAGAGTTTGAGCGGCGCGGGGCCCTGTCAGGGTAGGGGGTCTGGGAGGAACCCAGGTGGCGACCCTGCGGGCGGCGGCGGGGCGGGGAGGTCGGTGAGCGCGAGATTTCACACTCCGGGCCGGCCACGCGTTCCCACGCGCCTCGGCCCCCGCCGGGTTTACTCGTCGGCTCCCTGAGCCTCCATCTCGGCGCCAATCTCCACGCCTCTGCCAGCCTTCTTTCATTCGCCGACCCCTCCTCCAGGCCCGGACCCCGGGTCCCCATCGCGGCTGCAGCAGACGCGCCGACCCCGGCAGGAAGAGGGCCTGGTGCAGCCCCAACCCGGATCAGGCGGGCGGCGGGAACGGGCAGCGCGGAGGTGCCCAAGCGGAGGTGGGCATCGGGAGGCGCGGAAGCCCGCTTCCCCCCTCTCCCCCCGCTGGCAAACTCTCCCACCTGGTTCCAACTTGTCAGAGGCCCCGAGCCCTACCCCTCTCCCCACCTCTCAAGTTGCTGAAGTTTGCAACTTGCAGCCCCAGCCCGCGCGGGGGAAGCACCCGGGGCTCCCGGGACTCACCTCCGGACTGCGGGCGCAGGTGCCCGGTTCCCGGTGGCTCCCGGCGACGCAGAGCGGCAGAGGCGAACCAGGAGGGCTGGCGGCCCGTCTGGGAATAGGGCGGCAGCGCAGGAACGGACCCCGGCCCTCCGCTCGGCGCTCGCGTGCAGTCCAGACCCGGGTCGGTGCCGGCAGCGCTTGGGCTCCCTCCGGACGCGCGGCTGACCCGCCCGGCTCCGCGGAGCTGGGCTCCGGCAGCAGCCCCCGCGCTCCAACTAGCTCCCGACCCGGCGCGCGGGTGAGGGCTGGGAGGAGGAGACCGAGGGAGCCGAAGGAGGGAGGGAGAGGCGGCGGGGGAGGGCTTGGAAGCGAGGGGAGAGAAGGAGGGGAGCGAGATCGAAAAGGAGGAGGGGGTTGGAGCGGCCCTGCCGCGGCGGGCGCTTCACCCGTCAGCCCCGAGGCGCGCGCAGAAACGCAAGGGGGCGCGCTGCAGCCCCACGTCCCCCGGCTCGGCGCGACTCCCGCTCCTGGCTTGGCAAGTGTGTGTTGCCCGGAGGGTGGGCACAAGACCTCCCCCGCCGTCAGCATTAGAGCGTAGTGACCCAGGTTCCCTGAGCACCACCCTTTGCCACATCCTGCCTTACCGTCCTTGGTAGCCCGTCTCCAACCTACTTCCTCCCGGGGCGTCAGCTCACCCGAATCCTGACCACCCCAATCCTTGGGGCCTGAGGAAAGGCTCCCTTTCCCCGCCTCCCGAATCCCCCAGCCCTATTAGCTAGGGACCGTCTTCCTGCCTGTGGACTTGAAGAGGAAAAACCACGTACAAAACGGGGGAAATCTGGTATAAACTGCAATCAGAGGGAGTGAGGTGAGTCCGCAGGGCTGGACTGGGGAAGCCAGAGCCAGCTGGATTAGGGTTAATTTTACAGTCTGCACGGCCTTGGGTGAGCCTCTCCGAGCCTCAGTTTCTCAGTTTTAAACTTGGGTGAATAATACCTACCCTACAGAACGATTTGAAGAACAAGTAGGGGCTACAGCGAATAATATAACATAAGGGACAGTGGGAGGGCATCCAAGAAATTAGCGATCCCGGGAGGCGGTGGAGTGGCTGAACGGGGAAGGTTTAGAGCGATCGCACCCAGCCAGGCTGAATGGTTGACAAGTTTGAGTATCTAGCGTTTCTGTAAGAAAGCGGGAGGGAAAGACAGAGGAGGCAAGCTTAAAATCCTATCTGCCTGGGCTGCAAGAGGGAGGGGAAGAGAGCCCTCTGCTGAACAAAAAAGGTATTAAAAAAAAAGGTGACCTAAGAAAAAAAGACAGAAGGATGAAGACAAAGGATCTAAAAATTAAACCCGAGAAGTGAGATTTTAAGAGAGAAACAAAGAGAGCTGTGAAATAAAAATAGATAAGTTGGAAGAAGGAAAACATTAAAGGACTTTCTAAAGCATGCCAGAAATTGAAGAATTAGAGTGAAGCATTTTACATAAGAAAATTCTGGGTAAAGGAAATCCCAGATAAAGCAGAGGAAAGGAGACAGTAAGAGCCCCAGAGAAGCACAACCCACCCCACCCCCACCACACACACAGAGCACTCTGAACCAAGAGGAGAAGCATTTTTGCCAGGATGATGGGAACGAAAGAATCCGAAGGGAGTTTATGATATGCCATAAAAGGGAAACAGTGCACAATCTCAGAAATAAAGATTTTCTAGGGCAACAGAAATGCTGAAACTCATAATGTGTGCAGAATGGAGAGGAACTTGCAAAGGTAAGGCTCACTCTGGCAAGAAAAGAGATGCAGAGAAGAGGAAAATGGAAGAAAACAGATGTGTGCAGGCATAGCAGTCTAGCAGCCCATCCATTTCATTAGGGGGAGAAATCAGATTGGAAGAGGTAATGCAGGGCCTCAAGTCCACGCTTACCATTTTACAGACAAGGACAGTGGGATCTAAAGAGGGGAAGCAATTCCCCCAGAGTCCCAGGCTGGAGTGGGGGCAGGTCTCCTGATCCTTGGGCTGGGACCCTTCCATTGCTGAGTGCTGAGGCCATTCCCGTTCCCTACAGAACCGGGGGAACTGTTTTTGTCATTGCAAAAATATGAATGTGTGGGATATATAGACACATTTTAATTAATATAAAAACATGAAAAATACTCCATAAACTGCATTGAAAAGGAATGAGCAGGAAAGTTTACCCCTTGCTTGGTAGGAAGAGTAGACAGAATGCCTTCTGAGTGGTTCTGTCCGCATGCTACAGCTTTCTCTCGTAAGGCAATAAAAATCTCCATCTTTCACCATAGTTTGTCACCCACCCTCTCTTTTTTCCACTGGATTTTGATTGTTTTGTCTTTCTCCCCTTCCCACCATCATTTCATGCCCTTTGTCGGCTCTCCCTCTCTCTGTTATGAATAAGTGTGGGAGGGGGCTTGGTGCAGGAGGAGAAGAGAGGAGACCCCAGTCTGGGGACACAGGCTAGGAGCCCTTCCTTTTCAGGGGAAGCAAGAGCCCAGAAGGGGAGACACCCAAGGAGACACAGAGCACACTCTGGACACTGGGCTAATTAATCCTAATTGCATCCTACAGTATTCTATTGATTAACAGTGATTACAAGAGCTCTCAATATAGAAGAGCTTCAGAAGTCCAAACCTAAGGAAGGGACAGTTGCTTTACTAATCTGGCTTACCACATGCTTCGGGTATCCCCAGCATTTGGCTAAAACCCCAGTCTGGTTAGAACAAAACCTGGGCTGTTGACCCATCACTATCATGTCACTACCTTCTGTCACCTTCCTTAAGCCTTTGCAATAATCTGTACAATAATTACTTCTGTTAGGAGCAATTCTCCACCTACCGGAATGGTGTTAATTAAATAGAATGGAAATACAGTAACTAATACAGAATTGTTTGAAACAAACATGCTAAAGAGCATTGAGCACAGGGGGTGGGAAGGTATTCTTAGAATTCACTCCTGACCTAGAAACCCCAAACTTATATTGAATTAAGGTGCCAAGAGACTAAGAAGTAAGTCCAAACGCTCATGCTCCAGGGTGACAGATCAGGAGCCCAACACCTGCTCCTGCCTCCCACCTGAGGGTATTTTCAGGGAGATCTAGTTACTGCTGAAAAACACTCTCCCAGGAGTGTGTGTTGGGGTATGGATGCACCCCTGTGCATAGCCCAGGCACAAACAGAAATGTAGCCTTGCATCAAAAGGCAAATAAACAAGTCACTTGTAGATTGGTAAGAGAGAGAGAATTGAAAAGAAAGCCACAATCACTTGCAATGTCCAAATAGTTTCCTGGTCCCAGAATCACCTGCTCATTGTGCCTGGGGTTGGGAAAGAAAAGAGAAAATTCCCACCACAGAAGTCATTGTTGATTTGTGAACCAAAAACACACTCAGGTCAAAGGAACTGAAGTGTCACTAAATGACAGTTTTGCCATTGTCCTGAGCTAATGTGAGAGAAGAGATCTTCCTTCCTTCCTTCCTCCCCAAACAGTTAAGCGTCACTCACTATGCTAGGTGGAGAGGTCACAGGAAGAGGAGAAAGCTGGACCCTCGCAGCGGGGGAGAGGCAGACGTAGCCACAGTGACTGTGAGGACATCACAGGGCCAGAGGACCATGGGCACGTGAAGGGACAAAGACCAGCTCTACCTGGCAGGTAAAGGGAGACTCCCCAGCAAAGGACCCTTCTAGCTGGGAATGGAGATAGGGCAGCGATTTGCCAGACAGAAGTGGGAGGAGACAGAAAATTCCAGGCAGAGGAAATAGGATGTATGAAGGCACCAGGTGATATAATTAGATTTCTCTTTTGGAAGAATTACTTGGCCCTGGTTAACAGATTCAGAGAGAGCTGAAGCAGTAAATGTGAGCAGGTGCGTCATGTGGCAGAAAGAGCACCGCGCCAGCAGTTAAGGCTTCTCAGTTCCACGACCAGCTTAGCCCGCTGATGAGCTGGGGGTCCTTGCATGAGCTCTTAACCTCTCTGACCTCAGTTGGGCATGGATAAAATGAGAGGGGTTGATCAGCTGGTTCCCAGGGTCTTCCTTTCACACACATTCCATGGTTCTAACTTCCTGCAGATATGCCTTTAAATTATGCTCTATGCCATATTCACGCAGTTTGTGCTTTCCATGTGTATAACACTTCACAGTTTATCCAAGTATTTTCCATGCAATATCTTTTCACCTTCACACTCCTGTGAAGGAGATAGCTACTCTGATGCTCTAGATGACCTTGCACAGCCCTGTGGCTGTAAACACCATCTCCATGCTGATGACGTCTGAGTTGGTGTCTGTAGCTCTGACTTCTCTCTGGAAATCCAGATGTGGGGAACCAACTACCTGCTGCTGTCCTCCCTGTGAATATTTTGACAAGGCAAAAGTTCTGAAATGTCCTTAAATTAACTGACATAAGGGCCAGAGAATGAGGGAGAGAGCCAGGGGAAGGTCATCAGTCATTAGCTGCCGGCCGTAGCTAACCAGAAACTCCACGTTCCTGAATGAAGTCATTTCAGCAACATCTAGAAGGTCCCCAGGACCACTGCATCCCCCTTGCATGTGATCAGTGTCTGACCATCATCAACAACCAATCTATGAGCTTTCTGTATGGACTAACCACCTATCCCAGGACTTTGCCCGTTTCACATTAGCCTGCCTTCCTTATCGATAGCCAATGTGAATTTAAAGAACTTTCTTTCCTTGAGACCCCTCATAAATGTGCCCTGTTTCTTGAATCTGGCAGACAAGTTGTGTCTGTGAACTGGCCTTGCTGCTGGTGAAGCAGAAACTGCCTATCCCAGGACTTATTCTGGCTGCATCTGTGAAGGCTCAGTAAACCCTTTCATTTCAAAGATTTCAGCAACCTCTCCAAAGTTTTTGATTTGTCAGTCTAACAGGCATCTCAGACTTAACAATGCCAAGACTTAACTTCTGATTTTCTTTCCCCAAACCAGCTCCTCCTTCTGACTTCATCATCCTTGTAAATAAAAACTCCATTCTTGAATTCCTCAAGGTCAGAATCTTGAAGTCACCCCACACTCCACATCTAAGTCATCAGTAAATCCCATTGTCTTGACCTTTTATTTTCAGGATCTACTTCTCCCCACTTCCTCAACTAGTACCTCACTCTTTTCCCTCACCTGGATGTTTGCTCTATCTGCTTCCACCTATAAACCTACAGTCTGTTCTCCACACAGAAGCCATTCTAAGTCAGGTCCTGTAACTCCTCTGCTCAAAAATCTGCCATGGCTTACTAGCTCATTAGAGGAAAAAGCCACATCCTTACTAAGTCCTCAGGGACTTTCTGACATCATCTCCTACCAGTCTTCCCTCCTTTACTTCTCTGCAGCCTCACCTGTCTCTCCAAAACCCAAGGCTGCCACTGCCACAGGACCTTTGCACTTGATGTTCTCTGCTTGGAAAGCTCTTCTGTCAGATGTCTACATGGATCATTCCCTCACTGCCATCATTCTCCGCTCAGATAGTTCATTAGAGAGCATTACTATTCTTTAAAAAATGACAACCCCCTGTCATTCTCCATCATCACCTGGCATTGTACATACTCATCTATTGCCTGCCTCCCCTGGCCAGAATATAAACTCCATGAAAATAGAGATGTTGCCTTCTTTGCTCATTGCTATAATCCCATCCTCGCCCTGCCCACAACACACACACAGTGGTGCTTGGTAGAAAGATGTACCAATAACAATTTGATGAGTGAATTATTATCCCCATTTTACAGATAGAGAAACTAAGGTACAATTACACAACTGGTCCTTTCAGAGCTGAGATTTGAACTTAGATTTTTCCATATCAAACTATTCTCTCCAATTGATTAATTATTGATTAACATCTAGATTTAAAACTTTTTAAAAGAAAGGACTATTAATATAAAACACATGCTAATTGTCTTCCACCCAGTTAACCACAAGGATACACTGACTCATGCAGCAGCTCTCCAAGTCACAAGAGAGTGAAGAGTTATCTCTGAAAACCCAAACATCTAAAGTGGTCAACAATCCCACATATGCACATTCATCCTGGCATCATTTTTGTTTCTTGTACTATAGTTCTAGTTTTCCTTCTCAATTCCTGAAAAAATAAATCCCCTTCTAGGCATTCACATGTTTAAGCTCACACATTATCCCCAGCAATATGTGTAAATAATGGGTCCATGCACACACACACACACACACACACACACACACACACACACACACAGACCATTTTCATGTCTCCTAAGTCAGGGTTGTGGTGAGAGAGAAGGAAGGCTCGTTTGCCCTTGGGCTGACACCCAGGGGTAATCACGTCTCTCACCCCAGGCACTTAAGAGTGCCTCTCCACCTTCCTCTTTCCTGCTCTCCTGGCAAACACTGTCAGACTGGCTGAGAATGAGTCAGAAGGAAGTGAGGTGTGGGAGGGGTGTGGAGATCAGAAGGAAGGACAGAGGCAGGGCTGATCCAGCAGATGACACCAGGCCTCCAGATAGATGGGCTACAAAGGGCCAAGGAGGCAGGGATCACTCTCAGGACGATTGGGCCCAAGGAAGAGTGCAAAGTGTGGTCTCCCTTCTTGCAGACATTTGCAAATCAAGAGACCAGTGTCTGTCATTCTCTCCCAAGACCAGAGTGAAGCCACAGAGGCCCGGAATGGATCAGGACAGGATAGACATTGGCCAAGAAAACCTAAGGCAGTGTCTAGAGGGGGGCCTGAATCCTGCAGAGAAGAGGATCCCAGGTTGAGGTTGAAACCAAGATGTGGCCCAGGCCTGGTGCCGAGAGGACCCACGCAGGGCCAGATCTCTGGACAGGAGATGTGGAGGACCGTAGGGGCTAGAAAACCACTAACACAACTGATAGCTCCAGAAAGACTCCTTTGCCCTAAACAAAATGTCTCTGCTCTGATGTTCTGTGGCCCTGTAACTTCGGGGAGAGGAAACCCTGGGGGAAAATACCTCTAAAACCAAATCAGTGAAAGGGAGAAATAAAATTTAAAACCCGTTTATTGCTTACAAACTGCAGTCGGGGGCCGTCTCTTTCCTGCTCAGGCCAAGCAAGCAAGACCTCCCCCTAACCTCTCAGGTTCAGATAAGCCCTCAGTCGCCCAGGTAATTACCCATTGATATGGAGATGAACTACTTTTATCCACCCCTGAGGAACCCCTGTTGATATACAGATGCTCTAAAGCCAGGGGAGATATTCTGGAAATATTACAATTTTACCCACAGAGGGTTACAGTAAGGGATGATGCTGGACTGTGAACAGGGCCAGATTAGACAGGCAGTAAATGCCATGGAAGGGGATTGGATTTAATCCTACCGGCCAGGTAAAGAGAATCATCCCAGGTTTGGAGCAGGAGCCTGACATGGTGAGATGGCTGACAGTGTGGTCTTGAATGAGAGAGACCAGGGAGCAGACTGTTACGACAGAGTTGCCCTGCCACTCATGGAGACCTTGACTAGGGCAGAGATCACAAAACTCATAAAAACCCTTTATCCGTTTGGGTAAAATTGCAGTATTTCCAGAACCTCTCACCTGGCCTTAGTGCGTCTCCATATCAATAGGTGTTTCCAAGGGGTGGAGAGAGGTAGTCCATCTCCATATCAATAGGTAAATACAAGGGTGAGTGAGAGCACATCTGGACCAGAGAGGTTGGGTTGGGTCTCTTCTTCTGCAGCCAGGCCCATACAGACTGGGACGACTGCTTGTAAGAAATAAGTGGGTTTCTCCCACTTTATTTCTCCCTTTGACTGATTTCAGTTTCAAAGGTATCTTGCCCAGGATTTTCCTCCTGGAGTTACAACCCACCTTTACTACATGAGGAAAGAACCTAAGGGGTTAGAATACAGAATAGGGAACTGAAATGGAGAGGAGTAAAAAAACATAAGAGCAGAAATCTGGGTGCCCAGAAACAGTGAGGGGGTGAGTGAAGTGAAAAATAAGAGAATGTTGGATGAAGAGAACTTTGCCCCTGTCTATATGGCTTAGCCCTGGCTCTGCTGCAAGTCTGGGAAATGAAGGGGGCTGGGATGTGCCCTTAACACAGCCTGGTCATGCTGCAGGCAGCTTGGATCTCAGACATTAGCTTTAGCACTGACTCTCAGAGAGAGGCGGTGAGCTCCTTCATTTCAATTAAATAAGAATTTTCCCACCTCTGTCATTTGCTCAGTTCTACACTGAGGCTAAAGAGGACACAGGATGCGGAGTGCTGAGGGATGATCATCTTACATCTTACATCTTACTATGAATGTGAGGGGCATGCAAGAAGTAAATAGCAGATAAATGCCAGATTGGCTGCTCCAGGCAATAAACACCAGACAAGTACAGAGAGAGGGAGCCCATGGAGCTGGGTCTGGGAAGGCTTCTTGAAGGAGGCAGGAATAGCCCTGGACAACACAGAAAATGTAGGAGTGGACAGGCAGAAGGGAGGGAAGAGATACACTTAGTGGACTTCTTTGAGAAAGTAAACAAGTAGATATAAAGGAGAAACAACTATAATCTACTTAGACAAAAAAGTGTAGGATTTTGACATCTAAGAAAGTTTAAGAAAGGCTCTTTAAAAAGGTTAAGCCACCATGAGACTAAAGGAAGGAATGATGTCTTTAATCACGATTAGCAAATGGCTCAGATACAAAAAACAAAAGGTCAGAGCAAATTTTGGCTTCTCCACTTGATACACTGTTAAAACTCCCTCCTCAAGAATTTATTCAGTGAATGGTTAAACAAAATGTGGTATGTACATACAGTGGAATATTATTCAGCCTTCAAAAGAAAGGAATTTTGACATACTCTACAACATGGATGAACCTTGAAGACATTATGCTAAGTGAGATAAGCCAGACACAAAAGGACACATAATGTTGTACAATTCCACATATATGAGATACCCAGAGTAGTCAGACTCATAGAGACACAAAGTAGAAGGGTGTTTGCCAGAGTGGAGGTGATAGGGAAATGGGGAGTTAGTATTTTAATGGGTACAGAGTTTCCATTTGGGATGATGAGAAAGTTCAGGAGATGGATGGTTATGACAGCTGCCCACCGTGTGAATGTACTTAATGCCACTGACCTATTTGCTTAAAAATGACACAGATGGTAAATCTTCTGTGTATTTCACCACAATTGAAAAGGAAAAAAATATGTATGTAGAATGGACCAGTTCATCTATTAAAAAGTAAATATTTTTTTAAAATAGTTAACATGCTAAACGTTATGCTCTGTACATTTTTTTTTACCACCACCACAAAAGAATCTATGCCAAGACAGATCAGACCTAACATCTTTATAAACGTTCTGGAGGGGAAAGTCACAGGACAGACCTCCACGTTGCTGATGACTGAATGTATTCTGGTTACAGTAGAAATAAATGGACAGGCTTTGACAGGAGGAGGCACCAGAGCAGTGCTTCAACCTGGACGGACAATAGAATTGCCTGGGGGAGCTTTCAACAATATCTGCATCAGGACCCCAGCTCCCGGAGAGTCTGGTTTTGCTGCCCTGGGGTGGGGCCTGGGGAACTGGTGTTTTTTCAAAATTCCCAGGTGATTGTAATCTACAGCCAGGGTTAACTGCATAGAGCATTAAAGTGAAAATCTCAGCCTCTCTGGATTGGAGTCTAGGCTCTGCCATTTGCCAGCTGTGTGATGATCAAGTTAGTTAATCTCTCTGTTTCTCAATATTCTCATCTTCAGAATTGGGTAATACTAATCCTTCCCTCAGAGGGTTGCAGAGAGGATTAAAGAAGATACTGCACACTTAGCACAATGCCTGGGACATTTTAAGAGCTCACTAAATGTTGTTTTATTGTAATCAACTGAGTTTGTTGATAAATTGGCAGAAAAGGGGCAGATGAATTTAATATGGTATGTGCAGATGTGTTTAAAAATAAACAAATCCAAATTTTGTGACTAACATCTCTGTCAAAAGGAAAAGGCCTCTGTCTTTGGGAGCATTTTCCCTTCCAGTACATGAGTGGGAAGTACTGCTTTGCTCTAAAGGCCAAGAAAACACACATCAGGAATCAGCAAGGAATCTGAAAATAGCAGAGTCCACACCCTTGCATTCCTCTAAATGTGATGCATCCTCCCCTCACTGATTTGTGGCAAGTTCCAGTCAGTGAACCTCTGAAGGGATGTTCTGGCACTGGAGAAGGAATGGAGGTAGAACAATTGAGGGCTGTGGGGGGAAGACAGGCCATAAAGGTTAGAATTCTCCAGACTGGAAAAGGACATGATGAAATCAGTAAACTCATCAATAACCAGGAGAAGGTGAACAAAGACTTATTCAACCCAAATACTCGCTGGAGGGGAAGATGAGTGAGGAACAGTTAGAACAAATAAAAGAAATGGGTAATAAACTTGTGGAACACATTACACCAAGATGTAGTACATGAGGGAAATATAAATGAATTCACGAAGGGTCTGGACAAATTAATGTCAGAGAAGTAAATGGATGCCCCAGGGAGCTGACATATGCCTATCTTGAAGTCAGCATCAGGGAAGGCAGTGGGCACATCTTTTCCAGCAATGGGCTGGAGAGACCAGGCTCTGCCTGGGATGTGCGCTGCAGTCCCTAAGGAGGGATTTGGCAAAGGGTCGGGAATGAATATGAATGTGCTGAGTTAAAGGACAGTGAACAACTGGGTTTGCTGGAGTAAAGGAGACATGCTGGAAAGTGAGGTGGGTGGAGGGCTGTCTGGACTAGAGATTAGACTGGGTTAGATTATCAGTGGTACCCAGAACCAGTGCTGAGGGCCTGAGCTTAATCCCAGAATCACAGAATACTGTAGCTCTTCTAGTCCAACCCCTTCCTTTATAGGATGAAAAGCTTGAGCTAAAGGAGATAAATTCCCTTGCCTAAGGTTCCATAACATGTTAACAGAGCAGAGATGAGAAACCTGAGGCTTTTCTACTGTACCCCCTGGCGGACTGTCTGGGAAGAACTCTGGAGACCAAAGGTCATTACTAAACCAATAACCCTGAGCAAGTGTCTTGCCTCCTCGGAGCCACTATGAAATAACATAACCCTCCCCAGGCCACCTTTAACCTGGGGGTAAAAGAAGAGACTTGACAGAAGTCATTAAGCTGTATTTCTCAGGCTCCACCTTGTCAGCTCTGTGGGAATTTCAGCTTTCCCCAGATTCCTCCCAGTTAGTGCTTGTAAGCCTCAGCATAGACCTCAACCAAGTCCTGGGCCCATGGCCTGTCTGCTTCTCTGGCTTTATCCCTCCTTGCTTTGGTCGATTAGGTTATTGTCCCCAGCCTTTATTGATGTCCCCTTTGAGTGCCCTCCTTATGTCCAACAATATCTCCAAGTTGTACCTTAGTGTTTGCAGGGAGGGCATTTTCTCCGATGGTACAGGAGCCACTGGCCTCAGGTCTCCTCTCACTGTTCTTTTTGTTGTTTCTTGAAAATGAGACCAAAGTGGCTCTTGGCATTTGTTTGCTTGGTACCACAGCCGTCATGCCTTGGGACTGGGGCTGGGCAATAGGGAAATCTGAGGGGTACACTTTCTCCTGAACTTAGAATCCACCCTCTTCTCCAAAACGGGCTTGTTGCCCTTGAATTTCTCACAGTTGTATCCCTGGTGCCTAGCCCAGTGTTGGGTACATAGTAGGTGCTCAACAAATATTTGTTGAATGAATTAGTGGATTCTATTTTCAAACTTAGAAAATGGATTTTTTCCCCAGGAGGTTCAAACCAGTTCCTTCATCCTCGTCCACTTCGTTCTCCTTGCAGCCTCCAGATGGGCTTGTCTGAACCTTAGAGTAAACATGACATAGGCTGCAACCAGGCCCCTATAAATCTAGGGTGCATGCAATAGAGATAATGCAGATAAATGTGTCAGGCATAGAGCCCAGGATATCATAGATAACTTAACATCATTACTCTCTTTCTTTCTTTTGCTTAACTAGGATCACTGATTCAGAGGGGGAGAACATCAAGGCTTCATACAAAGAAACTGATTCAGAATGAAAGCAATTTGGACTAGGGAAAATTATGGTGCTTCCACATCTGGCATAATGTGAGTAGTTCTACTCACTGAACCTTAAAAGGACTATAAGGATTTTTATTTATTACAGTTTTATTTTTAGACCCTCATTTATTTCCAAAGAGGATTGAAGGCAAGTTAAAAGGTTAGAAAACAAACACTTATGTATAAGAAAAGAAGGAAAAGAATAGAAAACATATCAACCAGTGGATGGGGTGCATGTGAGAAAAGAATGGAGAGAGTGAAAAGTGAGGCTGGGGGCAGAGTGACAGGTCCCAGTTGCAGGGCCCGATATGGCTGGGGAGAGCAGAGACAGTTGTTCAAAGGATGTCACAGGTTAGTGTGTTTGGGATGGAGAGTGAAGCAGTATATCCATGGGAGCTTCTAGGTGATGGGGAAGTCAACTGTGTTTCTTTGGTCCATCAAAGAAGAAAGTAGAAACCTGATTAAAAGATGAAAGAGATATGTTGGGAGATTTAAACTTGGAAATGAAAACTAGTATTGCTTTGAAGTAAGCATTTTGTACTGATGCAACAGAGTGAGATGTTAACCACTTTTCTTTTCTACACCTATTCTTCTCCTGTTTTTCCTCTTCTCCATCTCGTTCTGGCCTCAAAGCAAAAGAGAAAGCCTCCTAGACTTTCTAGACCTTGGGAGTGGCATGAGAAAGCCGATCCAGTTCCTATGAGTGAGGCAAGACAGTAAACTGAGAGAGAAAAAGACAGTGTGCCAGATAGAGCTGGATCCCCAGATGGGTGGAGAAGGTCTCAGCTAGATGAAGGGACATGCATCAGAAGGATATGGTCTGGACTGTCCCCATGGAGATTCTGATAGGAATATGATCACAACTCAGGGATCCCCAGCACCAGGACACCACAGTCTCCAGTCAAAGGAGGACCAAACATTGCCCAGCCAAGATCAGCCGTGAGGCCCATAGAAGCTACAGACACTACCATCCACCTCACAGCCACACTGCAGGGCGAGCATTTGCAAAATCCCACCTGCCTCCAGGAACTCAATACCATCCCCAAGCGGAAAGTGGGAAATGATCTTGAAATGACTAAGTTTTAAATAAAAGATGGCTAAGAAATACTGAATTTTATTGAGCTTATTTGAAAGTGAGTAGAATTCATTTCTTGCATCAATCGGGATATGGGCTCAAGGTCAGAAATCAATTTGAGTTGTAAGAAAATGAAGCTACATGTTCACACACTTTAGTCTGTAGATTTGAAATTTGTGCCTGCTCTTCTGGTTTTTATTGCTACTATTGCTGTAACAATTAACAACTCAATTAACCAGAGAGCATCCTTCCAGGAGGTTTAAATGTTAGAAATAGCCCCAAAATGGAGATGGCAAACAGTCCCTGGACATGGAGTGACAATGTAGAAAATGTAGAAAATGGAGTGACAGTAAAAGTAGAAAAGGGCTGAAGAATTCATGCTGAAACTGGTTGATTTGTTTATACCCTATCTTCCCCCACTTCTTAGTTGTGTGACTTTGGACAAGTCTTTTAACTCTTTGAGACCAAGAACTGTGGAGGGAGAATTGTGAATGTGCTGGGGCCACCGTGATGAGCTATACATGTGCAATGCGTAATTTCCCTGTGAGATGATACTTCAGGTCACACTGGATTGTATTCACCTCTGCCTTTGTCTCTTAGCCCCTAATACAGTGTTTGGCGTGTGCTAAATATTCACTATATGTGTTTTGAACTGAACAGAGCAGGTTGACAACAGCTGTTAAGGCCAAAATGCTCCCTGGGAAAAGGAAGAATACAAGAAGAGGGATCACAAGAGAAAGGAAAAGAAAAAGGGCAGGAAGCAGAGCAGAATGAATAGGACAGGAGGTGGTGGAAAAGTCAGGCACTCTGGGGACAGCCCCACTAAGTGGCCTTGGGCAAGTTTATTCACCATTTGGGACCTCATCTGCCAAATGGGAATAATAATAGTACCTATTGCATAGGGTCCATGTGAAGATTAAATGAGTTAGCATAAGTAAAGTGCTGGGGCATATAAACTCTCTGCTAATTATTTCTATTATTGGGCACACCCACAGGGTGTATGAAAAATGCATATGAAAACAAAATACCATTGTCACCTGTTGGCAGAGATTATTTTTAAAAAAAGATTTACAATTCTTGAACCCTTCTATGAAGATAAAAGTGAAATTGATGGAATGGCGATTGGGGGAACAGGATTATTATTATTTTTTAATTGAAGTATCTTTGATAGGCAATCTTTTTTTTAAATTTATTTTTGTATTGAACTATCGTTGATATACAATCTTATATTGGCTTCAAGTATACACTACAGTGGTTCAGCAGTTACCCATATTATTAAATCCTCATCCCCACCAGTACGGTTACTATATGTCAGCATAAGAAGATGTTACAGAGTCATTGGCTGTATTCTTCATGCTGCCCTACCATCCCTGTGACCAACTAACATTATGACTGAGAATTTTTAGGAGCAGGATTATTTTAAGAGGATTTCTTTGGAAAGTGTTGTGCTGGGAGTTGCGCACACGCAGGGACAGGAAGCCAGTGCCTATCCCTCAACTCAAGCCTAGTGAAGGGGGATTCAGCAGGAAGCTCAGAAACAAAATATGTGACCCTTCCAGAGCTGGAGGAGGGGAGCACAGGAGACTAGTATTTCTTACCATAAATCTAGAGAGGTGGGTGGGCTGCTTGGGAGGCTGAGAGCAGAACTGCAGTCAAAGAGACACAGCAGGGAAGCCTCAAAAAATATTCTCAAAAGTGCCCACAAGAGAAGGAGTCAGCTTTAAATATTTGCTGTGCTATGAGAAAGCATGAGACCATTTTATGACAGTACCAGTTAAACTAAAAACTTCCTTTTCCTCTTTCCCACTCCTTCTTCCCCTGCTGTGACCCCCGAGGGATGAGAAGCAGCAGGTAGTGAGAAGAAGAGACAGTAGTCTGACCACCCTCATTGCCAAAGGCAGCTTGCCTGCAACAGATCTCAGCTGGGGAAATGGGGGAGAAGTCTTACCTTTGAATGAAGGTTGAAGTACTAATAAAATTAACTTCTATTACTAAATTTAAGATTGTGCTTGCATCTTACAGTGATCATTGGCTGTTTTATTATTTAAAAGTGAGTAGAGTTTATACGTTCAGGGACAGGGAGTAGGTATCCTGCACTAAGCAGCTTTCAAGAGACATGGGAAGCAAAAATAAGTTGTTTTATTATTACAGCCTAGGAATCTTTACTGGTTTACTGGTTATGAATTGTTCTTAGGCAGGGCACCGCTGTTGTGGACAGCTGTATTTGCCTGCCTGGTGTCCAGCCCCCTCTGGAAGCAGGACCTTGATTTACCTGTGGGCAATGGCTCCTCCCCTATGCTACAGTTTTGGTAGACATGTTAATCAAGGTGTCCACTCCATCTGGCTAAGAGAACGGTACATACCCAACTAGTCATTTGGATTTTCTCTCTAGACTTTGGGCCTTCAGAGCAGGACTTAGCATGCTGGAGTTCATTTATCCTGGCAACTGAGATTAATTCCTCTACCCAGATCTCTGAGGATTCAATTCCTTGATTCTATGGACTAGCTTCATCCTTTCATCCTTCAGATAAACTCCTTTTCCACGTAAATTAACTATTGCCTGTCTCTGCTGCTTGCAATGGCAAGATCCTAAGTGTCAAACTAGAAGGAAATCATCTATGCCAGAACAGAGCTGGCGATGTGACAAGTGTCATTCTATGAGAAGGATTCCCAGGTTCCCTAATGAAAATGTCACAGAGCACATCTTGGCTTTTGTGGAATGTGGACAGTTATAAAAGGTGACAGGCAGGTAGGTAGACAGATAGAGAGCCAGACACATAGGTAGATAGGGATAAAATTTTTGTTTCATATATCATATAGTCACCCTCTATGATCTGGTGCTAACTGAAATGGCAAATGGATTTGAACGAGGAAATGTGGTTGATGAAGTCATGTATTTTATGAAGGGTTTTTGCTTGACATTTCAAAATGAGACATAGAATTAGAAGTTTATACCAAGTTAGTGAAAAGTAATCACTTCATCATGAAGCTTTAGACCAATTCTGTGGCTTTTTCAAGGAACTCTTTCTGAATACTCTTTCTTTTGAGCGATTTTATAGTGTTTCTGAAACCAGTTTGTTACTGTGTGCACTTAATCATCTCTATCCCAGTAGGTATGTGAATCAAATGTCCTAGAGTTTAAGCAGAATGAAATAGACTAAAATCAAGAAAAGTGCATTGAGCCCTGTAGCAGACATTGCTGGCGTCTACTGTTCAGATACCAAGCAGCCTTGTCTTTCAGGGGTGGGTCACTTCAGCCCCAGTCCAACAAAGAGTCTTAGTCATTCGTAAGAATTCTATTTATTTTGCTAGTGATTGGCTTTAAAAAGGACATGTGACTGAATTCTGTCCAGTGGGATATTAGTATGCATTTGATGGGTAGACTGTTCCAAGACGGTTTTGTTAGTCTTCAACAAAGGCATAAAAAGAGATTGTCATTTTTCTGCTCCTGAATGGTGGTGTGTGAGGACATGGTGCCTGGAGAGAGTGCAGCTATCTTGATGACACAGGCAATGTAGTTTAGGAAGAGAGACGGTCCCTGGGTCAAGAAACCACAGACATTAGTACCCGAGGCCAGTTTGTGTGGGAAGATAGCAAAACAGGATAAGTGAAAACATACCAGCTAGATTTCAGATGGGGAACAAAGGTAGCTCACAATGACCCTAGAGTTCATTACATGATAATTAGCATACTAAAAATCACACCTCTAGGCTCTGTGACAGTTCAGAGGCTGTCCATCTCAGGACAATGGAGGGCGTAGCCCCTAACCCTCCCCATTATGAGAAATCCCACCTACCCGGATGAATATTCCATTGAATCCCAGCCCAGAAGTAAGCTAAATCTTTTCTAAGAAGACACCCCAGGGCTGCTCACCTCTCCAGCCTGCCTGCACTCCCTCCCTGAGTGTGTACTTTTGCCTTAATAAACTCCTGGTTGCTTGCACCTGCTCCATCTGCTCTTAATTCTCAGCTAGAGTTAAAAGCCATCTCCTGGGTTGAGGTCTCACCTAGTCAGGGAGACCTCCCCCCACAGGACTGCCCAACAACCTTAAGACTTAGAGGGAAGCTAGTCAGGGTATTTGGGATGGCTGGGAGGAAAGCTAGAACTTGGCTTATTGATAATGTTAAGCCAGTTAATTGCCCAACCCTAAAATGGCCTAACCTCTAGTCTTCTTGTGTGAATTCATGGTAAACCTCTTTATTGTTTCAGTCCTTTTGAGTTGTTTTCTGTTATTTGAAAGCCTTTCCCTTGCGGAGTTTACAATCTCTTTTAAAAATTTCACAGAATGGCTTTTTCAAATAGATGGCACCAGTTGCTCTCAGACAAAGATCTTTTTCTTAACTGGTACTAACATGCTTTTGAACCTTATATGAAAGATTATTTGAGAACCACGGGACTCTCTAGGGAAGCAAAACTATTCTATTACTAGATAATTATAGAGTGCTCCTGAGGTTATGGTCTGATAATATTTTTACTGGCTTCCTGCTCTCCCCTGTCATGCCCCCCAACTCTATGTTACTTCCCTGATCTTACCTATGGACCAGGGGGATATTCTGAATATGAAGACTTACTACAAAACAAAAACAAATGTCATGAGCAAACTGCTTTATCATGTAGACACTTTAGAGGATTTCTTCAGTCCTGTGGCAATATTAAAGGTATGGCTTTCATATTGCTTGTGCCTGAAAGTCTGTCAAAAGTTAAACACTGAGAAGAACTTGAGGAAATCATGACCAGTGGCATATTTGGAGAAAAGCATCACCTGATGAGGAGGACAATGATAATAAGAATGATGTTTTGAATAAATTGGTGTTAAAACACTCCTGCACAACTTTTTGGCAATGGCAAAAGATAACCTTCCCTCGCCTCCAAACACAAACCTTGTACATGCGAAGGCACAGTGGGTCCCAGTTTAGTTCACAGTAGTAGAGATGCAGAAATAAATGATACTGTTTCCATGGATGCCAAAGGGTTAACAGACATGGATGGCCACAGTGCTGAAGAAAAAGCTATTCTGGAGGATGGAGCAATTGCTGGGGAGAAGGCAGCTCTGACCTTTGATTCTCTAATTAATTTTACAGGAAAGCAACTTGCAGTCCATTTCCCCCAAGAGCAGGCAGGGTACAACCTTCACCTAGCTTTGTGAGAGAGAAGCAAACAGCCCAAAAGCAAGCTGACTTTGGGGCTTTTCCAAGAGACCAATTTGCAGGGCATTTCTCCGGGGTCAGTGATCATTCAGCCCTATGGCCATCCTGTCCACCACAACTGCCACAGGACAAAGTGATAGCCGGTGTTTTTGAGGCTGATGGGAGACCGCATGGCATGGAGAGACACCCCAGGCTTTCATGCCACCTATCTACCAACCTGCCTCCAGTCTCTGCCTATTACTAGATGTATGACTTGGGGCAAACTCCTTATCCTTTTTTAAGCTTAGTTTTTCCACTTGTGAAGTGCAGATTCCAGACCCACCTGCCTTCGAAGTTTATTGTAAACATTAAAGGAGATAATGTGTATGTAGTGGATGCCTATTGTTTTGTGGATCCATACTCTTTTATCCAGGGACTCCCCTTGTACCTACAAGGTTTCCAGAGCGGTCATCCTATCATTGCCATGACCCCTGTCGCAGGGCCACAGTGATTGGTCTGAGACACACACAAACCTGTCCCAGGAAGTTCAGGAAGTAAAGTCACTGAGAAAGAAGGCTAGTCTTATCCTGAAACTGAAGACGAATAACTGCAAGGATGAAAGTAGCGTATTCTGCAGAGCAAAGAAACATGGTCAGCAGTGAGGGACAGCAGGAAGGAGGAGCCCAAAGATAAGCAGAGCTGAGAAGGAACTTCCCTGGATCCTCCCCACCATTCCTCCTACCCGCCAGGGCTCCAGCCTGGTCCTGGTCCATGCAGAGAGCTCAGTCTCCAGTTAGACATCCCACAAATCCTTCAGGTCATCTCCACTGTTGCCTACCTTAGCAAGAGTCACTTTCCGATACCACCAAAGGAGTCCTTCATAACACAGCCTGTTATACAATAGGGGTTCTGAATCACTCATTCAGCAAATATGTCTTGAATGCCTACTCTGTACCAGGGGATACACAGCCCCAGTCCTCATGGAATTTACATTCCAGTGCGGAATACGGGCATTCACAAACTATCACCCAAATAAATATACCATATACTCTTGGTTCCTTTGCCTTGTGTTTTTAGAAAAAGGCTACGTTATATCCCATATAGACACTCAAGAAGATGGAGAAGCATCTTAATGGGGTTAAAGGGTCAAGCCCTGGCACTTCAACAGTTACTCATTGGTCCTGTGGAAAACAGTACTAATTCCAACAGTTTATTCCCTCCTGCCAGATTAGTGAGGCTTCTCTGTGTATCTCTGGACCTCTCACTCCCCATCATCACCTTTATTGTTCTCTTTAAATCCTAGGGTTTCAATTTCCCTTCCTATCAGAATGATTCTGCTTTTAACAACCCCAGACCTTTCTGCCTGTTACTCTGTAGCCCCAGGCTGGTGCATCCACATCACGTAAGAGAGCGGTCCTGCAGAGTGGAGGGCTGAGCAGACCCCAGGGAGCTGCACTGTCACTGATTTATGACTCCTTGTCCTCTGCCTGTTGAGGAAAATCACTTTATCAAGATGAAAAGTCAGGGATGGGGGTGGAGCAGGTTTCCTGTTTGGCTCCACACACTCTCCTGCATGTTCCGGAGGCACTTGTATTTACTAGTCATTAAGACTGCATGTGAGTGATGTGGAGAGAACCCACCTAATGCTGAACAGAGGCGTGTGACTTGCCTCACACGTATCCAGCCATGCTTTCCAGGGTTTAAATGTGGGGCGGGGGTGGGGGTTGAGGGTGGGGTGGGGAGCGATTCCAAGTGCAGAAATAAGCGGCGAGGCAACCTGCCTGCAGCCGTTTTAGGGGAGACACTTTTCTGCCTCTTGGTCTCTCATTCAGTGAATCTGAATGCTCCCGGGGGTTCATTAGCATGAACTCCATGGTCGTCAATATCATGATCGATCACATTTCAGAACTGGAAGATTCTGAGCATCCTGCTAGTTGAACCCATTGTTTCATAGATGAGGAAACTAAGGTTCAGGAAGGGGAATGATTTGCTCAACATCAGACTGTGAAATTGGGGCTGGGCTAGAAACCAGATCCCCTGACTTCCGGTCCATTATCATCTGGGCTTTTGTGCTGGGTGAAGCCTCAAGCTCTGGGTTTCTAAGTGGCCTCAAGGTGGTGTGCAGCGACCTCAACATTAGGGTGCCTCCAGTCCCCAACAGATGTGGGAAAAAATATACCAAGCAGAATTTTCTTACTATTTGCTTGTGGCTAAGTAGTAATGCGATATTAGAAAAAGTTGGGAAGTAGAGAAAAAAGAAAATTAGTGCCATCACCCTAACACAATCTATGTTGGCATTTTGTTCTTACCCTTTCTAATTTTTTTTCTTTACATTCAGTTTCTTCTGCATGCGGTTGTGATGACAGTGTGTCCACACAATCTTGTGTCCCGTGTTTTCATTTAACTTTATGGCACAAGTATTTTCCATGCTATTGCTTTATTTTCATAGCCATAGTTTTAATGATTACTTAATACTCTACCAAATGGATATACCACAGTTTACATACCCATTCCTGTATCATAGACATTTAGGTTTCTCCATTTTTCCATGAACATAAATAATGTTGCAATGAGCATCTTAATGTATCCAGCTTTCCCCCCATATTTATGTTATTTCTCTAGGATGGCTTCCAAAAGCAGAATAACTAGGCCAATGATTCTGAAGTTTTATGGCTCTTGATACATATTGCCAAATTGCCTGCTAAAAGCTTCTTACTAATTTGCATGAACAATTTTGAATAAGAGTCAGAATTAAACAAAGAATTAAACAAGAACCCCAGCATGTATGCATCGTGTGCTCATGCGGTTCAGGCATTCTGAGTTGCACACTGTGGGAGAATCTCATCTCTCTCCCAGGGTTGGAGGACAGGAAGACAATAAAGCCCCTCGGGCTCGTCATGCCATTATTATCTGCAGGCTTCTGGGCAGTAGTTCTTGTGGCTATATAACAGAATCACCTGAAGTACTTGTCAAATAGCTGAAGTCCTGGGCTGGTCCCCAAGATCTTGGTTTAATTGGCCTGAGTGTGGTCCAGCTCTGAGATTGTAGAAGTTCCCCAGGTAATTCTAATGGGCCAGTTAGCTGCCCTTCGTGGACCAGAGCAGGCAGGGAGGCCGAGGTCATCCCTGAGTGATGTCCCCAGACCTGCTTCCTGTGCCCCAGGGAGGCCTCAACCCATGGGTGCCAACAAGTCTCCCCCTACTCCTCCCATCCTGAGGCCGGATGTGGCTGCTGTGTCCAGTTCCAACCCACCCTGACTTTGGAGGCCCAGGGATTCCTGTGATTAGGAAATGCAGAAATGCAGAAGGGCACAACGTCAGGGACAGTTGTGGAGTCTCCAACCTACAATCTGAAGGGCCTTAAAAGGATGGGAATCCCAAATGTTGAACCTTGAGGGACTGGTGAACTCATCATAGTACATTCACATCGTGGAGTGCTGTATAGCCATTAAAAAGTTTATCTGTACTAAAATGAAAGGTTCTTCAAAATACTGAATGAAAAAAACCAGGTGCCAAAGAGATGTTCAGAATGTACTGATTTGGAGACAAAAGGAACCTATTGAATGCATATTCACTTACATGTGCACAGAAGGTGTCTGAAAAGATCCATAAGAAATGAAAAGGAGTGTGGTCTTAGGGGAGTGGGATTGGAGGCCCATGAAGAGGAAATGAACTGTCCCCTTCAGGCCCTTCTCCATGGCTTGCATTGTGTGTCTCAAGCATGTACTAATTTTAATTTCATTTTTTAAAGAATACTATAAAGTTTTCCAATAGCAGAGGGGCAGGGAAGAGAGACCACAATAGTAAGAATAATTATCTTGTACTTCCCTCATAGCACATTACAGCTCTAAAGTGCTCCCACTATCTCTTTTGAGATGATTTGGGTAAGTATTTCTCCCCTTTACAGACAAAGAAACTAGAGCTCAAAGAAGTAAAGGAATAGCAAGAGCATCAGGACTGTAAGAAGCAGGCTGAAGTTCAAGGCTCTGGACTTGCAGCCTCTGGCCCCAGCATCCTTTTTACAGTTTCATACTTCAGAAATAAATCCCAGAGAAGCAGGAATCTGATGTCCCAGAAAACACTGATTTCCATTTGCCACAGCGTCTGGTGCCCGCACCCCATGCACAGGGGCCCCAGGTAGGCACCAAAGGGTACCCGGGGACCCAGTTCCCAGAGGAGATGCAGGGTGAAGAGGGGCTGGAGGCTCACCTTCCAGGAGGTCAGCAGCAGAGCTGAGGCCTCAGAGGCAAGCAGGGCTCTCCCGGAGGTTCTACTGCTACGGCTCCTCTGCCTCCCAGGGTACAGGAGCAGAGGAGAGAGGCAGTCTGAGGGTGAACTGGCTGGTTGGGTGCGGGGGGAGAGGAGGAAATACAGTCGTTGATAAGTGAAAATGCAGCATGAGGCTTCCCAGTAGTACTTCAGGCACCCAGGATCTGGCTCACAGACAGACTCTGGCAATAAAGGGTTAACCACCAGGCACCACCTGAATTCAGGACCTGAATTCCCCTAGGCTGAGGCAGAGCTCTTCAGGGCAGAAGAGAGGGAGGAAGAGAGTGAAAGACGGCTGGAGCTCGAACTCCATCAGAACCCCATAAAACACCACATCCCAGAGAGAATCTTTTATTTATTTATTTTTCTTTTTTTATTAAGGTGTTATTGATATACACTCTTATGAAGGTTTCACATGAAAAAACAATGTGGTTAGTACATTTACCCATATTATCAAGTCCCCACCCATACCCCAGTGCAGTCACTGTCCATCAGTGTAGTAAGATGCCACAGAGTCACTGTTTGCCTTCTCTGTGCTACACTGTCTTCCCCGTGACCCCCCACACCATGTGCACTAAACATAATACCCCTCGATCCCCTTCTCCCTCCCTCCCCGCCCGCCCTCCCACACCCCTCCCCTTTGGTAACCACTAGTTCCTTCTTGGAGTCTCTGAGTCTGCTGCTCTTTTGTTCCTTCAGTTTTGCTTTGTTGTTATACCGGAGAGAATCTTTTAAAGGTCATTTGTGTACCTGGCTCCCGCGCTGTACCCTCCTCACTTCTCCCTGCTCAGTCTGGAGAGCTTGCTGAGGTGGCAAGAGCTTCACCTTCCTTACCACTGTGGCTGTGCAGCACCTTGCCTCGACACGGCATGAAGCTCCTGCATAAATGTGGGTCGGAGTGAATGGAATGGACAGCACTAAAGAGGCTGGTGGCCACTATTCACTCCATTTTACCAAGTATTTATTGTTCATACACTTCATAAATTATACATTGCATTGTATAAATGTATATTGTCATATAACTGTTATTAATTTCTATAAATTACTAATTAATTTCTTTTTGATCAGTGGATTGTCAAGCTTGGGAACGAGAAGCGAACCTTTGCTGACTCCATTTTGCAGATGGAGAGCTGAGCCTCACAGGGTAAGGGATCTTGCCTGAGGCCACCTCAGATGTAAAGGGGAGGCCAGACCCTGCTGGACAGGGCGACTCAGACTCTGCTCTGCTGCTGCCCAAACCATTTTCCAAGGACAGTGTGTTTCTCTCAGAGAAGGGTTGAGCCATAGTTCAGCAGAAGGAGACTCCCGCCTGGTGGACAGGGTAGTTAGAGTGGTGGTTTCAGAGGTGGGTTTGATAGGGAAGGATTTGGGGTTGTAATGTAAAGAATGAACCTGTGAGATGTGTTCGTCTAATGAAAATCTATCAAGCCACACTTATGATTTGCATACTCTTTTGTACGTAGGTTATGCTTCAATAAAAATTAAATGAAAACGAACAAGCTAGCAAACAGTCCCTGGGGCTCCTGGTGCTGTCTTATAAAGAAGACTGACGTGTTAATCTTTCTCCTTCCCCACGGGGTGGGAGATGGCAGAGGACCCTGACGACATCTTGACTTCAGACTTCTACACTCTGGCTCCCCTGGAATCTCTCCTTTCCTGCGTCACAGCATCCTCCACACTCTCACTGAACTGTCAGCCTGAAATAAAGGCCCAGTCAGGTCCTCCCCCAGAACACACCCCAGTCCCTGGCAGAGGCAGCCACGTTCTGTGCCTGACCAACTTTCTGATCTGAGCTCTCACAGGGGAGGTGGCGTAAGAGCCTGAGCTCTGCCATCTCTTGGCTATGTGACCCTCGTCAAGTCACTGCGCCTCATCTGTACGACCAGGCGAGGCGGTGTACGGAGATGGTGGTGATGATGGCAAAGTCTGGAAGGCACGTTCACAATGAAGCAGTGTCAGGCTCCCAGTCAGTACTCAGCGAATGTTTCCCATCACTTCTTGCTTTTCACAAGAAGAAAAAAATCTATCCAGACATAGATTATTTCCTCCCCATTCTCTGACCCCTGGTTCCCCTCTCACCCCTACATCTTCTTTCCTCATCCAAATTCTCTCCTCTCTAAGAGTAACTCAACTGTTGCTCCTCCAGAAAGGCTCTGCCTGCCCCTCCTCCTACTTGCAGTGTGGAGCGTTTGATCCTCTCCACGCCCATACTGCTTTGTTTGCCCTTCCACTGGACACACCTCTGTGCCCTGAGAGCTGAGAGCGACGTTCTCCCTCACCACATCATCTTGCTCATCGCCAGGAACCTCCCGACGAGTTACTGGCACTCTGCACGTTGGAGTGGACAACTCCTGAGATGTTTGTCCAGCAGAAAAGTCAACATCCCAGCCTTTCTCTGAGACATGCCCTCTGTTCTGGCAATTATTTTGGGCGGTGTGACTCTGTCCCCAACGCCCCATCGCCCCATCCAGCCGCTCTTGACAGGACCAGGGATGAGCAACTACCCAAGTTTGACTCATCAGAATATTTAGTCCTGGGAAGTAGAAATGGAGGGGACGCTGCTGGGGTGTGGCTAATTCTGCCCTGTCCCCTCTGTCATGAGTTGAATTGCACCCCCGTCAAAAAATTATGTCAGAGTCTAACCCCCAGTACCTGTGAATGTGACCTTATTTGTAAATAGATTCTATGAAGATGTTCAAGTGAAGATGAGGTCATTAGGGTGGACTCTAATCCGATACGATATGTGTCCTTATAAGAAGAGGAAGTCTAGACACAGGGACACTCGCATACAAAGGAAAGATGATGTAAAGACACAGAGAGGCTCTACATCTATAAGCCAAGGAATGCCCGAGACTACCAGAAGCTAGGAGGAAGGCATGAACAGATTCTCCCTCACAGCCCTCAGGAGAACCACCCTGCTGACATCTTGACCTTGGACTTCTAGGCTCTAAAGCTGAGGTAAAACATCTCTGTTCTAAGCCACTCAGTTTGTGGTTTTTGTTAAGGCAGCGCTGGGGATCTAGTACACAGTCCTTTTGTGAACATCCCCCGCTCAAGTATGTGGTTCAAGAAGAGTTTAGTCTCCTCCCTTGTGGCTGTCATTGCCGTTGATGACACTTACAGAGCCTTACTTTGTGGTAGGCACTCTAACTTTAATCATAATAACAATCTGTGAGATGGGTCCTATTGTTATCCCTGTTTTACAGACAAGGAAACTGAGGCAGAGAGAAGTTAAGTGCCAAGTGACACACGGCTACTAAGTAACAGAGCCAGGGTTTGAACCCAGGCAGTTGCCTAGACAGTCTGTGTTCTGTCCTCTACCTTTCCCCCCTGGCTCAGGAGGGGAGACATGCACTAAGCTGGATCAATTAGAGTCCACTCTAAGGGTTATCTTAAATTGTATTTTACAGGAAAAAGTCAAGCTTCCCAGGAGGCAAGATTTATCAGATCCATGTCCTCCTTTAACATGTGGAGGGAGCAGGCTTATATTAAGGAGAGGATACACACAGGCAGAAGTGAGAAATGGAGAGATAAATGACATCCAGGCCCTGTTACCCTCGGTCCAGGAGGCCTAGCCTCAGCCCCGCCCTTCCCAAAGCTTGCTTATCAGAGGCCAGGTGGGAGGGGTACTAGATAAGGGTAGAGGATAGAATACAGACTCTGACGGCAACTGCGTGGGTTCAAACCCTGTCTCGTTACTTCATATCTGTGTGTCACTTGGCACTTAACTTCTCTCTGTCTCAGTTTCCTTGTCTGTAAAATTATGCTTTTTGTTCAAGCTGGTTATGTTGGGTGTCCATTATTTGCAAGCAGAAGATTTCTGACTAGCACACACCTGAAAACTGGAAACCAGGCCTGAGAGACTCCATTCCTCCTGGGAAGCCGTCTCTTGAGTGGTGGGGATAAACATAAACCTTGGCTCCTGTGAGGCAGCCATCTACTGTGAGGGGCTGAGTGCTCGAGAGAGCGGGGATCCACAGGGGAGATGAAGCAGCAGGTGCTGAGAAAGGCAGAGAGGGGATGGGGAGAGTGCACTGTGGAGCCCTGGGACTCATCCGGTTCTGGGGCTTGCGTTCTATGCAATCTCCCTGTATCCGTGTAATCAACTCCCATTTTCAGTTTAAACTGGCACAAGCTGGTTTCAGTAGGTTGCATGCAAAGAATCATAAATAATCCATATGCAGTAGGAACTCAGTACTGTTGGGTATAATTGAAGGTTTATAAGTGAAGCAATAAGTAGGATGGGGACTATTCCTTAGGAATATTGCTCTGGAGCCTGTATGTAGGAGAGATTACTCAGGAGGCATGCGTGACGAGCAGGGATAATAATAGAGAGGCACCCACAGAGGCCAGTAGAGAGGTGAGCAGGCCTGAGGGCTGGAGGGAGACTTGGTGGACTCAGCAGTTGAGAAGATGTGGGAGTACAGGAGAAGAGGACGTCAAAGGGGGCTGGGGAATGGAGCCCAGTTTCCAGAAGGAAGGATGGTACCACTAACAGAAGGAGGGAAGCCAGGAAAGATGGCGGGTTGTCGAGCTGAGGTGCCAGTGACAGAGCTAAATCAAATAATCAAACGGAAAGAAGTGTGTCCTGGCACTCAGGAAAGGGGTTGGCTGTAGAGGCAGAGACTGGGACCCTCAGCTGAGAGCTGCAGACGTCAGAGAGGCAAGGAAGCTTAAGTAAGAAGGGCAGGAAGCGAGAGAATGAAAAACAGCAAGAGCGGCAAGAGGCGCGGGCAGAAACAGAGCGTGGGCAATGTTGAGGAAAGCTGGGAAGGAGACAGTTTTCAGAAGGATCACAGTGAACGGTGCTCAAAACCACGGATAAGCCACGGGAGGGCAGTTCTCAGGGGCAGGAGCCAAGGCATCTTGGGAAAATCCTGAGGGGGCAGCGAGTCAATAGACGGTAGAAGACAGGTGGCTGGACTTTGGGGAGAGGCGGCCTATAAGTAATGTAATGCCACAGCTCTGCGACTGCTTTTGCCTTCTCAGGGAGTGGTGAGGATGATTCTACCGCTAGGAAGGTATCTGGACAGTCAGCTTGAGTGAGAAAGGTGAAGCTTTGAGGACAAAACCTGGATATGCTGCTGAGCTCACAAGAAACCTGACCCTGAACTCTCCTGCCTGATGAAGAGGTAGGGGTGAGAGGTTGGGGTTGTGGACTGGGGGTAAAGGGACGTGGTGAAGTGGTACCAGCCCGGGTTCATGGTTGTAAATCACAGAAATTGGCCCTGGTTAACTTAGACAGAAAAATAATTTGCTGGAAGGTTTTTTTAGTGGTTCACAGAATCCAGAAGTGTATTAGTTATTTATATTACATAACAAATTATCTCAAAAGTTAGAGGCTAAAAACAATACACGGGTATTAAGTCATAGTTTCTGTGGGTCAGGCATTTGGTAGGAACTTAGCTGAGTGGTTCTGGTTCAGGGTCCCTCATTAGGTTACAGTCAAATGTCAGGTGGGGCTTTAGTCATCTCAAGTTTGACTAGGGCTGGAGGGGCTATTTCCAAGACAGCTCCCTCACTTGGACGTTGGCAGGAAATTTTGGGACTTCATTGGCTTCTGACAGAAGACTCTTTACCCTCGCATAGGATCTCTCTATAAGTTCTGCCCGCATTTCCTTAGGACATGGTAGCTGGCCACCCCAGAGTGAGCAATCTAAGAGAGAATATACAGAGGAAGTGCCTTTTATGACCTAGTTTTGCAAGTTACACATTGTCACTTCCACCATATTTTATTCATGAGAAGTTAAGTCACTAAGACTAGCCCATCCTCAGGGGGAGGGGAATCAAGCCCCAGCTCTTGAAGTGAGTAGTAGCAAAGAATTTTTGGACATACTTTAAAATGAAAACCATCCCAGGAAAGTTGGAGAACTAGACTTGAAAAACAGGCTGGAAGCTGGATATCCCCAGCCAAGGTCACACCAAGGAACAGCTGGTTAGGGTTGGACTGTAGGTCCTGCTGCCCAGGCACAGGTGCACCTCTTGGAAACCTTCCCTGCTTTCGGTAGCACTTTCTCCAAAGACAAAATCACTGGCCTAAGGATTTGATTGACTGAGTTGAATCACAGTGCCCATGCCCTGACTACAATATGGCCTTTGGGGCCTCTGTAGTATGAGGCAGGATCCTGACTTCCACCAAGACCCATATAATTGCAGATCTCCCAGACACACCCACAGGAGCAATGTCCAGCACAGAAGGTTACCCATCTGGTTATCTGATGGGTGTCTAATAATTCCATTCTGACACTAACTCCTGGAGTTAGCATAGACCCCACAGGCTAAGGGCTCAGCCCTATAAGACTGCCCGCACATTAGATGCCAGCCACAAATGGAGTCTAGGCGACCCATAGTTCTGCCCAGCTAACTATAAATTTGGGGTTCCCACAATCCCCCTCTGATTTGATAAATCTCTGGAATGACTCAACAAGTACAGGAAAACACGTTTCCTGGACTATTATACAAGCTATCACTCAGAAACAGCCAATGGGCAAGCTATTTCAGGGGAGGGCACATAGAGCTCCCATGCCTCTCAAGGTACCCTACCATCCCAAAACATGGGCGTATTCGCCAACCCAGAAGCTCTTCAAATCTTATTGCTCAAGAATGTTTACACTCACATGGATGGAGCTAGAGGGTATTATGCTCAGTGAAATAAGCCAAGCAGGAAAAGACAAGTATCAAATGATCTCACTCATATGTGGAGTATAAGAACAAAGAAAAAAACTGAAGGAACAAAACAGCAGCTAACTTACAGAACCCAAGAACGGACTAATAGTTACCAAAGGGAAAGGAACTGAGGAGGATGGGTGGGAAGGGGGGGTAAGAGGGAAAAAGGGGGCATTACCATTAGCAGACGTAATGTTGGGCGGGCACGGGGAGGGCTGTACAACTCAGAGAAGACAAGTAATGATTCTATAGCATCTCACTACGCTGATGGACAGTGACTGTAATGGGGTTGGTGGGGGGGACCTGATGAAGGGGGTAGTTTAATAACCATAATATTGCACATGTAATTGTAGATTAATTGTACCAAAATAAATTATATATTAAAAAAAGAATGTTTACACTCAATCTCAGCTCCCTATCCCCTCTGGAGGTTGGGGTGAGGAGCTGGCTGTAACTCACCATCCTCTAATCAGGTGCTTGATCCTTCTGATGACAGGTCCCATCCAGAAGTTATCTAGGGACCCCGCCCTGACCCACTCATTAATATAATCTCAGATGTAGTGAGAGAGGCTCTTTATGAGGCTCCTGTCACCACTGAGGAAATTTCAAGGGTTTCAGGAGCTGGGCCAGGAACCAGGAACAGAGACCAAATATATTTGTATTACACAACAGCTCCAGAGAGGCGATGCAGCAGCACAGTGATGGGGGCAGGCAGGGGACCTGAGGTGAAGCCACAGCCAGTGAGGAATCCCCTTGGGATGGAATGCCTCAGGCTTTTATTATTTATTCCATTTGGGTTAATTTGCCATTTGTGGTGTTACCTGGTAGTTGCATGATGAAGTGACTCACCTCCATACTCAGGAATTCCTTCAATAAAACTGCTACATCCGTGGGTTTGTGCTCGCCCCGGAGGATCAAAGGAAAAGGGGGCTGCATCAGGTTTGTGTCAGCATAGGGTGCAGAGGTACCGGAGTGCCAGAGCAACTCTCCTGGAGACCAGGCATTGGAGCTCTCATCCCTGAGGCTTCCCAGAATCCCGTCCTTGATATATCTGGTGGGGAAGATGTAGGGTTTCCCATCATATGTGGGATGGGGTTTTAGTTCACTTAAGACCATTAACAGAAGAATGACCCCACAAGGCAGAGGATATGAGGACATCCTGGCTTTTGACACTTGGCTTTAAATATAAACTTGAAGTCTTTAGTAATGTGAATATTGTTGTTAAAGAAGAAAATGGTATCATCTAAGGTCAACTCTGGATTTAGTTTTAGTGAGCCAAAGATTTTTTTTAATGAGTAGAGCCTGGGGCCCTGTATGCGAAGCCAGTTAGAGAGCTAAGTTCTGAGAAAAAGGAGAAAATGAAAAACATACAAAGACATCTGTCTCTAGAGAGCTTCCCATAGGACACAGAAGTCAGAACGCACAGCTCAGGGCACTACGGCCTCACCCAGCACCCAGGCTTCCAAAGAGGTCTGATAGCACAGGCCGGGGAGCATGCTGCATAGACTGCCGGGGGTAGGCAAGACCCAGTCATAAAGGAAGGACGATTGTTCTGAAGGCCAGGGGCTTGGCTTGAGGAGCCATTGGTTTAAGCAGCCTGGTAGCTGGGGTCAGGACAGGCAAGGTGGAAAGGAGGGTAAGACAGTCAGAAGAGGTGAGTTGGTGCTGAGAGGGCAAACAGAAAGTGCTCTTGCTAACTTGAGAACTGGGCTTTTTGTTTGTTACACCTTCCCTCTCCTACATTCATACATTAATTGAGCACCTACTGTGTGGTGGCAGTGGATATCATAGTGAAAAAGCTGCTGCCCTGTTCTTTTTATTTTTTATTTTTTTAAATTAAGGTATCATTGATATACATACACTTGTGAAGGTCACTACTTGTCTTCTCTGTGCTACACTGCCTTTCCTGTGACCCACACACACAGCATGTGTACCAATCATGATATCCCTCAAACCCCTCCTCCCTCCCTCCCCACCGGCCCTCCCCCACCCCTCCCCTTTGGTAACCACTAGTCCCTTCTTGGAGTCTGTGAGTCTGCTGCTGTTTTGTTCCTTCAGTTTTGCTTTGTTGTTATACTCCACAAATCATTTGGTACTTGTCTTTCTCTGCCTGGCTTATTTCACTGAATATAATTACCCTCTAGCTCCATCCATGGTGTTACGAATGGTAGGATTTGTTTTCTTCTTATGACTGAATAATAGTCCATTGTGTATATATACCACCTCTTCTTTATCCATTCATCTACCAATGGACACTTAGGTTGCTTCCATATCTTTGCTATTGTAAAAAGTGCTGTGATAAACATAGGGGTGCTTATGTCTTTTTGAATCTGAGATCTTGTTTTCTTCGGATAAATTCCTAGAAGTGGAATTCTTGGGTCAAATGATATTTCTATTTTTAGTTTTTTGAGGAACCTCCATATTGCTTTCCCCAATGGTTGAACTAATTTACATTCCTACCAGCAGTGCAGGAGGGTTCCCCTTTCTCTTTATTCTCACCAGCATTCGTTGTTCCTTGTCTTTTGGATGTTGGCCATCCTAACTGGTGTGAGGTGCTATCTCGTTGTGGTTTTAATTTGCATTGCCCTGATAATTAGCGATGTGGAGCATCTTTTCATGTGCCTGTTGGCCATCTGAATTTCTTCTTTGGAGAATTGTCTATTCATATAGTCCACCCATTTTTTAATAGGGTTATTTGCTTCTTTAGGTGTTGAGGCATGAGAGTTCTTTACATATTTTGGATGTTAGCCCCTTGTCAGATATGTTGTTTATGAATATATTCTCTAGAACTGGGCTTTTTAATGTGATGTTTTCTTAACGAAATGTCAGAGGGAGGCCCTACAAATGAGTCCATGATGAATGTTCGTTCAGTCAATGTCCAATAATGAGTTACTAATTATTATTCAATAACCAACCACATTCTTTCCAGGACTGCCATAGAAACAAACGGCTGACAGAGACACCCTGAAGCTCTCCCTTCTATACCCCTGCTTTTGGAAGGGCATACCCTACCCTAAGTCTGTAAGCATTCTGTTTTGGTCTTAAAATTACCTGATTGGCCTATTTTGCTGGGCGTCAATATTAACGTTGACAAGATTTCCTTTTCTGTGTTGTCAAACACTCTTGCTATAGTTCACTTCAAACATTTGATGAGCTCCTACAATGTGCCAGGTCCTGGCTCAACCACTGCAGGATACAAAAATAAACAAAGTAAACCAGATGTAGTCTTTGTCCTCAAGAGTTCACGGCTAATGTGTGTGTCTGTGTTGGGGAGTGGGGGCTAGGGTGGGTGAGAAACTGGATACTATAGGAAATGGGAAGACATCATGAAGAGGGCTATCAAAGACGAGATAAATATTCATCCAGGACAAATGCTAGCTAAATATTTTGCATATATAATCTCATGTAGTCCTCGATGAAGCCCTGTGAGGAAAGCATATAATTATCCCCATTTTACAGAATGGGGATCTGAAGTCATGGGACTTCTCTCAGGTCACACAGGTAGCAAGTGGCAAAGACAGAACTCCAACCCATGCCTTTCTAAGGTCTCAGTTCATGTGTTTTTTTTCTTTCAATGGTGGTAAAATATATACAATATAATATTCCATTTTAACCATTTTTTAAAACTGAAGAGTCTTGTTCTTTTGTTTTGAAATTTTCACATTTCCTTTTTCTATAGTTAATAATTTTTTTAAATTGGAATGTAGCTGATATACAATACTACATTGGTTTCAGATATGCAAATAGTGACTTGATAATTATATACATTCCTAAATGCTCACCACTATAAGTGTAGTTATTTCCTGTTACCACACCAAGATAATATAATATTGGTTATATTCTCTGTTGTACTTCCATTCCTTTGACAAATTTATTTTATAATTTGAAGTTTGTACCTCTTTATCCCCTTCACCTATTCCATCTATCCCCAACCCCCTTCCCTATGGTAACCAACATTCTGTTGTCAGTAATTTATGGGTCAATTTCTTTTTTGTTTGTTTTGTTTTTCAGATTCCACATATATGTAAAATAATATGGTATCTGTCTTTCTCTATCTGACTTATTTCACTTAGCATGATTCCCCCTAGGTCCAATCATATTGTCACAAATGGTAAGATTTCCCTCTTCTTATGGCTGAGTAATAAGAAGAGGGAAATCTTCTTGTATATAACATACCACATCTTCTTCATCCATTCCTCTATTGATGGGCACTTGGGTTACTTCCATATCTTGGCTATTACATATAATTCTGCAATAAACATAAGTGTGCACATATCTTTTTGAATTAGTGATTTTGTTTTCTGCAGGTAAATTTCCAGAAGTGGAATTATTGGGTCAAGGGGTATTTCTATTTTAAGTTTTTTGAGGAACCTCCATACTGCTTTCCACAATGGCTGGACTAATATACATTCCCACTAACAGTATAGGAGAGTTTCCTTTTCTACACATTGTTGCCAATACTTGCTATCTCTTGTCTTTTGGATGGTAGCCATTCTGACTGGTGTGAGATGATAGCTCACTGTGGTTTGGATTTGCATTTCCCTGTTGGTCAGTGATGATGGGCATCCTTTCACATGTTTGTCGGCCATCTGTGTGCATTCCTTGGAAAAATGTATTTAGTTCCTCTGCCCATTAAAAAATTTTTTTTGGTGTCCAGTTGTATGAGTTCTTTATATATTTTAAATATTAGCCGTTTCTGGGTATATCATTTGCAAATATAGTCTCCCATGCAGAAGCTTGCCTTTTTGTTTTGTTAATGGTTTCCTTTGTGGTTTAGAAGCTTTTTAGTTTGATGAAGTCCCACTCATTTACTTTTGCTTTTGTTTCCCTTGCCTGAGGAGATGTATCCAGAAAAAACTAACTCATGCTGATGTTCATGAGACTCTGGCCTATGTTTTCTTCTAAGAGTTTATTTTTTATTTTGGTATCATTAATGTACAAGTACATGAGCAACATTATGGTTACTAGACTCCCCCCATTTTCAAGTCCCCCCCACCAACCCCATTACAGTCACTGTCCATCAGCGTAGTAAGATGCTATAGAATCACTACTTGTCTTTTCTGTGTTATACTGCCTTCCCCGTGTCCCCCCACTACATTATGTGTGCTAATCGTAATGCCCCTTTTTCCCCATTATCCCTCCCTTCCCACCCATCCTCTTCAGTCTCTTTCCCTTTTCTTCTAAGAGTATTATGGTTTCAGGTCTTACATTTAGATCTTTAATCCATTCAGAGTTTACTTTTGTGTGTGGTATAAGGTAAGACCGTGATCTAATTTATTTTTTATTTTTTAAAATTTTTATTAAGGTATTATTGATATACACTCTTATGAAGGTTTCACTTGAAAAAACAATGTGGTTACTACATTTACCCATATTATCAAGTCCCCACCCATACCCCAATGCAGTCACTGTCCTTCAGTGTAGTAAGATGCCACAGATTCACTATTTGCCTTCTCTGTGCTACACAGACAGCATCTAATTTCATCCTCTTGCATGTAGCTGTCCAGCTTCCCCAACACCATTTATTGAAGAGATTGTCTTTTCCCCACTGTATATTCTTGCTTTCTTTGTCATATATTAATCGGCCATATACATACTGTTTTAATCACTGTAGCTTTGTAGTATATATTGAAATCAGGGAGTCTGATATCCCCAGCTTTGTTCTTCTTCCTCAAGATTTCTTTGGCTATTTGAGGTCTTTTGTGATTACATATAAATTTCAGGATTCTTTGCTCTAGTTCATTGAAAAATGCCATTGGTATTTTGATGGGGATTGCATTGAATCTGTAAATTGCGTTAGGCAGTGTAGTTAAGAGTTTCTAAAAATTGTGATAAAATCTACATAACAAAATTTACCAGCCTAACCATTTTTAAGTGTACATTCTGTAGTGTTAAAAAAACATTTATATTATGGAGCAACCAATCTCCAGAACTCTTTCATCTTTCAAAACCCAAACTCTATACTCATTAAACAACACATCCCCATTCCCTTTCTTCCCCTATACCCCTGCCCCAGCAACTCACCATTCTACTTTGTGTCTCTGAATTTTACTACTCTAGGTACCTATATAAGTGGACTTATACAATATTTGTCTTTTTTTGTGACTGGTTTATTTTACTTAGCATAATGTCCCCAAGATTCATCCATATTGTAGCATATGTCAGAATCTCCTTCTTTTTAAAAGTTAAATAATACTCCATTGTAAGCATATACCACATTTTATTCATCCATTCATCTATCAATGGACGCATGGGTTACTTCCACGTTTTGGCTATTGTGCTGCTATGAACATAAATAGACAAATACATCTTTGAGATCCTACTTTAAATTCTTTGGAAGTATCCAAAAGTGGAACTGCTGGATCATGATAATTGTATTTTTTATTTTTTGAGGAAACATCATACTATTTTATATAGCTGCTGCTCCAACAGTGCAAAAGAGTTCCAATTTCTCCACGTCCTTGACAAATTTGTTATTTCTTTTCTTTCCTTCCTCCCTCCCTCCCTCCTTCCCTCCCCCCTTCCTTCCTTCCTTCTTTCCTTCCTCCCTCCCTCCCTCCTTCCCTCCCCCCTTCCTTCCTTCCTTCCTTTCTTTCTTTCTTTCTTTTTTCTTTCTCTTTCTCTCTCTCTCCTTCTCTCTTTCCTCCTCTCTTTCTCTCCTTCTTTCTTTCTTTTTCTTCCTCTCTCTTTCTTTCTTTCTGTTTGCTAGTAGCCATCCTAATGGGTATGAGGTGGTAGCTCACTGTGGTTTTGATTTGCATTTCCCTAATGATTAGTAATGGTGAGCATCTTTTCAGGTACCTATTGTCTATTTGTATGTCTTCTTTGGAGAAAAGTCTATTCAAGTTCTTTGCCATTTTTAAAATCACTTTTTGGTTGTTGTTATTGGGTTGTAGGAGTTCTTTTCATATTCTAGATATTTATCCCCTGCCAAGAGAATTCAGAAAGCTTTATTTGATATGAATATTTTATTGCGTGAGAAACAAAATGTTCAAGAACGGGAAACGTCAAACCAAAAGTGGTTAGTAGCTTTAAACAGCTCAGCTTATGAAGTGTGAATGAGGACATACCTTGTTTTCTATTGAGATTGGTTGCTAGAAACTTCCCTTCCTTTTCATAGCATAAGCTTGCTTGTTTGTAGCTGATTGGCTAGGAAGCTATAAGAACACACTGACATGAAAAAAGCTTAAGTTTTGTTTAAGATGGAGCCAGCATTTTGGGAAAATCAGGACAGTTTTAAGTTTTGGTTAGGTGACTGTAAGTGTTGGTATAGGGGTATATTTAAACTGTGGCTTCTGTTTTGATTTTTCTTTAACACCTCATATTGGATATATGATTTGTAATATTTTCTCCCATTCTGCCTTTTCCCATGTGCCTTTTCAGTCCGTTGTGTCCTTTGATGCATAGAAGTTTTTAATTTTGTTGTAGTCTAATATATCTATTTTTACTTTTGTTGCCTGTGCTCTTGGTTTCATATCCAAGAAATCACTGCCCAGTCCAATGTTATAAAACTTCCCCCATATGTTATAGTCTAAGAGTTTTATAGTTTTAGTTCTTACATAGGTCTTTGATCCAATTTGAGTTAATTTTTATATATGGTGTAATGGTCCATCTTCACACTTTTGCAATGTGGATATCCAGTTTCCCCAGTACCATTTGTTGAAAAGACTACCCTTCATTTTTAACCATTTTTGAGACTCCTCAGTGGTATTAAGTGCATTCACATTGTAGGGCAGACATCACCACTATATGTCCAGAACTTTTCATCATCTTACTGAAATTCTGTGCCTGTTTAACTGTAACTCCTCATTCCCTTCTCCCCTCAGTCCCTGGGAACCACTGTTCTACTTTCTGTGTCTGTGAACTTGTCACAGAGAAGGGACACTTAGGCCCAGACTGGGGGGGTGGTGGGGAGACAGATGAGTGTCAGAGGAGGCTTTTGGAGGAGGGGCACCCAAGCTGGCTCAGAGTCTGCCCAGCAGGGGAGTGTGGGTGGTGCGGTATGCCAGCAGAGTGATGAGTGGAGGCAAAGGCTTGTGAAAGGCACAAGATGTTCTAGGCACTGTAACTTGTCACACTCGGACCCTCTTTGGTGGGACTAGCTGCTCACCCAGGTGTCAGGATTACTGAATGATTTCCCAGCTGTCTCTTCTTTGTGATTCTCCCTCCTTTTTACCTTTCTTATTCAGAGCGGACTTTTCTTTTTCTCCATCTCATTCCTCCCCTTTTTTAAAAATTGTGAACTTCTTATTTAAATATAACATACCACAGCATTACCCATGAATATATGTGATGAATTTTCACAAAGGGATCATACCCAGATGGCCTGTTATCAGAAGGAGTAACAGAACAGCAGGACCCCAAGACCTCTCCCAGTGACTGCCCAAACCCTTCCTCAGAGCTAACCACTACCCTGACTTTCTACAAACAACATTTGCCCTATTTGTACCTTATATAAGTGGATTCATACAGAATATGCCCTTTTATGCCTGGGTTCTCTGCCTCAACATTCTTCCTGTTTTGTTCAGGCCAATTTTCGTCCTTGCTAGAACGTCAGAAAATGGTCACTAGCCTTCAACCCAGCCGAGATGAAGGAGAGGAACTGGCTGCACAAATATAAGGCGGCATCACAATTCACAATAAAGCACAGGACAAGAAGTTTCTCTGGCCTGGCCCCTCGGGGCTGCTGCTGGGAAATGGATGGTTCCCACTGAAGGCTGTAATGCAGGAGGGACAGCACTTGCCCTGTGCTATTCTCCTAATATTTCAAGGAGAATGAAGCTTAGAATTGTTAAACATTCCCAGAAGAGCCATAAATCTCCTTTTAGCTGGTTTCAATTGCAGAATGAAATGGCCTGTTTTCTTGGCAATTTTAATTTTCCCCTCTCAGTCCCTTGCCCTCTGGTTCTCTGGCTCACAGGCGCACGGCTTCCTTCCTTCCTTCCTCTCCCAGATGCTCCCCCCTTTCAGCAGACGCATTTCTGAGGAGTCCAGCCCTCCTCTGGACCCAGGAGCTTTAGCTAGTCTGGGACTTGGGAAATACAAGAGTTATAAGGGATTGTGCAGGTTAGCTGATGGACCATGCCCTTCATTTTTTTGGACATTAAAAAGAATTGAGATATGATTTACATACAGTAAAGTGTACAAATCTTAGCATACAACTCAAATAGTATGGCTTAATTAATAAATTAATTGATACACATAACCATCATTTAACCAAGATACAGAACACTTCTAGCACCCAGAAGCTTTTCACACACTTTTTCCCCATTGACCTTTCTTCCTCTCCCCCTGCCCCCTGTAGTAAATTCTGTTTTTTTCTTCTATCACCATGGATCATGCTTGCCTGTTCTTGAACTTTAGATAAAGTGGATTCATACAGTTTGTCCTTCTTTTGCATCTGGCTACTTTCATTCAATATCATGGTTTAGAGATTCATCCATGCTGTTGTGTGTATCTGAGTTTGTTCTTCTTTAGTGCAGGATATGCTATTGTTTATTTCTCTATTTTTCTTTCTAAGGACATTTGGATTGTTTCCAGTTTTGGCTACTTTACTGGTTTGTTAGGGTTGCCATAATAAAGTACCACAAATGGGATGGCTTAAACGATAGAAATTTACTTTCTCATGATTCTGGAGGCTAGAACCTCAAGATCAGTGTGTCAGCAGGGTTGCTTTCTTCTGGGGATCTCTCTCCTTGTGGATGGCTGTCTTCTCTCTGGATACTCACAGTCTTTCCTTCTCTGTGTGTGTTCTGATGTCCTCTTTTTATAGGACATCACTCATATTGGATTAGGGCTCACCCCCATGAGCTCATTTAATCTTAATTACTTCTTTCTAGGCCTCATCTCTAAATGCAGTCACATTCTAAGGTACTAGGGGTTAGGACTTCAGTATATGAACTTCAGAGGGACACAGTTCAGCCCACAATAGCTGCTATGAACATTTCAGTCCATATTTTGTGCATGTGCTGTTGTCCAGAGTTGAGCCAGTTTATATCCCCATCAGCGATGTATGACAGTACAGCTGCTCTACACCTTCACCAGCCACTTCATTTTACAGATGAGAAACAAATACCCACAGAGAGGAGCTGAAAGTCCACTTCCTCATATGCGGATCACGAGCTTGAGGTCGCAGAGCATGCCCTATCCCCAACCTGCATCAGGGATTTTTGAAACTCTCTAACACATCACCTCATTCAGGTATTCAGTTGTTTGTCAAAAAACAAAGACAAAAAGAAAAAAACCCCTCTGAGTACTCCCTGAGGCTCAGGTCCTGTGATGGGCTCTGGAGTTAGGTGGTGAAACTTACATTCCAGTTGTAGCAATAGACAATGAACATACCGACTAACTGATGGCAGGTTGTGTTAAGTGCTGGACAAGGAATGAACAGAACTTGACCTAGAGGATAAGGGCTTGGGAGTGCGGAGGGTCAAATCACCTTTAGGTGGGTTGCTCCAGTGGCCTCTCTGAGGGGGGATGTATAGGAGAGCCCTGAACGATTAGAAGGTGTCAGTCAGAACAAAGCCCAGCGAAAGTGCTGAGACAGAGAGAATAGGAGAAGTAATAGCCCTGAAGTGGGAACAGCTCTCGGGTGTAGGGGATAGCCAGGAAATGCTGGCCTGTAACTGGACCCAAGTGGACAAAGGTAGGGGAGAGGCAGGAGATGAGATCTAGAGGGCTGTGCCCAGACCACGCAGGGCTCACAGCATGTGGTGAATTTGGATTTCCTTCTAAGGGCAATGGGAAGCCATTGGAGGGCTTCAGGGAAGTGATAAGCGAGATACAAGTGACATTAACAAATGAATTGTAGGGGGTAGAGGAGGCAGAAGCACACAAGTGCTTCAGATTTTACCCTTGCCTAGGTGAGACAGGTCAGTGACTTAGACTCTGGAGGTGGTGGAAGAGATATATTTTGGAGGTAGAACTGACAGGACATGGTGATGTGTTGCATGGGCCTGTTGAGAAGTGAGGGTGAGTCGAGGCTGACTTTTGGTTTTGAGCTTTGAACCTCCGGACAGTGAGCAAAGACTTTTCAGCTATAACCTGCCAAACTCAGCCTATACACTTTCTTGTCCATCTCACTACTGTATATCTCGAGCCTCAGAATGTAGTAGGTGTTTGATAAACATTCTTGAATAAATAATTGATGGCATGCATTGAATGTTTTAGTACATGAGATGAGTTCAATGAAGGTTTTCTTTCTTTTGAATTTTTTAAATTGAGGTAAAATTCACATAACATAAAAGTAACCACTTTGAAGTCTGCAATTTAGTGGAACTTAGTACATTCACAATGTTGTGCCATCATCACCTCTGCCTCATTCCAAAATATTTTTGTGAGACCCTAGAGTTAGCATAAGAGAAGCCATTTTAACAAATCTGACTGTGTGAACCTAAATGAAGGACAGAACAGGACTGACTCTATTTTTTGTGCCTAATCTCCATCTGAGGCCTGAGCTGGGCCTGGCTCTGGAAGAAACCTTGAAAAGTTTCCTAACCACAGGAACTGATATTAGAAGAAGGTCTTATCTCAAGGCTGGCCATCTGTGCCCGATGCTCCCAGGTGTACGAGATGTATGTGTCTTGAGAACACAGACAAATGGCCACCGGCGCCTGTAAACCCCTACTCCAGATAGTTCCCCTAGCAATGCTCCTGCTACATCATCATGGTCAGGCCAGCCAAACTTAACCAATAACAATTGTTTAACTTCCAAAATCCCCAATCAGCTTATGCCAAGTTAGAATCCCCTCTTCCTGAACTTGTAATGCAGAAAAACCTTGCCTACCCTGAGCTCAGGGCTCACATTAATGACCCGCTGCGTTGGTGAAGAGTGTGAGTCCAAGTTCGAGCTTGAAATAAATGACCCTTTTGTGTTTATATCGGAATCGGCTCCTTGGTAGTCTCTCGGGGACTCGCGACTTGAGCACAACATTTTCATCACTCCCAAAGGAGAGACTGTACCCACTGAGCAGGCACTTTCCATGCCCTTCCATTCCTGGTTCCAGGAAACTAGTAATCTGCCTTTTGTTCCTGTGGATTTACCTATTTTGTGATAGTTTATATAAATGTAATCACATTACATGTAATCTTCTGTGTCTGGCTTCTTTCTTTTTTTTTTAATATAATTTATTTTATTATCATTAATCTACAATTAAATGTGCAATATTATGGTTATTAAACTACCCCTTCATCAGGTCCCCCCCACCAACCCCATTACAGTCACTGTCCATCAGCGTAGTGAGATGCTATAGAATCACTACTTGTCTTCTCTGAGTTGTACTGCCCTCCCCGTGCCCCCCCAACATTACATCTGCTAATCGTAATGCCCCTTTTTCCCTCTTATCCCTCCCTTCCCGCCCATTTTCCCCAGTCCCTTTCCCTTTGGTAACTATTAGTCCGTTCTTGGGTTCTGTGAGTCTGCTGCTGTTTTGTTCCTTCAGTACTTTTTCTTTGTTCTTATACTCCACATATGAGTGAAATCATTTGATACTTGTCTTTTTCGGCTTGGCTTATTTCACTGAGCATAATACCCTCTAGCTCCATCCATGTTCTTGCAAATGGTAGGATTTGTTTTCTTCTTATGGCTGAATAATATTCCATTGTGTATATGTACCACATCTTCTTTATCCATTCATCTACTGATGGACACTTAGGTTGCTTCCATTTCTTGGCTATTGTAAATAGTGCTGCAATAAACATAGGGGTGCATCTGTCCTTTTCAAATTGGGCTGCTGCATTCTTAGGGTAAATTCCTAGGAGTGGAATTCCTGGGTCAAATGGTATTTCTATTTTGAGTTTTTTGAGGAACCTCCATACTGCTTTCCACAATGGTTGAACTAATTTGCATTCCCACCAGCAGTGTAGGAGGGTTCCCTTTTCTCCACATCCTCGCCAACATTTGTTGTTGTTTGTGTTTTGGATGTGGCCATCCTCACTGGTGTGAGGTGATATCTCATTGTGGTTTTAATCTGCATTTCTCTGATGATTAGTGGCTTCTTTCTTAGCATAATATTTTAATAGAATATTTTCGAGGTTCATCCACATTGCAGCATGTATCAGCAGTTCATTTCTTTTTATGGCTGAATAATATTCCATAGTATGTAAATACCACATTTTGTTTATTCATTCATCCTTCAATGGACACTTGGTACCTGATGGCTATTGTGCATAATGTTGCTATGAGCATTTGTGTGAAACAATTTATTTGAATACCTATTTTCAGTTTGATTGAGTGCCCCGGGTCATATGGTAATCTATGTTTAATATTTTCGGGAATTGCCCAACCCTTTTTGAACAACTCAGTAAAGTTTTTCTGAATGAAAAAAGAAAAGGTAGGAGGGAGCCCTGGGAGGCAACATTTTCTATCCTCCACAAGCAGTGCTGGACCCTGCCGTTTGCAGGCTGTGCGACCTGGGTCAAATTACTTAAATTCTCTGGGCTGTGTCCTTATCCTCAAATTAGGGAAAATAAAAACCTCTCTGAGATGAATGAGATCTTGTTTCTAAAGCTCCAGGCACAGAGAAAACCCCATTCTTTCCCCCACCCCCCGACCAAAAAAGAAGAAAATTAACTGCCTTCCCTTATTCCGCGACCTTGCTATTTCTCACTCCACTCATGCTCTTACTTGGTTTTGGAACTTCGCCCAGTCTGTCGGCTCCCAGGCTCAGCCTTGCTGCAAACTACAACTCCCAGCAAGCTCTTCTTCCAGGCCGCCTTTCCCGGCCTTGTGCGCATGCTTTGGCAGACGTGGCACCGGGAACTTGGAGGCGGGGAGAGGTTGGGAAGTGGCAGTGGCGGTTGGACCCGGCGGAGCTGCGGGCGCGGGAGCCCGAGTGGAGACTTTAGCCGGCAGTGGGCAGCGGGATGGCGCGGGTCAGGCCGGTGTGGCTACTGCTGGCGATATGGGTGAGGCTGTGGCGCAGGGTTCCGGGCTGTGGGCAGCACGTGCGCCCCGCGTGCGGGTCCGCGCTCCCTCCCCGAACGTGTCGGGAGATGTCCTCGGGCGCCGGGGCGGGGTCCTGCGTGCCGGGCGGACGGGGACCCGGTGGTCGCGGAGGAGGCGATGGGGCTGTCTCCTTGCCCTTCTGCGGAGCGCTCCGGAGCGCAGGGGCCGAAGGGACCCCGGGGGTGCTGGCCCGTCCCTCCCAGGGTGCTTGCGCCGCCGGCACAACTTTGCGGGGGCACAAGTCAGGGGGCGACGGCCGCCTAGGGCGAGATACCCGCGGGTTGGAAGGTGCGCTGATGGCCACGCTCCGGGCCTTGCACCTGTGTGAATGTGGGGTGGAAAGGGGGTGCTTTCCTCAGCACTGCTGGAAACCTTGTTTTAGGAGTACCTTGTTCTTGATTTCGACCCTGAGCAGCCGGAAAATTTGTCACCTGGGCCCCCACCCACTGGCAAACCTCAGCCTTCTGGGTGGGGTAGTCGCCGCGGAGTTCTGCTCCTACACCCAACTGAGCCACTTTTTGGCTTGTAACGCGGCGTATCATTTAATATATCTGACTTAGTTTCCCCATTCATGAATAGGGCTCGGTAAAGATGACTCCCTCACACGACTGTCAGGAGGGTCGGATGAGAAATCGGAGGAGCCAGTTCTGTAAATTGCAAAACGATACACGAGTGGAGGACGGTGGGCCAGCGTGCTGGGAGTGGTGGGCTCTCCTCGAGGAGCCTGCTGCCCTCGGGGGCTGGCCTCCAGGACATCCCCGGCAGATTGGAATGGGTGTGTCCATGGCACCAGGGCCTCCTGGTTTGGCGTTGGTGTTGCTGTGGGGTGTGATGAGATAGTGTGGCCTCTTTCCACATCTCCACCACAACTTCTATCTTATTTTGGGACAGTTTTGGCTTCTTTTTTTCCTGAAGTACCAGGGCACTTCCTGCTGCTCGTACCCTCTCCAACCCAAATTTTTCGTTTTTTGTTTTTTTGGGTGTGGCAAGGATGCTGGGCAAACACAAGGAGAGAAACTCAAGTGTGAATTGAGTTGCTTTAAACTCAGCCATCTCCCAATACCCTACCCTTTTGGGATTACACGTGGTGAATGCTCTGTATTTTCTGGTTGTCTGGAGGTGAGTGGGAAGGGTCTCTCCCTAGATCTGATCGTTCTTCTGTTCCCGCGCTGGGAGAGAACTAGGCTTGAGCCGGGCAGTATCACTTCATCCGAGTCTAGGTGTGTTTGGTGATCTGTTTGCACTCTGTTCCCTAGGGCCAGCTGGCCTGGACAGGTCTCTAGGCCAGGCAGGGCTGCAGGGCTGTGCAGAGGGGCCATCTCCAGCATGACCCACTAACAGGTCTTTGCACTTGGGCCGTTTTAGGAGATCCTGTTTTCCTCTCTTCTTCCCTTTTCCCTCCCCCCATGTGAAAATAAAGGATCTTGGTGATCTGACCGGAAAGAAGTGTCATTTAGCAAACATTTATTTATCAGCCACATTGTTTGGCGCTGGGTTGGATTTTGGGTGGAAAGCAAAACACACATTGTCCCTGCTCCGGTGTTGCTTGGGGCTGGCAGGGGAACCAGTCCTGTGAGCAAATAAAGCCAAGAACAGCCAGTGCTAATAACGGAAGTGCTGTGAGCCATGTATTAATTTAGAGGGAGGGTCAGCCATGGCTTTTCTGAGGCAGTGGATTGAGCAGTCTGGAGGGAGTGTGGAGTCAGATAGGAATTGAGGTCAGCTGGTGCCCTCCACTGGGAGGTGTGGAAGAGCTGGTAGGTTTGCTGAAGCACTATAACTTGGGTGTCCTCAGCAAGGAATTGACATTTTCTCCTTTTCCCAAGTCCTACATTGGCTGAGAAGGTGTGAGGCAGAGGGGCATGGTCAGTGGTAAGTGGCTGGTGGACACCAGGGCGGGCCTCTGTAATTTCAAACTCTATGTTCATCTGATACAATCTCTCCAGGTCCTGGGAGTGGATTTGGTTTCCTTGATCACTCAGTATTTACTGAAGGCTGATATGTGCAGATCACGGGGCTGTGACCTGAGGGATATAAAGAAGTATAAAGAGGTCTGTGGAGATTGTGGACAGGAATGTACACCCACTGCATTTTTATAATAGCAAAAGATAGAAATGGGACTTAAATGCTCAACAGTAGTAATGGTTAAATGACTTCTGGCCCTGTCCATACCATGGAAATTGATATTTATAAAGAACATTTATATTTACTAAAATGCTATGTTTATTAGCAAAGTATTTTTTTTAATTTTATTTTGGTATCATTAATGTACAATCACTTCAACAACATTATGGTTACTAGACCCCCTATTATCAAATTCCCCCCACATACTCCATTACAGTCACTGTCCATCAGTGTAGTAAGATGCTATAGAATCTTCCTTCTCTGTAAATACTACCTTTCCCGTGTTGTCCCCCCCCACCGCTACATTATGTGTGCTATTCGTAATGCCCCTTTTCCCCCCTCATCCCTCCCTTCCCCCAGATCCTCCCCAGCCCCTTTCCATTTGGTAACTATTAGTCCGTTCTTGGGTTCTGTGAGTCTGCTGCTCTTTTGTTTCTTCAGTTTTTTTCTTTGTTCTTACATTCCACAGATGAGTGAAATCATTTGATACTTGTCTTTCTCCGCCTGGCTTATTTCACTGAGCATAATACCCTCTAGCTCCATCCATGTTGTTGCAAATGGTAGAATTTTTTTTCTTCTTATGACTGAATAATATTCCATTGTGTATATGTACCACCTCTTCTTGATCCATTCATCTACTGATGGACACTTAGGTTGCTTCTATTTCTTGGCTATTGTAAATAGTGCTGTGATAAACATAGGGGTACATATGTCTTTTTCGAACTTTGCTGCTGCATTCCTAGGGTAAATTCCTAGAAGTGGAATTCCTGGATCAAATGGTATTTCTATTTTGAGTTTTTTGGGGAACCTCCATACTGCTTTCCACAATGGTTGAACTAACTTACATTCCCACCAGCAGTGTAGGAGGGTTCCCCTTTCTCCACACCCTCGCCAGCATTTGTTGTTGTTTGTGTTTTGGATGGAGCCATCCTCACTGGTGTGAGGTGATATCTCATTGTGGTTTTAATTTGCATTTCTCTGATAATTAGCTATGTGGAACAGCTTTTCATGTGCCTGTTGGCCATCTGAATTTCTTCTTTGGCGAAGTGTCTGTTCAGCTCTTCTGCCCATTCTTTAATTGGCTTATTTGCTTTTTGTTTGTTGAGGTGCATGAGCTCTTCATATATTTTGGATGTCAACCCCTTATCGGATATGTCATTTATGAATATATTCTCCAATACTATAGGTTGTCTTTTTGTTCTACTGATGGTGTCCTTTGCTGTTCAGAAGCTTTTTAGTTTGATATAGTTCCACTTGTTCATTTTTGCTTTTGTTTCCCTTGCCCGGGGATATATGTTCATGAAGAAGTTGCTCATGTTTATGTCCAAGAGCTTTTTGCCTATATTTTTTCCTAAGAGTTTTATCATTTCATGACTTACATTCAGGTCTTTGATCCATTTTGAGTTTACTTTTGTGTATGGTGTTAGACAGTAATCCAGTTTCATTCTCTTACATGTAGCTGTTCAGTTTTGCCAACACCAGCTGTTGAAGAGGCTGTCATTTCCCCATTGTATATCCATGGCTCATTTATCGTATATTAATTGACCATATATGCTTGCGTTTATATCTGGGCTCTCTGTTCTGTTCCACTGGTCTATGGGTCTGTTCTTGTGCCAGTACCAAATTGTCTTGATTACTGTGGCTTTGTAGTAGAGCTTGAAGTCAGGGAGCGTAATTCCCCCTGCTTTATTCTTCCTTGTCAGGATAGCTTTGGCTATTTGGGTTTTTTTTTGTGGTTCCATATGAATTTTAGAACCATTTGCTCTAGTTCATTGAAGAATGCTGTTGGTATTTTGATAGGAATTGCATTGAATCTGTAGATTGCTTTAGGCCGGATGGCCATTTTGACAATATTAATTCTTCGTAGCCAAGAGTATGGGATGAATTTCGATTTATTAGTGTCCTCTTTAATTTCTCTTAAGAGTGTCTTGTAGTTTTCAGGGTATAGGTCTTTCACCTCCTTGGTTAGGTTTATTCCTAGGTATTTTATTCTTTTGGATGTGATTGTGAATGGAATTGTTTTCCTGATTTCTCTTTCTGCTAGTTCACCATTAGTGTATAGGAATGCAGATTTCTGTGTATTAATTTTGTATCCCGCAACTTTGCTGAATTCAGATATTTGATCTAGTAGTTTCGTAGTGGATTTATTAGGGTTTTTTGTGTACAATATCATGTCATCTGCAAACAGGGACAGTTCGACTTCTTCCTTGCCAATCTGGATGCCTTTTATTTCTTTGTGTTGTCTGATTGCCATGGCTAGGACCTCCAGAACTATGTTGAATAAAAGAGGGAGAGTGGGCATCCTTATCTTGTTCCCGATCTTAAAGGAAAAGCTTTCAGCTTCTCGCTGTTAAGTATGATGTTGACTGTGGGTTTTTCATATATGGCCTTTGTTATGTTAAGGTACTTGCCCTCTATACCCATTTTGTTGAGAGTTTTTATCATGAATGGATGTTGAATTTTGTTGAATGTTTTTTCAGTGTGTATGGAGATGATCATGTCGTTTTTGTCCTTTTTGTTGATGTAGTGGATGATGTTGATGGATTTTCGAACTTTGTACCATCCTTGCATCCCTGGGATGAATCCCCCTTGATCATGATGGATGATATTTTTGATGTATTTTTGAATTCGGTTTGCTAATATTTTGTTGAGTATTTTTGCATCTGTGTTCATCAGGGATATTGGTCTGTAATTTTCTTTTTTCTTTTTTGTGGTGTCTTTGCCTGGTTTTGGTGTTAGAGTGATGTTGGTCTCGTAGAATGAGTTTGGGAATATTCCCTCCTCTTCTGCTTTTTGGAAAACTTTAAGGAGGATGGGTATTAGGTCTTCACTAAATGTTTGATAAAATTCAGCAGTGAAACCATCTGGTCTAGGCCTTTTCTTAGGTAGTTTTTTGCTTACCAATTCAATTTCTTTGCTGGTAATGGGTCTATTCAGATTTTCTGTTTCTTCCTGAGTCAGCCTTGGAAGGTTGTATTTTTCTAGAAAGAGGTCCATTTCTTCTAGGTTATCCAGTTTGTTAGCATATAATTTTTCATAGTATTCTCTACTAATTTTTTGTATTTCTGTGGTGTCCGTAGTGATTTTTCCTTTCTCATTTCTGATTCTGTTTATGTGTGTAGACTCTCTTTTTTTCTTGATAAGTCTGGCTAGGGGTTTATCTATTTTGTTTATTTTCTCGAAGAACTAGCTCCTGCTTTCATTGATTCTATTGTTTTATTCTTCTTGATATTATTTATTTCTGCTTTAATCTTTATTATGTCCCTGCTTCTACTGACTTTGGGCCTCATTTTTTCTTCCTTTTATAATTTCATTAATTGTGAGTTTAGACTGTTCATTTGGGATTGTTCTTCTTTCCTGAGGTAGGCCTGTATTGCAGTATATTTCCCTCTTAGCACGGCCTTCGCTGCATCCCACAGATTTTGCAGTGTTGAATTATTGTTGTCATTTGTCTCCATATATTGCTTGATCTCTGTTTTTATTTGGTCACTGATCCATTGATTATTTAGGAGCATGTTATTAAACCTCCATGTGTGTGGGCTTTTCATTTTCTTTGTGTAATTTATTTCTAGTTTCATACCTTTGTGATCTGAGAAGCTGGTTGTACAATTTCAATCTTTTTGAATTTATTGCGGTTCTTTTTGTGGCCTAGTATATGAACCTTTCTTGAAAATGTTCCATGTGATTAACAAAGTATTTTATGATGCTTATGAAGACTATGTAAGGACATGGAAAAGTGCTTGAGTGTGATAATTAGGGGAAAAGCAAAGTCCAGCGTGGATGAAAATAGCTACATAAGTGAGGGATTAGCAGTGCATCAAAATGTTAACAGTGATTGTTCTGGAAGATGGAGTTGTGGGTGACTTTTGTTTACTACTTTGCTTATTTTTTTGTGTGTTTTCTATATGAATACATACTGGTTTTTGATCAGAGAAGTTAATAGAGGAACCTATTTGAAAAGGTTCTTTTGGGACCTTTCAGCCTTTCACAAGAATGCTCGGTTAGAAAGGCACACAGGCAATACTTGGAATAAATTGATTCCAGCTCTTCTAGGCTGCTTGCCTCTACCCTTTGGGCCTGTGGCTGAGGAGGGCCTGCTGTCCTGTCCCTCCAAAGCTGTGGCTGACTTCCCCTTCCTGCCCTCCAGCTCAGCTCCTCCCTGCAGCAGACCCTTCCCCAGGGCCATCCATGCTGATTGTGGAATAGTTTACATTTAGTTTACATCAGAATGGAGAGTTGTCAGAGCTGCAGAGGACATCACCTCACTCACCCCACTCAAATGGTTCCAGTGTCAGATCAAGGACTGGAGCCTGGCTCTAATGAAGTTTTCACACTGGTCCGTAGACAATGGAAAAATAACAATGGTGAAATTTTTTTTTCACGAATCTAAATATTTCCAGTTTAAAAACTTGTCTATTTTTCTGACATGATGTTCATATTGGGGGTGGGGGTGGGTTTACAGTGTCCTTCGGAAAAATGAAAGTAGTGATAATATACTGTGATTTAAAAAGATTCTCTTCTTGATGAAATTTATTTTAAATATATATATAAATAAATATACATTATATATATTGAAAAATATATTAAAAACATATCCTGCCAATTTGTGAGGTTCAAAAGTCAGAGAACTACTGATTTAACTCAGCTCTTTCATTTTATAAGAGAAAAGTGAGGCTTTGAGAGGGAAGGGACTCACTACCGGCCACCCCATTTGTAAAGGCAGAGCTGGGATTAGAGCAGGGCTCCTGAATTATAAATCAGGGTTCTTCCTGCCCCATCTCTGTCATCCTGGCCCCTTGTCTCCTGCCTGCTTCCCTCCTCCCAAGCCATGTTAGGGTCTTTTCCCCCACTGATGGCTTGAAATTCAGAACCTGGTGGGACAGTGGGCAGAGGTGCAGGAAGCAGAAGATGTTTGCCTCTGGTGCCTCCTGCAGAGCTTTTAATGTACACCTGTTCAGGTTCTACATCATTACATAATTAATAGGCTTTCATGGGCTGGCCTGGGGACCTAAAGGCCATTTATAATGCTGTTCGGTACCTGGAGTGTACTTTTCCCACAAAAATAAACGCATTAGGGAGGAAGTTTTAAAACAGAGCTGGCACATAAGTTGGCATCTCAGTGGCAAACACTGAGTGCTGTGGATTCGGGCAGGGGTCAGGCTGTGGGGCACCCAGTGACCAGAGAAGGGCCCCAGCTCATGCTTCATCAGGAGGGCAGACCCGGAGCTCTGTGACAGTGGAGGTGTTCCCTGTCCTGGCTGTTGTGTCCCCAGCACTGAGCCCGGGACCTGGCATGCCGTCATCCCCAATCCGTGCTTGGTGAAGTAATTAGTGTTGCCGGTGGAGAAAGGACCTCTTCCAAAACGGAACTGTGGGCAATGGGGAGTGATGGGTGCGGCTGGATGGAAGGAGGGATTTGAGTCTGGGAATGGGGGAATGAGACTGGAGAAGTGGACTGTAGAGAACCTTAAATGCCTGGCAAAGCTTTTGGGACTCAGTTCTGCAGGTAATGGAGAGACGTGTTGAAAGCTGCTTCTTTTATTAACAATATCGGTCAGGCCACAGTGAGGGTGGAGTGGGAGAGACTGGATTAACTTTCCCAGAACAACACTTTCTTCTTACTTTCTTCTCTGTTATCTGCAAGATAAAGTCAAGTGTGATGCGCTGGAAAGAACAGGGGCTTTCAGCCAGCTAGATGCTCAGCAGCTATGTGACTTGGGGCTGCCTCAGTTTTCTTGCTTGTCAGTGGTGGTCATAATAATCATCTTCCAGAGTTGGAAGAATCGGAAATAACACAGAAGCGCCCAGCAGAGTGCTTGGCACATGGGATTGCCCAGTGTATGGGAGCCAAGGCCATTGTCTGTGTTGGTGACGAAGAGCTGCAGGGGGACATCAGTTAGGAGGTCACGGGCAGTGGAAGGCCAGAGGGGTGTGAGCGAGGCAGTGAGGCATGGAGTGGGGCTGGGGGGTTCTGTGCTGGCAGAATTGTCCCCATCGCAGCCCTTGGAGCAGGCCTGTCCGGAGTGTCCTTGTCCTCCCCACAGGGCCGCTGCAGAGCCTCTGGTTGGGGGTGGGGAGAGGTTGCAGAGGGCTAACGGTTTAAGTGTTCTTTGTTTCTTCTGAAAGGGGATCCTCCCTTGAGACTGCGCCAGCTTTGCACTTTTGTTCTGTGGGGCTCTTGTGTCTCACTTAGTGGTTGTGGTAGGTTTTGGAGGCTGAGTGGCAGTGGGCTAGAAAGGGATGCGTGGTGTGGAAGGAGAGCCCAAGTTCTCTTATATATCACCTGGTTTCTGTGGCCCTCACCCTCCCCTTCTTTTTTTCACACCTGGAGGTTCCAGTGGGAGACCAGGGAAGGAGCCCCTGCTGTGCAGGTCCCTTCCTCTTGCCTGGCCATACTGCATTGCTCACTGGAGCCTCTGCCTACCAGTTTGACCTCTCGATGAGATTTGTAAACATTCCCCACGGTTGTAGAGGGCTTTAGAGTTTGCAAAGAATTTCCGCATATTGTACATCAGTGTAGCTTTGAGTCCCATGTTAACTGGGTGAGGTAAGCTGGTTAAGTACTGTTAGCCCTAGGGAGAGATGGGTGGGTGGGCAGAGAGGTGGGCAGAGATAGACCTAGACAAGGGAGGGGGCCATGGCCTGGAAGGGGAGAGGCTAGACAGCTGGTCAGGATACACCTGATAATTTTCAGTGGCTCTGTGAATGTGTAAGCAGTCTTATTGACAGGTGTTTTTCTGAAATAGCAATACCAGCCATTCTCCTGACGTGTCCATGAAACTTACTCTTTAGCTCCCTGATGGCTAGGTAGGGGAGGAGGGGCAGCCATCTGGGCACTCACTGACCATCCTCCCCCCTTTCTCATCACCCTCCCTGCCAATCTCTAGTTTGCTGTGCCCTTTGATCACTTCACTTCCAAAGGGGCCTCTTCCCACATACCAGTTTATGACCACTCCTAAATTATTAGCTTTGCAGTCATGCAGTAGGAAATCAAACACACTCAGTTGGAGTATAGGGTCTGAATGGCCTTTTTTCATATTTTTATTCCCCAAGGTCAACCTAAGCCCCCAGTTTTATGTGCATTCTGTTCCCGGAAGACCTGATGGGAGCCTGTACTTGGCTTGAGTTTTCCAACTGATTACAGCAGACTGGAGCAGAGTTATTGTCCTGCAGGACATTAAGTATCCATCCTGCCAAAGAATCCTACCATTCCTCTGATCCCTTGGCACAAGCAGATGTCTTCAATTTATGAGCATATCCTTTAATCCTTGCCTTGGAAGGTATTAATGGAGATCCACCTTAAGGGCCTGAAGCTGGGGCTTAAACTAAAGGTCATCCAGCATCTGAGCTGAGACGTGGGCTTGGCTGGAAAGCTCTGTTGTTAGGCTGTGTAGGCAGGCTCCCAAGGATCAAGCAGGTTGCTCTTGTCAAGAGGTCCGACCTTGCTAGTGCCTGGGCAGAGCATCATACATGCCTCTTATTTCAAAGGAACATGGACCGGCATCTACATGCTCTGTGTGTCACAAAGGTTCATTCATTCCACAGATCTCTTTTTTTTTTAAACAGTTATTTCTGGAGGGTCTTTTATGAACCAGACATAGCATGCTAAGGCATTGGGGACAATGATAATTAAGACAGACACCATCCCTTCTTCCCATTGCCTACTGGGAGAGCCACTAATTTATTGTTTAATACAGGTGGTAAGTGCTGGAAAGAAGAAGTTGTAAATTGGTAAAAGAATATGTAACACAAAAACTTCCTGGAGGGGAGAGGATTAAAGATGGCGGTGTGAGAGGTGAGACAGAGGCTTCCTCCTGAAACCTCATATAATATGAAAATAAAGCTACTACAACTACTCTTGAAAGAGCAGTGGGAAAGAGGACGGCAACAAACTTCATACATCTGGAGACAAGAGCAGCCCTCACAGAAAAGGGTAATGTACTAAATCTGTGGTCCTGCGGGATCCAAGCCCTTCCCCCACCCCAGCTCACCAGCAGGAGGAACAGGAACTGGAGCAGGGAGGGAGTGGAACTGGAGATCTGCTCTGGGAGCACAAACCCACATTTCATGGTGCTTGCATGATACTCTTGTAATTAGGGAGTTGGAAAGCTAAGACAGGCAGAATTCCTGGAGAGACTAAGAATCCAGCTGCTTGTGAAAGCAGGGATCCATACCCAGCTGCTCGGGGACAAAAGAAGGGCGGGCAGTCTGAGAGACTTCCTAACAAAGAAGTCCTTAGCAAGAGGGCTGCTTAAAGGGGCAAGGATTGCATAGAGCTTACTGCTCAGGAGAAAGGACAGGCAGACAAAATCGTCTGGGTGCACTCTGCCCAGCAGGTTGGGAGCTTTCACGATCTTCAGGTGCTCCAGCTCCCTGGCTGCCTACACAGCTCCAAGAACCCCTTCTGTGACAGGCAGACTAGTGAACCTTTCTTCTGGTCAGCCCCACCGGGCTTGCAAACTGAGAAATCCTTCCCTGGTGTTAGGCCAGCCAGAGGGAAGATCTGTCTACAGCAACTAAAAATGCAAAGCACAGAGGCTTATACCTGTGTGCTCAGCCCACTGGTTCAGGCAGTGGAGACAGGCATAGCAGCCAGGAACCAGGAAACAGCCCTTTCCTCCCCAGAGGCACCAATACCACTCCCCTACAATCCCCTCATTGCTTCAGGGGCTGAGCAGCTCCAGAGAGTAGAGCTTCTGGGCACTAGAGGCCACCATACACAAATATGAAATGCCCAAGGAACCTGGTCCAGAGTAAAATTATGAATACAACTCCTGAGAAAGATTTAAATGATATGGATCTTATGACTCTTCCTGAAAGGGAGTTCAAAATAAAAATCATTAACATGCTCATCGAGGTACGGAAAGATATTCAAGAACTCAGGAATGAATTCCGGTCAGAGATCCAATCATTGAAGAACAAAATGAATGGTATTAAAAGCAGATTGGATATGGTGGAGGAGACAATAAATGAAATAGAAACTAGAGAAGAGAAATACAAAGAAGCTGAGGCACTGAGAGAAAAAAGGATCTCTAAGAATGAAAGAATATTGAGAGAACTGTGTGACCAATCCAAACGGAACAATATTCGCATTATAGGGGTACCAGAAGAAGAAGAGAGAGAAAAAGGGATAGAAAGTGTCTTTGAGGAAGTGATTGTTGAAAACTTCCCCAATATGGGGAAGGAGATAGTCTCTCAGGCCATGGAGGTGTGCAGACCTCCCAACACAAGGGACCCAAGAAAGACAACAGCAAGATGTATAGTAACTAAAATGTTAAAGATCAAGGATAAGGACAGACTATTAAAAGCAGCCAGAGAGAGAAATAGGATCACATACAAAGGAAAACCCATCAGGCTATCATCAGACTTCTCAGCAGAAACCTTACAGGCCAGAAGGGATTGGCATGATGTATTTAATGCAATGAAGCAGAAGGGCCTTGAACCAATATTACTTTATCTGGCAAGATTATCATTTAAATTTAAAGGAGGGATTAAACAATTCCCAGATAAGCAAAAGGTGAGAGAATTTGCCTCCTACAAACCGTCTCTACAGTGTATTTTGGAGGGACTGCTATAGATGGAACTGTTCCTACAGATTAATATCACCAGAGGTAATAAAACTGGAGTAAAGAAAATAGAACAGCTAATTACTAAGAAAATGCAAAATTAAATTAACTATCCCCAAAGTCAATCAAGGGATAGACAAACAGTACAGAATATGATATCTAATATATAAAGAATGGAACAGAAAGAAAAAGGAGGAAACAAACAAACAAACAAAAAAAGAACCTTTAGATTGTGTTTGTAATAGCATATTAAGTTAGTTGTTAGACTTTTAAATAGTAGGGAAGTTAACCTTGAACCTTTGGTAACCACGAATCTGAAGCCTGCAATGCCAGTAAGTATATACCTATCCATAATCACCCTAAATATAAATGGACTGAATGCACCAGTCAAAAGACATAGAGTCACTGAATGGATAAAAAAACAAGACCCATCTATATGCTGCCTACAAGAGACTCACTTTAAACCCAAAGACATACATAGACTAAAAGTGAAGGGATGGAAAAAGATATTTCATGCGAACAACAAGGAGAAAAAAGCAGGTGTTGCAGTACTTGTATCAGACAAAATAGACTTCAAAACAAAGAAAGTAGCAACAGATGAAGAAGGACATTACATAATGATAAAGGGGTCAGTCCAGCAAGAAGATATAACCATTATAAATATATATGCCCCCAACACAGGAGCGCCAGCATATGTGAAACAAATACTAACAGAATTAAAGGAGGAAATAGACAGCAATGCATTCATTTTAGGAGACTTCAACACACCACTCACTCCAAAGGACAGATCAACCAGACAGAGAATAAGTAAAGACACAGAGGCACTGAACAACACACTACAACAGATGGACCTAACAGACATCTACAGAGCTCTGCACCCAAAAGCAGCAGGATACACATTCTTCTCAAGTGCACATGGAACATTTTCCAGAATAGACCACATACTAGGCCACAAAAAGAACCTCAGTAATTTCAAAAATATTGAAATCCTACCAACCAACTTCTCAGATCACCAAGGTATAAAACTAGAAATAAATTTTAGAAAGAAATCAAAAAGGCTCACAAATACATGGAGACTTAACAACATTCTCCTAACTAATCAATGGGTTAACGACCAAATCAAAACAGAAATCAAAGAATATATGGAGACTAATGACAACAACAACACAAAGCCACAACTTCTGTGGGACGCAGCAAAGGCAGTTCTAAGAGGAAAGTATATTGCAATCCAGGCCTATTTAAAGAAGGAAGAACATTCCCAAATGAATAGTCTAAAGACACAATTACTGAAATTGGAAAAAGAAGATCAAATGAGGCCCAAAGTCAGCAGAAGGAGGGACATAATAACGATCAGAGAAGAAATAAATAAAATTGAGAAGAATAAAACAATAGAAAAAATCAATAAAACCAAGAGCTGGTTCTTTGAAAAAATGAACAAAATAGATAAACCCCTAGCCAGACTCATTAAGAGAAAAAGAGAATCTACACACATAAACACAATCAGAAATGAGAAAGGAAAAATCACGACGGACCCCACAGAAATACAAAGAATTATAAGAGAATATTGTGAGAATCTATATGCTAACAAGCTGGAAAACATAGAAGAAATGGACGACTTCTTAGAAAAATAAAACCTTCCAAGACTGACCAAGCAAGAAACAGAAAAACTAAACAGACCAATCACCAGCAATGAAATTGAATCAGTAATAAAAAAACTACCCAAGAACAAAACCCCTGGACCAGATGGATTCACCTCTGAATTCTACCAGACATATAGAGAAGAAATAACACCCATTCTCCTTAAAGTTTTCCAAAAAATAGAAGAGATGGGAATACTTCCAAACTCATTCTATGAAGCCAGCATCGCTTTAATACCAAAACCTGGCAAAGACCTCACCAAAAAAGAAAATTACAGACCAATATCCCTGACGAACGTAGATGCAAAAATACTCAACAAAATATTAGCAAACCAAATTCAAAAATACACCAAGAGGATCATACACCATGATCAAGTGGGACTCATCCCAGAGATGCAAGGATGGTACAACATTCGAAAATCCATCAACATCATCCACCACATCAACAAAAAGAAGAACAAAAACCACATGATCATCTCCATAGATGCTGAAAAAGCATTTGACAAAATTCAGCATCCATTCCTGATTAAAACTCTCAACAAAATGGGTATAGACGGCAAGTACCTCAACATCATAAAGGCTATATATGACAAACCTACAGCTAACATCATATTTAACAGCGAGAAGCTGAAAGCTTTTCATCTAAGATTGGGTACAAGACAGGGATGCCCACTCTCTCCACTGTTATTCAACACAGTACTGGAGGTCCTAGCCACGGCAATCAGACAAAACAAAGACATACAAGGCATCCAGATTGGTAAAGAAGAAATCAAATTGTCACTATTTGCAGATGACATGATATTGTACATAAAAAACCCTAAAGTCTCCCCTTCAAAACTACTAGAACTAATATCTGAACTCAGCAAAGTTGCAGGATACAAAATTAACACACAGAAATCTGTTGCTTTCCTATACACTAATGAACTAAGAGAAAGAGAAATCAGAAAAACAATTCCATTCACAATTGCATCAAAAAGAATAAAATACCTAGGAATAAACCTAACGAAGGAAGTGAAAGACCTGTACTCTGAAAACTACAAGACACTCCTAAGAGAAATTAAAGAGGACACTAACAAATGGAAATGCATCCCATGCTCTTGGCTAGGAAGAATAAATATTGTCAAAATGGCTATACTACCTAAAGCAATCTACAGATTCAATGCAATCCCTATCAAACTACCAATAGCTTTCTTCAATGAACTGGAACAAATAATTCTAAAATTCATATGGAACCACAAAAGACCCCGAATAGCCAAAGCAATCCTGAGAAGGAGGAATAAAACAGGGGGAATTACGCTCCCTGACTTCAAGCTCTACTACAAAGCCACAGTAATTAAGACAATTTGGTATTGGCACAAAAACAGACCCACAGACCAGTGGAACAGAATAGAAAATCCCAACATTAACCCAAACATATGCAGTCAATTAATATTTGATAAAGGAGCCTTGGATATACAATGGGGAGATGACAGCCTCTTCAGCAGCTGGTGTTGGAAAAACTGGACAGCTACATGTAAGAGAATGAAACTGGACTACTGTCTAGCCCCATACACAAAGGTAAACTCAAGGTGGATCAAAGACCTGAATGTAAGTCATGAAACCATAAAACTCTTAGAAAAAAACATAGGCAAAAATCTCTTGGACATAAACATGAGCAACTTCTTCATGAACATATCTCCCCGGGCAAGGGAAACAAAAGCAAAAATGAACAAGTGGGACTATATCAAGCTGAAAAGCTTCTGTACAGCAAAGGACACCATCAGTAGAACAAAAAGACATCCTACAGTATGGGAGAATATATTCATAAAAAACGTATCTGATAAAGGGTTGACATCCAAAATATATAAAGAACTCATGCACCTTAACAAACAGAAAGCAAATAATCCAATTAAGAAATGGGCAGAGGACATGAATAGACACTTCTCCAAAGAAGAAATTCAGATGGCCAACAGGCACATGAAAAGATGCTCCACATCGCTAATCATCAGAGAAATGCAGATTAAAACCACAATGAGATATCACCTCACACCAGTGAGGATGGCCAACATCCAAAACACAAACAACAACAAATGTTGGCGAGGATGTGGAGAAAAGGGAACCCTCCTACACTGCTGGTGGGACTGCAAATTAGTTCAACCATTGTGGAAAGCAGTATGGAGGTTCCTCAAAAAACTCAAAATAGAAATACCATGTGACCCAGGAATTCCACTCCTAGGAATTTACCCTAAGAATGCAGCAGCCCAATTTGAAAAGGAGAGATGCACCCCTATGTTTATTGCAGCACTTTTTACAATAGCCAAGAAATGGAAGCAACCTAAGTGTCCATCAGTAGATGAATGGATAAAGAAGATTTGGTACATATACACAATGGAATATTATTCAGCCATAAGAAGAAAACAAATCCTACCATTTGCAAGAACATGGATGGAGCTAGAGGGTATTATGCTCAGTGAAATAAGCCAAGCCGAAAAAGACAAGTATCAAATGATTTCACTCATATGTGGAGTATAAGAACAAAGAAAAAAACTGAAGGAACAAAACAGCAGCAGACTCACAGAACCCAAGAACGGACTAATAGTTACCAAAGGGAAAGGGACTGGGGAAAATGGGCGGGAAGGGAGGGATAAGAGGGAAAAAGGGGCATTACGATTAGCAGATGTAATGTTGGGGGGGCACGGGGAGGGCAGTACAACTCAGAGAAGACAAGTAGTGATTCTATAGCATCTCACTACGCTGATGGACAGTGACTGTAATGGGGTTGGTGGGGGGGACCTGATGAAGGGGTAGTTTAATAACCGTAATATTGCACATGTAATTGTAGATTAAAGGTAATGAAATAAATTATATTAAAAAAAAGCCACAATGAGATATCACCTCACACCAGTGAGGATGGCCAACATCCAAAACACAAACAACAACAAATGTTGGCGAGGATGTGGAGAAAGGGGAACCCTCCTACACTGCTGGTGGGACTGCAAATTAGTTCAACCATTGTGGAAAGCAGTATGGAGGTTCATCAAAAAACTCAAAATAGAAATACCATTTGACCCAGGAATCCCACTCCTAGGAATTTACCCTAAGAATGCAGCAGCCCAGTTTGGAAAAGACATATGCACCCCTATGTTTATCGCAGCACTATTTACAATAGCCAAGAAATGGAAGCAACCTAAGTGTCCATCAGTAGATGATGAATGGATAAAGAAGAGGTGGTACATATACACAATAGAATATTATTCAGCCATAAGAAGAAAACAAATGTACCATTTGCAACAACATGGATGGAGGTAGAGGGTATTATGCTCAGTGAAATAAGCCAAGCCGAAAAAGACAAGTATCAAATGATTTCACTCATATGTGGAGTATAAGAACAAAGAAAAAAACTGAAGGAACAAAACAGCAGCCGACTCACAGAACCCAAGAATGGACTAATAGTTACCAGAGGGAAAGGGACCGGGGAAAAATGGGCAGGAAGGGAGGGATAAGAGGGAAAAAGGGGCATTACGATTAGCAGATATAATGTTGGGGGGGTCACGGGGAGGGCTGTACAACTCAGAGAAGACAAGTAGTGATTCTATAGCATCTCACTATGCTGATGGACAGTGACTGTAATGGGGTTGGTGGGGGGACCTGATGAAGGGGGGAGTTTAATCATAATATTGCACATGTAATTGTACATTAATGATACCAAAGTAAATTATAAAAAAAAAAAGCATATGTAACAGGGTTCCCTAACCTAATGCAAGGAACCAGGAATGGCATTTCTGAAGACTTTTGGCACTTTCTTAGAGCAATGTTTTTAAATGTATAAAAGAGAAAACATCGGATTCCAAGGAAATCAGTGATGTTGAAATAAGTAGCAAAATATTATAACAAATATGTGGCAAAATAATATTTACATTTCTTTATTAATGTGTCATGTAAGAAGACCTAGTGACAGGTTTGATACTTTCTGTAATTTTAAGAAGTGATGAGCATAAACAGTGTTTTAAGATTTCTGCACCAATTATAATGTGATGAGAAAATGTGATTTCGGTCGGCGGTGAAGTGACACGGCCAGCACTACTGTAGTTTGTTGCAGACATTCAAACAAAGGGAGGGCTCACGTTCAGTTAGAGGTGAGTGATGATAAAGATGTAATTTTTCTCCGTCCAAATTCATGGACCCCAGTGTAAAGAAAAAATATCCAAAAACTTGCAAAGAAAAGACAATTTAGCATGACTTTTTAATGTTGTACAAGAGCATCATTTAAGAAACTCACCAAGGGTCATCTGGTGCTTTAGGGAAGGTAGCTTTATTATTCTTTAGGACCCATACTCTGTAAAGTTAGATAAGATGCATATGATCTCTGTTTGGTAGAGAAGAGAAGCCCAACATTTATCGCCCTGTACGACATTAACCAGTTTGGTGTCTGATATAGCAATCTTATATCAGGATTCTTTTTTTTTTCATTGACCATATGCAAAGTGTTTTCTTACAATTTCTTTTTTACAAATCTTTTAAAAGGCTTTTTTTCTTAAATCCCCTTTTGATGTAACTTTGTCATTTTAGTGGATCCCTTATGAATGAGTCCTATAAGACTTTGAAATAGGCTCACTATTTGTATGAGGATTAGGCTTTTAACATTTGAAAATTAGTTGGCCCTGGTGTAAGAACTGCTGAGTGAGCAGGATGCGAGGTATGGCACTGAGAAGGGTGGTGTGAGCTGGAGGTGTTTACTTAGGGGTGCTACTCAGGAGGAGGGTGAGACCACGGGGCAAGAGTAGGAAGAGAAGGTGGACCAGGTGAGCCCTGGGAACTTCAACATTTAAAGGATGGGGAGGAGGGTTTACAAAGGAGACAGGAAAGGTGGCTGGACAGGTAGAAGGGACACAAGGAGTGTTCCACCCAGGTTCAAGAGGTTGAGCAGAAGGAGACCTGGAGGTGTCTGTAGGGCTAACCATGTGGAGGTCATTGTTGAACCCCGACTGGGAGCCTTTTTGGTGGTGGTAGGGGCAAATCTGAGAGGGCTGAGGAATGGATGGTGGATGTGGGGGATGGAAAATTCTGGCTGCGAAGGAGAGGCGGGTGTGACGAGGGGGTCCTGGGAGAGGATTTTCAAAACATGGGTCAGTGGCAGAGGTTTATCAGCCTGGCTGTGGATCCAGATCACCGTAAGGGGGTATGTGTAAAAAGGGATTCTTAGGCTTTCCAGATCTGGGAGATGATTTTTTTCAAGGATAAGGCCCAGGGATCTGTGTTTTTAAAAGTCTGTACTTAGAGCTATTGTGCAGCTACAAACCAGACAAATTTATGAGTTAACAACATTAATTTTACATGGTAGATAAAATTTTACCATCCAGGGTTGCTGCTTCTGGGCTGAGTGCTATGGCATGAGTCCTGCCCCTGTCATGAGCCACATACACCAGTGTCTTGCCAATGGCTTTCAGCCCTGGACAAGTTCACTATGGATTCAATGAGACCAAAGAAATGACAGTGGAATGGTGAAAGGGTTATACCCAACTTTATCCCCACGGTGGCAGGTCAATCACTAGAATCCCATCCACTCAGAGCGAGTCTGCATGCAGCAAGCCAGTGTCTGCCTCTGGGCCTCTCTACTCCTGCAGCCGTCTTAGTCTCTGTCCTCGGTGCTGCCACCACTCCAGCCTCTGCTCTGCTCTCCTGCAGCCTTGCAGCCATGCCACCGTGTTGCCCAGAGCACTGGGCAGAGCTCTTTATATGGAGTCAAAAACAACGCATTGCCCACACGTGTGTAGTGAGCTAGCTGACTAGGGCCAGGTGAGAATCCTGGCCATAGGAATCTTCACTTTATCCACAACCAGTGACATTGTGAGGCTCAAGCTTGTTCTGTGTTTGCTTTTATCTGAAGGTATGTGGAGAATTGCAGGCAAGCAGGTAGCAGAGGAAAGGTGGATGAGCTTGTCTGCTGCTCCTTTTACTTAGATGTGCTCAGTAGGTAGACTGGAAGGGAAAGGGACTTGATGGTCTCTCTGATCTTGTTATGGGTGGAGCTCTAGGGAGGGAGGGAGCTTGGGGACAACAGTGGGAAATCTTCACATTGATGGTCTGTGCCCACAAGACCCTGACTGGAGGCTTGGGTCTGAATCTAAGGTTCTATTTTCAACTTCATCCAGCCTCATTTTCCCCATCTCCAAAGTGGGGACACTACCATCTCCCACACAGATGGTTAGAGCAGTTTCTCAAACAGTTTTACTGTAATTTCTGTAAGAACAGTTGTACATTTTACTTTATAACCAAGTGCATATATACATAAATATAACAGATGTGTTTCACTGAATAGTCTTGCTACCTGTGGTATACACAGATATTTTCTATTTAATGAAAGAAAAAGCTGGTAGTAACCCACTGAATTGATTTTATGACTCAGATTTTGGGTTGAGGGTGGAAAACACTGGTCTAGACTCTCCGGTGCAGAGGATTAAATGAGATAATGTATGTAAAAGCACAGATGTACACCATGGATCATGAACCCCTTCACCTGCTTGTCCTCCCTTCCTGCTGCCTAATTCACTGTTCCCTCGACTGCTTTTCCTTGTTAGTTGGCCTGGCACACTAGGCTGGCAGCAGCCCAAAGCCCTCTTGGCTCTAGAAGAGGTTTTCCAAACATTAAAAGCTTTAGGGACTTAGTCCTGATTAAAGGCACTGCAGTTGCAATTTCAGGATAAGAAAACCTGTTTTTATAAGCTCTAGGATCAGTTGTCCGGCCCCTGAATTGTCCCTTGTTGACAGCCACATTTGTGCTGTGTGAACTTAGGGTAAATTGTGCTGTGCAGCCCACGTGTAAGGTGTGGTTTTTTTAAAGGCAGCACATAGAAGAAATGTAGCTGGCTTTGTATTTATAGGAGCGAGCAATGAAATGTGCGTAGCTCCAGGCGTCGGGGTCTTCATGCCTCAGGCTGGGCGCTGGGGCCTGTCAGCCTTGGGTTGGCAGCTCTCTCACCTCCTTGCTGTGTGGTGTTGAGCAAGTTTCTTAACTCCCCTTAGTCTCAGTTTCCTTACCTATCAAATAGGTATAATAAAAGCACCTACTTAATTCACTTGCCAAGATAATTAAATTAGATAGTCCTGTAACTGCTTAGCTGCTCCTGGTCATGCTATAAGCACGCTGTACTTTCCGCTGCTGCCACTGTCATGGGCTAGTCCCTGGGCCCTGGATTTTGGAGTTAAGAATCCTCTCAGGTTCTATTTCCTGCCAGGTGCTTTCCCATTTCTCTCTCTCTTAATAAGCACACTTAGCTGCAGAGCTCCTTAGCTGCAGCTAGTTCAGGGTCTGCCTCCCAGGGCCAAGCTGTGTCTGTCTGTCTATCTCTCTCATACGCACACACACACAGTCCTCACTCAGGGACTCATCGTGCTCATTTTATCTCAAAGGCTGCTGGGTAGATATTCGAACATTGGGAAGTATCAGTGGTGAAATCCCCAAACTTGGTCTGAGGTTAGGCCTTCACTCCTTGGGAAGAGTAGTGATTAGCCATGATAGTTGGTGACAGATGCTCAAAATTTGTCCTTTTAAGTGGCATACATTACCCACATTTAAAAATTAATCTTTTATCTTTCTCTCTCTTCTCATCAAAGCCGTTCTAGGTATGTGTTGCATACAAAGTACTTTGCAGCAGATTCCATATAAAAAACTACACAGTGTCAGGTGAGCCGAGGAGCAGGCAGTCAGCTGAAGTGCAGAGGGGCAGATAAGCACCGCTCATCTGTGGGACAGTGCCGGTGAGTGCTGGCTGGTGGCAGAAGGTACCAGAAGGCCTGGGGATGAGGTGGGGCAGTATTTGGTTGTGTTCTGGGTGTCTCTTTTTTTCCTTTCTAACTCCAATTTTGAATAATTTCTGAGTTACAGGAGAGTTGCAAGTACAATACAAAGGATTCCTATCAGCCCTTTATCCAGATTCCACACCTATTACCATCTTATCACATTTATTATACTCTCCCTGTACATATATGAAGTTTACAAACATGATGCTCCTTTGTCCCCTAAATACATCAATATTTCCTAAAAGGCAAGGGTGCTCTCTATATAACCATAATACAATGATCAAAATCGGGAATGTAGCATTTGGCTCAGGACCAAGTTCAGAATCACATGCTAAATTTGCCATATTTCTTTAGTCTCCTTTAATCTGGGCCAGTTTCTCAAGTCTCTGTCTTTTGTGACCTTGACATTTTTGAAGAACATCCCATGACTGGGTTTTGATGTTTCCTCTCAGGGCATTATATCAGGAGGCATATGATATCCATTTGACCCGTGACTGTTAGTGTTGACAGTGGTCCCTTAGTTAAAGGGGTTTCTGCCAGGCTTCTGTATTGTGAAGTTGCATTTTCTTATATGAAGATACTTTGAGATTCATTATTTCCATGATGGTGGCCAACTGTGGTAATTTTTTTTCTTTAAATACTCATATTGGACATGCCTATTATGGTGAGTTAGAAAAAGACACAAAGGGGAAGAATAAAATCTACTCAAGGATAAAGCCTTATGTTGGCTCATTTTTCTTCCAGTCTTTTTCTGAGCATAATTTTGTACCATGTACATTTTGAATTCTTTTTTTTAAATTTAACATTAAAGTATTTTAGCATCACGCAGTCTTTGAAAACATCATTTACATGGCTCTATTACTCTATGAAGTGATTTACTGCAAGTAACCGTTCCCCTGCTGTTGGATATTTAGGTTGTTTACAAATTCTGAGTCATATCTTTGTCAGAACTTCTGCCAGTTACTTGGGACAGATTCTGAAAAGTGGGAATTACCAAATAAAGGATCGTAAATACTTTTAAGATACTCGATACTTTGTGCTAAATAGCTTTCCAGAAGAATTGTACTAGTTTAGGCTTTTGCTAGCACTGTATGACAGTTGGGCACCATATTTTAAGAGATTCACTAATGGTGTTTCTCAGCTTTTTAAAAAACTGTGACCCACAGTCAAGATTTGGGTTGATAGGAATTTTCTGTATTTTGAGTTTTGAAAGCATATGTATTTATTTCCAAAAATAAATTACAGTATATTATAGCACATTACTCCTTTCAGGCTCTGACACGGTGTCCCCAGCACTGGGATAGCTCCGAGAATCATGAGCATGACTGATACAAGGGCAGATTACTCAGGATGGTGAGGGCCTTGAGGGCACATGTGAGGAATTAAGGTTCCCCTACAGAATCCTAAAGGGGAATGTGTTCACCATCTTCAGAATGTGATAGGCGGACGGAATGGCATGGAGGGGGAGGAATTTGAACTTGCTGATGACTGGAGCTATCCAAGGAGAAATGGTAGAGCCCAGACATGGACTTCTGTGTAGTAACATATTTCATACAGCCTTCTAGGCCCTCTAAGTTGAGGTGCCTCAGGAGATTTTTGCATCTTTGGCTCTGGAGGGCTGTCTGGAGGCTGGAAATGGCATGAAGTGAAGACTGTTGAGAAGTGTCCTTTTCGGGGAAACCAACCAGCCCACCTCAAGCCTGTGAACTGCAAGGGATGTCCTGGCCTTTCAGTCTTCTGCGATGGTTCCCTTACTAGTAAAGGGCTAAGGTGGGCAGGAAACTGGAGAATTACTGGGTAGTTTTCTTTTCATTTATGGGTAGCTGTCACCAGGTGACTGAGTTAACTGGTAAGAGCAGGCACAGTGAAACCTGGGTAATAAAGAGGAACCCAGTAAATCAAACCCTTGATTTGTCTGTCTCCTTCCTTATAACAATTTATCTAAAGTATAATGCATGGTGTGATTCCTTAGACACTTTGAAATATCCCAACTGGAACAGTTGTTAATTTCTTTATAGTTAAAACTTTAGTTCCAGTATGTACTCAATCTATTTGTATGTGAGCCAGAAAACTTAGAATGATAGTGCCTTAAAGAGATGATTTATTTCACTCATGTGGAATCCTGGAAAGGGGTGTTCTAGGCTGAGTACATCCCTCTGTGGTATCAGGACCTAGGTACCTTCTATCTTGTTACTCCACATCTTCAGCAAGTCTTTCTTTCTCATTATCTCAAGTTGGCTGCTTGAGTTCCAGCCATCTTGTTCAAATTCCAGCTGGCAGGAAGGAGGAGGAGACTAAGAAGACTCATGCAAATATCTACTAGGGTCAGTTCCTAAAAGTTGCCACATAACACTTCTGCTTACCTTCTAGAGGCTGGAATTTAGTCACAGAGGCACATTTGCTGCAAGGGAGGTTGAAAGATGTGAAAGATGTGGCTTTTAATGTCATTGGCCATGTGCTTAGAGAAACTCAGCAGTTCCTTCATAAGGTATAATTATTCCACAGTACTTCTTTGGTAGTAGTCATGAAAATAGATTTGCCACATGTCACAACTGGGAAGGGCTTTGGAAATCACCTTAAGCCCCTTTATTTTATAGAGGAAGAAAAACTTAAGAGGAGACAGGACTTGTCCAAGATCACACAGCCAGTAGATATCAAAGCCCACATGTAACTTGGGTTTCTGGCTCTTTCAACCAAACCTTCAGCCCCAAATTCTCAGCCAGCTCAAGTTCTCTGACCTGAGGTTCAGGTAATCTGTTTTTAACATTTTTCCTGGATCCTTTTACCACCAGCTTCTTAAGAGTCTAGACTTTTAGATTCTGACATTTCAAAACTATTTTGAGAAAAATGTGGGTTACACTAAATTAAATGGTTTCTTCACAGCTCTCAACATAAGAAGGGTATCTTTTTTCAGGTGACAGAGCAGAAAAGGTCAAGTCCCACCTCCACCCTTTTTCCTAAATGTTAAACTTCTGTCCTCAGATCTTCCTCCTTTAGCAAGCTGCTTCTCCGTAAGTGAATACCTCTGGCTTCATGATCTGCACTGAATAGTGAGTCTCTAATGACAGACAGCTTCCCTGGCTATAGAGAACATGAGGGTGCTGGCACATACCCCAGAGATCTGGAGCTTTTTAAAACTGAGGGTGTAATATGGCAAGGACTGTCCTCCATATTATTTTTCAGAATTGTACGATTCTTTATCTCATTAGTCTGGTGGGGCTGGTGGGCGAGGTTAAGAGAGGAGCTTGTGTGTGCTGTGCCTTAGAGTGAGAACGAGGTGGAAAGGGGCATGGGGCTCCTGAACACACCTCTGAATAACAGCAGATCTGGGCTAACTGCCTCAGGGCGCTGAGAACTCTGGCAGACATCATGGTGCTTTGGGCTTGCAGGAACCAGGGAGTTACCAATCCCTGCTGAGACCCTCCTTGCTTGGTGGGATTGTGGAAGATTCCTGGTTGCTTTGATGGGCCCTGTCTGGGAAGGAGGTGCTCCTTTTCTGCTTGGTTGCCCCACATTCTGGAACTTGTGGGGTTGAAGGAAAAAGACTGCCTCTGGCCAGGAGCTGGAAGACCTGAGCTCTAGTCCTAGCTCTGCTGCTTACCTACTGTGTGACCCTGCTAAGTGATTCAACCTCTCTGAGCCTCAGTTTCCTCATCTGGGGTGACGGTAGTACCCACTCATTGGGTTGTTGTGGGGGCAAATGGGCACAAAACCTGGAAGGAGTGTCCCACCTGTGCTCTTTGGCTCTTGGTTTGGGCTGCTGAGCAAAAGGGGGTCATTCCAGGTTCTCTGACGCTGACTGTGTGTACGTGTGTGTGCCTTCCTGCCTGGACTTGCTGTTCTGCCTGATTATAGGCAGGGCCCTGGAGAGGAAGAGGTGGTGCCCATTTTACTGTTGTCCTTGCTCTATCTGTGATTTGTTTCACTAATAGTGCTAATGAAGATAATTGCAATTATTATGTGCTTCCACAAGCCAAGCATTACATCAGGTTCTCTGTGTACTTTTCCTCCCCTTATTTAATCCTCAGCCTTCCCCTCCAAGGAGTTATCAGTAGTATCCTTTATACTTTACGGGTGGGGAAGTGACCCTCTGAGAAGGTGAATGGCATCTGAGACCCTCTTGCTATAAATGATGGTGCCTGCATGTGACCCAGGTGTCTGACTCCAGAAGCAGGGCACTTCCTTCCCCTGGTGTCTGAGGGGTGGGAATCTGCAAAGGGAGAAGAGCGTGGGCTTCCAGGCTGGCCCTGATGGGGGCCGACGCCTGTGAGGAGAGCACCTCAGGGAGTTTGGAAGATGAGGAGAGAACCCAGTTTCCTCCACCCGTTGCCTTCAGCCGTGGGGGAGGTCGGGGTGAGGACTTCTGTGCCAGCATGGGTGCTGCTGGGCTCTGAAGAGGGCCTGTTCTCCAGTGGGGGCAGGGCGCTGGGGCGGAGGGAGGCGCCACTGTGGTGGAGGGGTCTGGTGTTCTGAGAAGGGTGCTGATTGTGATGGGGTTGGGTGCTGGGGGGCCCTGTCCTCAGATGGGGGCATGGGGGTGCAAGCTGGGCCTGGCTATGGGGGCCTGTATTCCCCTCAGCAGGAAAAGGGGAAGCTGTCTTTCCCAGCAGTGTCCTGCCCTGTACTGTGGAATGTTTTGTGGGTCTCAAATGCCCCAGCCCATAGGGGCAGCTCAGCCTGGATGTAAATACGGTTATGACTGAGGGTGGGTGAGCAGAAGGAAAGCAATTATTAGGGAAGGTCAGAAGGAGTTTGCATGGTGAACAAAGGGGATTTTTTTCTGTCCTCTACCTCCAGAACGAATGCTTTAGAACTTAAAAGAGCTGCCAAACCCAGGAGCACTTCATGGCTGGCTTACAAGGTGGCTGGCTTCTGGAAGCACTTGGGGAGCACTGCCCTCTCCCCACTGAGGGCTTAACAAAGCAGAGTTTGAGCATCATTTACGTAGTTACTGTTGCTGTAGTTAGGGTTGTTGTCAAGGTTTGTAGGTTGTGACTTAGGAAGTCCACAGGAAGGCGCCTGGCAAGGCGATCCAGGGCTCACTGGAGCTGCACCCTAAGGAGAGGCAGGTGCATGCCCTCTGGAAAGGTCAAACAGACTGAAGTGGAGGACAGGAGAATGTTAAAAGGCAGAAGGAACGTGCCTGTGGGCTTAGGGGAGGGAGGAAAGGGCCACCCTCCTGGGTGTCTGAGTGGCTGCTTGCTAAGGTGAGGGTCTGTCTGAGGCCAGGCACTCAGGGGCCCTTCATCCTCCGCTTCTCAGAGATGCTAAGCCTAGCTAGCATCTTAGCTCTTTGCACACCAAGTCCCCTGGTTCCCTCTGCTTGTGCTGTTCTGACTCAGCCCTCTCATGCTCCCAAATCTCCAAATCCTGCCTTTCTAGGGTGAACCCTGCCTCTCCTGTGCCCACAGATGTTGGCAGTGGAGACAGACCAGCCCTGCGGCCCGTGGGGCTGCAGGGCTCCTCCCGTTGGCACCCCAGCTCTCTTCTCAGCAGGCTGGCGCCTCAGAATCCCCTGGGGACTTTGCCACAGGCGCCTGCAGATCGAAGACAGATCAGCGCTTTTCTGTGCGTCTCCTCCTCAGCACTTCTCACCTTTCTCTGCCTGACCTTCCGCCCTATCCCTCTTCTTCCTCCCCTCAGCAGAGGCATTCCCTTGTCTTCTCCCTCTGAACCCTGACCCTGGAGATGCCACTGGCCTCAGGGCTCACTCTTCAGCCTGGGACCACCTGTGTCAGGATGTCCAGCTGTCCACACGTCCACCCCGACCTTACCACTTTCCTCAACGTAAGACAAAAGCCTCATCTGCTGCCGCTTCTCAGTGCCCCCTGTGTGGTTGTTGTCGCACACCCCTAGCCCAGAATCCTTGCAGTCCATTTTAGCCTCTTCTCCCTTCCTTGCCTGCATATGAATTGCCCTTGAGTTCCCTTGTTTTTCGCTGAGGCTCTTAGATTGACCCATTTGCTTCCACTTGGGCAGCCACCCAGCCTGGCCCTCCACCTCCAGCCTGCAGGGCTACTGTCTAGTCTAAGCACAGCCAGATGAGGCTCTTGAGCTTGGTTTCCAAGAGCCCAGCCTGGCCTCGCGTGCCCTCTCCCACTGGCTGTGGCCCAGAGCCTCGCTGTGCTGGGGTCTGCCTGGTCTGAGTGGCCCCTCCTAGGGCTCCTGAGGGCGTTTGTGGACTCACCTCATAATGTGTTCCTAGCAGGTGACCTCTGCAGAAGTCAGGAGTGTGGTAACAAGTGCGGCTTGTCATGTTTATTATGCTGGACAAACATTTCCTGAAGGCTTCCAAGGGGCCAGGCACTGCTGGGCCCTGCCCTCTGGAGCTCTTAGTCGACCGGGTGGGTAGGGATGGGGTGAGGTGGGGAGGAAGAGAGTTCTAAACCAGGCTGGCTGTAGGCAGTGCCTTGTTTAAACCCCAGTGTCATGCTAGGTGACGGTGTTCAAGCGATCAGTTTGCTCAGTGTAAATCAATGGTTGAGCTTAAGTTCTCTGCTGTGTGAGGGTAAACTCTGGGTCAGAGGCTTCAGTGGCTGGCAAGTGGTTTGTTCACTCTGAGAGTGGCCACCCATTAGGCAATCTGAGGGACTCACTGGGTTTTACGGGAAGGAAGCCCTGGCTGTGCCCTGACGCTCAGTTGCTGTGATTTTTGCTGTAGTTGCTTTGTGGATGCTGCAGCCCAGCTGCACACCACCTTGCTGCCTGGGCATGTGGGCACTGGGATCCCCTGCCCTCCCCTGGCCCCAGTTCCAAAAGCATAGGTGCCCGCCAGTCTCAGGAGGGCTGGGCTACAGGTCAGAGTTCCAAGGTGCTGGGCTAGGGCAGTTGTTTTTCTGATTGGCCAAATTATATGAGGATTAAACACAGCCCAGTGTCAACATGTTTTTTTCCAACCAATTCTTTTCTTTTTCCCCTTTAATCATGTGCATTGAGATAGGGACTTTTAGTCTGAGGTCCATTTGAGCCCTGGGAGGAGTAGAATAACATGTAACATTATAGTGGCATGAACTTTTTGGGGAGCTCTCAAGGTGGGCTGCAGAAGGGTAGTGGGTCCCTAGGCATTGCACACAGCTCTGGTAGGGCAGAAGGACAGAGACATAATTCCTCAACTCCACGATGGTTTTACCCTGGGAAGAAGGACCCTTTGAATTTCAGTGGCAGATTGTATTTAGAAACACTAGACTATGACCACATTTCTGTCTTCTACTCTGTTGAGCTGGAATTTTGGTAACTGGTGTTACTGGAGTGGAGTGCTTTATGATTTATGAGGCATGTTTGATTAAGTTGTCCCATTTCATCCTCACAGAAGTCTCAGGAGGGAGGTATCATTATCTCCATGTCCAATGCAAGGCAGCAGGCTTAGGAGGCTGAATGGTGTTGCCTAGCCATTTTAGCTGTTGAGTGGTAGAGCTCAGACCCAACTCAAGATGTTTCTGCCTGCAAAGAGGCAGTGGACTGAGAGGGCATGAGGTCAGACAGACTACGGTTCATGTCCTGGCCCTGCTTCTGATTCGCTTTGTAACTTTGGCCCGATTATTTAACTGATCGATATGATCAAGCATGTCAGATAATGTATAGTTGCCTTTTTTATTGACCACATTCCTCCGTAACCCCTTGCTTCATTCTGGGTCCGTTGCAGAACAGTTTTTCTGGACTTCTCTTCACCATCAACATGGTAATTCTGGCCTCTCTCCTCTGTTGGAGGCTTTGTTTCCCAGGTTCCACGTCGTCTCATTTTGTGTTTACTTCTTGTTTTTGTGGAGTGTGAGTTCCAGCAGCTTCCTGAGAAAGAGTGCATTGGTGGAAATTTTTCACATCTACGATCTTAAGTCTGAGTAAATCTGTCCTGAAAATTGAGAGATGGTTTGTTTGGCTAACTGTAGAGTTCCAGTTGGAGATGTGTTGCTTGAGAATTGGGAAGGCAGTGCTGGGTTGTCCTCTGGTGTGTGATGAGCAGTCTTATGCCAGTTCTGACTCCTGATCTCTTGTATGTGGTGGTTTTTTTGAATCCTTCAGAATCTCCTCTTTGTCACCAGAGTTCTGAAAGTTTCCAGTGATATATGTAAAAAGCAAGGGTCTTTTTACATTTATGAAGCTGAGCCCTTTTTTTAAAATTAAAGTGTCATTGATGTATAGTCTTATGATGTTTTCAAATACATAGCACAGTGATTCAACATTAACCCATATTATCAAGCCCTTACCCTGTCCAGTGCAGTCACTGTCCATCAGCGTGGTGATGCTGGGCCCTCTTAACTGGAAACTCAAATCCATCAATTTTGGAATATTTTCTTGAGTTTCTTTCTTTGATAATTTCTTTTCCTCTGCCTTCTATTACTGGTGTTCTTTTAATTTAGCTCTTCACTTAATGGATCCATCTCCTTATTTTTCTCATTCTTTTCTCCTGTTTTTTATTTCTTGATCTTTTTGTTATATTTCCTAGGAGTTTTTTTCAATTCTACTTTCAAGTCTATTAGAGTTTTTTATTCCTAGGAGACTTTTATTTTCCAAGATTTTTTCCTGATTCTCTTTGGCTGTTCCTTTCTCGTAGCATTCTATTCTTGTTTTATGAATGCACCATTTTATTTCTCTAAGAATAATAATTACAGTTTTACTGTTATCTTTGTCCTTTTCTTTTTCTTCTTAACTTCATCTTTCCATTGGTTCATCTGTCTTTTGTGTTGAGGGCTTTCCTCAGGTATCTGGTGAATTTTGGTTACCCTTATTGAAGAGCAAGGCACTAACATGTGGGTAGGAGATTCTTAAGTATAGAGAGGGGTGGAGGGCGCTTGTTTAAGAGAAGGCCTCACGGTGGGTATTTGGAAACTCAGCTGTGTCATTAGAGGATCTCCAAATCACTGCGTCTTTAGGTTAGTTTTCCTGTGCTTCTCAGTTTCCCCAGAGAAAATTTCTGTAAAAGGGATGGGAGATGCAGGGGATAGGAGCTGAGGGGGATGGCTGATCTCAAGGTTGTAGACTTAATCCCCTTGTTTTCTATCAGAGACACACTTCTGCCCTCTGCCTGGTGTCAGCCCAGCAGAGCTTTTCCTATTTAGTCTCCCATACAGTCATCCCTGTGTGTTCTGCCACTAGGCGAGGGGATGTTGGCCAGCTTTGTGGGTTGGGTGAGGGGATCTGCTGTGTCACTGCTCCTTATTCTGACTTTTAACACACACACCCCATGTGGATTTTGTGCTTTGGTGCTTCTAGGTGGGATGGGGTTTTCACATTGCTCCAGTGTATGGCATTTGGGTAGAGTGTGGAATACAGACACTGATGTCCCAAAGAGGTCTTGAATGAGCAGCTGGCAGTTACATCCATGCAGCATACTGGTGTAGTATGCAGTGCATACAGCTTTATAAAAGTGCGTGAAGAGGAAAAGAGAGATTCAAAATGGCGGCATCAGAGGTGACATGGAGAACTCTTCCAAAAACCACAAATAGTACAAAAATATAGTTAATTAATACAACTAACCCTAAAACAGCAAGAAGGAAGAATGCTGAACCAGACCGCATACAGACCTCACAAACAGAGCAGACCTCACGAAACGGTAACGTACGAAAGCCTTAATCTGGCAGGACCCAAGCCCTTCCCTCACCCCAGCTCACCAGCGGGAGGAAGAGAAACAGAGTGGGGAGGGGGTGGAAGCCTGGGACTGCTGAACACCTAGCCCTGGAGATCTGCTTCATGAGCGGAAGCCTATATTGTGTGGTGCTCTGGACATTGGAGAGCTCGGATGGGTGGAGGGCCTGGGAGACTGATATTCTGGCCGTTTGTGGAGGATGGGATCCACACCCCACTGCTCTGTGTCAGAGGAAGGGCGGGTGGTCTGAGAGGCTTCCTAGCAGTGAGAGGGCTGCTGACGGGGCGGGGTTTGCATGGAGCTTGCTTTATGGAAGAAGGGAGAGCTGGACAACGTTGTCTGGGGGCACTCTGCCCAGCTGGTTGTGAACTTTGAGGAGCTTCAGGTGCTCCACCCCCCTGGCTGCCTACTCAGCTCCGAGGCCCCCCACTGTGACACACAGCCTGCCAAACCTTCCTACTGGCCTGCAGGCACCGGATCGCAAACCAGCAGTCACTGCGCTAGCATCAGGCCAGCCAGAGGGAGGCCCCGCCTACAACAGCTAGAGACGCAAAGCACAGAGGCTTACACGTGTGTGCTTGGCCCACTGGCTCTGACACTGGAGAAAGGCACCGCAGACAGGAATCAGGAAACAGATCTTTCCTCCCTCCAGGCACCAGCTCTGCTTGCCTACGACCTCCAACCTCACTCTAGGGGCTGAGCAGCTCCTGAGACTGGAGTTTCTGCACACTAGTGGGCACCACACAGAAATATGAAACGTCAAAAGAACATGGCTCAGACCAAAATCTCATAAACCCCAGAAAAAGGGCCAAATGAAACTGAACTCACCAATCCTCCTGAAAGAGAGTTCAAAATAAAAATTATAAATATGCTTATGGAGGTACAGAAAAATATTCAAGAACTCGGGAATGAATTTAAGATGAAGATTCAATCATTAAGAAATTCCATATCTGAAATGAAACATACAATGGAGGGATTTAAAAGCAGATTAGATGTTGTAGAAGAGACGGTAAATGGAATAGATATTAGAGAAGAGGAATACAAAGAAGCTGAGGCACAGAGAGAAGAAAGAATCTAATCTCTAAGAATGAAAGAATATTGAGAGAACTGTGTGACCAATCCAAATGGAACAATATTCACATTATAGGGGTACCAGAAGAAGAAGAGAGAAAAAAAAGGGATAGAAAGTGTTACTGAGGATAATGAGGTAATTGCTGAAAACTTCCTCAATCTGGGGAATGAGATAGTCTCTCAAGCCATGGAGGTGCATAGATCTCCCAACACAAGGGAACCAAGGAAGACAACATCAAGACATATAACAATTAAAATGGCAAAGATCAAGGATAAAGACAGACTTTCAAAAGCAGCCAGAGAGAGAAAAAAGATCACAAAGGAAAACCCATCAGGTTATCATCAGACATCTCAACAGAAACCTTACAGGCCAGAAGGGAGTGGCATGATGAATTTAATGCAATGAAGCAGAAGGGCCTTGAACCAAGAATACTCTACCCAGAAAGGTTACCATTTAAATTTAAGGAGGGATTAAACAATTTCCAGATAAGCAAAAGCTGAGAGAATTTACCTCCCACAAACCACCTCTACAGTGCATTTTGGAGGGACTCCTATAGATGGAAATATTCCTAAGGCTAAATAGATGTCATGCAATGGCTAGACAAAGAGTACAGAATATAATTCATAACATATAAAGAATGGAGGAGGAAGAAAAAGGAAAAAGAAGAACCTTTAGGTTGTGTTTGTAATAGTATATGAAGTGAGTTAAATTAGACTGTTAGATAGTAAGGGAATTACCCTTGAACCTTTGGTAACCACGAATCTAAAGCCTGCAATGGCAGTAGGTACATACTTATCGATAATCACCCTAAATGTAAATGGTCTGAATGCACCAATCAAAAGACATAGAGTCACTGAATGGATAAAAAAACAAGACCCATCTATATGCTGCTTACAAGAGACTCACTTCAAACCCAAAGACATACACAGACTGAAAGTAAAGGGATGGAAAAAGATACTTCATGCAACTAATAGAAAAAAAGCAGGAATGGCAGTAGTTATATCAGACAAAATAGACTTCAGAACAAAGAAAGTTACAAGAGATAAAGAAGGACATCACATAATGATAAAGGGGTCAGTCCAACAAGAGGATATAACTATTATAAATATGTATGCACCCAACACAGGATCACTTACATCTGTGAAACAAATACTAACAGAATTAAAGGGGGAAATAGAATGCAATGCATTCATTTTAGGAGACTTCAACACTCCACTCACTCCAAAGGACAGATCAACCGGACAGAAAATAAATAAAGAGACAGAGGCACTGAACAACACATTAGAACACATGGACCTAACAGACATCTACAGAACTCTACACCCAAAAGCAGCAGGATACACATTCTTCTCAACTGCACATGGAACATTTTCAAGAATAGATCCTATACTAGGCCACAAAAAGAGCCTCAGTAAATTCAAAAAGATTGAAATTGTACCAACCAGCTTCTCAGATCACAAAGGTATGAAACTAGAAATAAATTACACAAAGAAAACGAAAAAGCCCAGAAACACATGGGAGGCTTAATAACATGCTCCTAAATAATCAATGGATCAGTGACCAAATAAAAAGAGAGATCAAGCAATATATGGAGACAAATGACAACAATAATTCAACACCACAAAATCTGTGGGATGCAGCGAAGGCCGTGCTAAGAGGGAAATATATTGCAATACAGGCCTACCTCAGGAAAGAAGAACAATCCCAAATGAACAGTCTAAACTCACAATTAATGAAACTAGAAAAGGAAGAACAAATGAGGTCCCAAGTCAGTAGAAGGAGGGACATAATAAAGACTAAAGCAGAAATAAATAAAGTTGAGAAGAAGAAAACAATAGAAAGAATCAATGAAAGGAGGAGCTGGTTCTTTGAGAAAATAAACAAATAGATAAACCCATAGCCAGACTTATCAAGAAAAAAAGAGTCCACACACATAAACAGAATCAGAAATGAAAGGAAAAATCACTACGGACACCACAGAAATACAAAGAATTATTAGAGAACACTATGAAAAATTATATGCTAACAAACTGGATAACCTAGAAGAAATGGACAACTTTCTAGAAAAATACACCATTCCATGGCTGATCCAGGAGGAAATAGAAAATCTGAATAGACCAATTACCAGCAAAGAAATTGAATAGGTAATAAAAAAACTAATTAAGAACAAAAGGCCTAGACCAGATAGTTTCACTGCTGAATTTTATCAAACATTTAGTGAACACCTAACACCCATCCTCTTTAAAGTTTTCCAAAAAGTAGAAGAGGAGGAAGTACTCCCAAACTCATTCTACTAGACCAACAGCACTCTAATAACAAAACCAGGCAAAGACACCACAAAAAAATAAAATTACAGACCAATATCCCTGATGAACATAGATGCAAAAATACTCAACAAAATATTAGCAAACCGAATTAAAAAATATATCAAAAATATCATCCATCATGGTCAAGGGGGATTCATCCCAGGAATGCAAGGTTGGTACAATATTCAAAAATCCATCAGCATCATCCACTACATCAACAAAAAGAAGGACCAAAATCACATGATCATCTCTATAGATGCTGAAAAAGCATTTGACAAAATTCAACATCCATTCATGATAAAAACTCAACAAAATGGATATAGAGGGCAAGTACCTCAACATAATAAAGGCCATATATGACAAACCCACAGCCAACATTATACTTAACAGTGAGAAGCTGAAAGGTTTTTCTTTAAGATGGGGAACAAGACAAGGATGCCCACTCTTCCCACTTTTATTCAACATAGTTCTGGAGGTCCTAGCCACGGCAATCAGACAACACAAAGAAAGAAAAGGCATCCAGATTGGTAAGGAAGAAGTCGAACTGTCCCTGTTTGCAGATGACATGATATTGTATATAAAAACCCTAAAGAATCCACTCCAAAACTACTAGATCTAATATCTGAATTCAGCAAAGTTGAGTGATACAAAATTAATAAACAGAAATCTGTTGCATTCCTCTACACTAATGGTGAACTAGCAGAAAGAGAAATCAGGAAAACAGTTCCATTCACAATCGCATCCAAAAGAATAAAATACCTAGGAATAAACCTAACCAAGGAAGTGAAAGACCTATACCCTGAAAACTACAAGACACTCTTAAGAGAAATTAAACAGGACACTAATAAATGGAAATTAATCCCATGCTCTTGACTAGGATGAATTAATATTGTCAAAATGCCATCCTGCCTAAAGCAGTCTACAGATTCAATGCAATCCCTATCGAAATACCAACAGTATTCTTCAATGAACTACAGCAAATAGTTCTAAAATTCATATGGAACCACAAAAGACCCCGAATAGCCAAAGCTATCCTGAGAAGGAAGAATAAAGCAGGGGGAATTACGCTCCCTGACTTCAAGCTCTAGTAAAAAGCCTCAGTAATCAAGACAATTTGGTACTGGCACAAGAACAGACCCATAGACCAGTGGAACAGAAAAGAGAGCCCAGATATAAACCCAAGCATATATGGCCAATTAATGTATGATAAACGAGCCATGGATATACAATGGGGAAATGACAGTCTCTTCAACAGCTGGTGTTGACAAAACTGGACAGCTACATGTAAGAGAATGAAACTGGATTACTGTCTAACCCCATACACAAAAGTAAACTCAAAATGGATCAAACACGTGAATGTAAGTCATGAAACAATAAAACTCTTAGGAAAAAACATAGGCAAAAGTCTCTTGGACATAAACATGAGCAAGTTCTTCATGAACATATCTCCCCGGGCAAGGGCAACAAAAGCAAAAATGAACAAGTGGAACTATATCAAACTAAAAAGCTTCTGTACAGCAAAGGATACCATCAGTAGAACAAAAAAGACATCCTGCAGTATGGGAGAATATATTAGTAAATGATATATCCTATAAGGGGTTGACATCCAAAATATATGAAGAGCTCATGCACCTCAACAAACAAAAAGCAAATAAGCCAATTAAAAAATGGGCAGACGATCGGAACAGATGCTTCTCCAAAGATGAAATTCAGATGGCCAATAGGCACATGAAAAGATGTTCCACATCGCTAATCATCAGAGAGATGCAAATTAAAACCACAATGAGATATCACCTCACACCAGTTAGGATGGCCAACATTCAAAAGACAAACAACAACAAATGTTGGTGAGGATGTGGAGAAAGGGAAACCCTCCTATACTGCTGGTAGGAATGTAAAGTAGTTCAACCATTGTGAAAAGCAGTATGGACGTTCCTCACAAAACTCAAAATAGAAATACCATTTGACCCAGGAATTCCACTCCTAGGAATTTACCCTAAGAATGCAGCAGCCCAGTTTGAAAAAGACATATGGACCCCTATGTTTATCACAGCACTATTTACAATAGCCAAGAAATGGAAGCAGCCCAAGTATCCATTAGTAGATGAATGGATAGAGAAGGTGTGGTACATATACACAACGGAATATTATTCAGCCATAAGAAGAAAACAAATCTTACCATTTGCAATGACGTGGATGGAGCTGGAGGGTATTTTGCTCAGTGAAATAAGCCAGGCGGAGAAAGGCAAGTATCAAATGATTCCACTCTTATACTGTGGAGTTTAAGAACAAAGGACAAACTGAAGGAACAAAACAGCAGTGGGCTCACTGAACCCAAGAATGGACTAACAGTTACCAAAGGGGAAGGGACTGGGGAGGATGGGTTGGAAGGGAGGGATAAGGGGGGAAAAGGGGCATTACGATTAGCACACATAATGTAGTGGGGGGGGACTTGGGAAAGGCAGTATTTATAGAGAAGACAAGTAGTGATTCTATAGCATCTTACTACACTGATGGACAGTGACTGTAGTGTGGTATGTGGGGGGGACTTGATAATAGGGGGTCTAGTAACCATAATGTTGTCTAAGTGATTGTACATTAACGATACCAAAAGAAAAAAGATAAAAAGTACATGAAGAAGACGGTTAGTTGGACCCTGGGAGGGGTTGGGGAAGTGTCCTGGAGGTGTTGGTGACTTGGAGAGGAGATGAGGTGGAAAGCCAGGTGTAGTTTTGTGGGAAGGGTCACTGTGCCTTTGTCCCTCTGAAGTGCAGTCAGTGTACCTTAGGCCGCATGTAGTGGGCACCATTCTTCCTGGGGCAGCTGGGGGCTCGGCCCACCATCCTTGACTCCTTGGTCCCCAGGTGGTCCTGCCAACGTGGCTGTCCTCCACGAAAGTCTCCTCACTCATCGAGAGAATCTCTGACACCAAGGACTTGAAAAAACTTCTCAGGACCCGGAATAATGTATTAGTGCTTTACTCCAAATCTGGTGAGTGTCCAACCTGGCTTTGGGGTTATCCATTTGGGTGGAATAGGAAGGGATGGGAAGGGTTGGGAATGGAAAGAGTAGGGGCAGAGGCGGCAAGCAGAGACCTTAGGACCAAAAGACACTCAGGGAGGGTGTGAGGGACCCCAGGTTTGTCAGCTCTCCCTGGTAGACCAGGGCAGAGGCACAGAGGGGTGTTAGTTCTGCTGCTTTGGGATCCCTAAAAGGTCATTTCAGTTCTGTTTTATCAGTATTCCTTAGGAAAAGCTCTGTGGAATCCCTTACCACCTTGGGATGGGGAGGAAGTGTGTGTAGGAGGACAGGAGAGCGGACACTGGGGATGGGTGTTCTGGCTTCCTGGACAGGTGCATGCTTCGCCAGAGCTGTTGATAAACTGATAAACTGACAGCTCTGGTGTGTTGCCAGCTGAATTGGCCCCAGGCTCAGGGCACCCAGGCTGGCAGCCCTGGCCCTGCCTGGCCCCCATCTGTTCCACTCTGTGGTCAGAACACAAGACTGAGTTTGGGCTGGGCTTCAAGCTCAGGGCAGGATGGCTTAGGTGGGGATAGGAGCAATGGCTTGCCTCTTCTGACCTTGAGGTTGGCAAGGTTATAGTCAGTGGAGAGGTTTACTTAGCTCTTGGCTGTGACTTTGAGCATCTGGTTGTTGATGGTGTTCCAGCAGAGCTAGGTGTTTCCATGGCTCCTAACGATGCCAACTTTTCTGTGCCCTGGAAAAGCAATAGCCAGTAGTGGGGCCAGTTCCCTGGCAGCTCATCCTCAGTGCCCCTTACCTCTGGGGGCTGATGGATGCTTTGGACTTGGGTCCCTCCGGAAGCTGCATCCTCCAAGCAGCCCAGCCCGTGCCTCTCCATGCCCATCCGAGGCCTGGCCATGCTCCTTGAAGTTATTGTTGGGAGCCCAGCATGTGGCATTCTCTGCTCTCAGGAATAGGGGGAAACTGAGGCAATGGTGAAGCAGACTTGCTCCTGAGGCCTTGAATATAGGGTCCTGAATAAGCGTGGCTCAGCCCTTTGGATGCTTCTGGAACTGGGTGTTGTCAGTGCAGGAACACACTCCGTTCCTTCTCTGGGTAGGTCCTGTCATATAAACTCATCATCTTACCAGTATTCTGCGATACGTTCTCATTTGCTCCTTCGCCATGAGGGAGGCCGTGCGGGTTGTCAGGTAATGTCCGGTTTACAAGGGAGGAGTTGGACGCTGAGAGAATAGCTGGCTCTCTGATGTTGGCCAGCTAGTAGATGGTAGAGCTGGTCCCCATGCCGCCTCCACGTCATTTCCCCTCCTGTTGGGGAGGAAGAAATATTAATTCTGCAGTGACAGAAAGGCCCTAAGACCAGGACATGGCTATGGTAAGTCAGCGAGTGGGAAGGTGGGGTCACTTGGTAGGGGCTCGTGAGTCAGGAGGCAGGGCGTGGGGAGCTCTTGTTTTCTCCTTTGCCTTCATCCAGCCACTGTCTCATTTGTCTGCAGAAAAGCTCCCGTGCTTCTCCTGCATTGGACTGCTGTGCAGCAGGCCAGGAGATTATTTCACCTTGTTGCCTCCCTGCCCAGGCCTGCTGCAAGACTTGTGCTCTTCAGTGGTCTTTTGGAGCAGCACCTCCCATCCTCCAAACAGTGCCTCGCTTTCCACCACTGACAGGCAGGGTTGGGGAGGGAGCGTTTCAGGTGCCTCAGCTACCTCTCAGTGCAGTCCAAGCAGTGGGGTGCTGGCCTTCCCCACGCTGCCTGTGCCCCCTCTGATTGCCTGGTGCGGGTTCCTGGGAGCACCCCTTTGGGTGCTCCAGACACTTCTGTGGACTGATGCTTTTTGTTGGCTTCCATGAAAGGCCCAGCGTACTCTGTGTTCACAAACAGCTACTGTTATCTACACTAGAAAAGAAGATCTGTGGAGGCAGGTATTTCAGACATCATTTCTGCTTAGCTTTGGAACATCATATGATTTTGGTGGCAGAAGGTGGCAGACTGCCCTCCCTACCAGGGCCTGCCTGGTGAGCTCTGAGGCCGTTCAGGTGAGCTCACAGGCATGACAGAGGAAGGTGACAGACTCCACAGCCACTCTGCAGGGGACCCTTGCAGGCTGGCGTTGCTGAAATCCTGGCCACAGACAACTCCATCCCCAAGAACCTGCCCTCCTACAATAGGTTCCAGGTGCTTTGCCCAGACACCTGGACCCATGAAAGACTTCCTTTCCTGTGTTTGCTGCACCCCACCCCAGGGCATAGTCCGTGTTCCTGCGGCTGAGCCCCAGGGCACTGCTGGGGCTGGCTCTTCTGGGGAAGTGGGCTGTGAAATGGGACTTGGGTACATTGGCATTGGCCCCTTGAGACTAGTGTCGCATTGAGACCTCATTTAATTACCCGGTTGTGCAGAGCCCTTAGGTGACAGAAGGATCTGTCCCAGGCTGGGTGCCAGGACAGACGAATGTGGAGTTGGCAAACTTGTTCCCTACTTTAGTTATAGAATCATAATTTTGTGGCTGTAGAATATTCAGGACTTTTCCCAGAAAGGTAATGAGTCTCAGGTTCTTCTGGGAGTTGAAGATCCTGCAGGGGGTGCCTTGGAAGAGTGAAGTGTGGCTTAGGGAGGATGGCCGGAGCAGGAGTTTCTGAGAAGAGCTGAGCTGTTCTCACAGGACTGTTGATCACAGGGTGGTATTCTAACTGGTGCTTAGGGCCTCGCCTCTAGGACTGGTCTCCGTCCTTCCTTGTCCCTGAGGGCAGATGGCAAGGGTGGTCTTGATGTGCTTGGGCACAGATGATTGGTTTTTTTTTTTTTTACAGAGGCTGCAGCGGAAAGTCATCTCAGGTTACTGTCCACTGTGGCCCAGGCCGTGAAAGGTCAAGGCACCATCTGCTGGGTGGACTGTGGGTATGTCCAGGGGATAGGGCGTTGTGGCTGGAGGGCAGGGGTCTGTGGGGCCTTGATGGGTGGGGTAGGGAATGGCTCTGATTGGTACTCTGGAAAAGAGGACATGATGGAGAGATTGCTGCAGAAAGACATCCCTAGTGACACTTTAGGGTCCCTGAGGTCTGGAGAAGGGGCAGGTCCTGGCTTTCCCTCTTGCTTTTTCCAAAGCCACCCCTCTTCTTCCCTTCTTCCATAGTGCTTCTGCTTCTCACTCTGCTGTCCTGTGTCTTTTGATTCTGTCTTCCCGGCAGGTGGCAGAGGGGGCCTTGTGTTGTAGAGGGGTCTTGATGCCCAGCGAGGCAAGGTTGTTTTCAGGGTCACTCAGTGGGCTTGCTTGTGGGGGGTCTGCAGCAGGAGCCAGGGGCTTTACCCCCAGCCCAGGCCATTAATAAAGGCCTCCACTACCCACAGGGCAAAGGTGGTGGAGTCAGCTGGCCTTGGCTTCTCAGGTGGCTGTGGTAGATGTGTCAGTCCTGGACAGGTGGCTTAGTCCCTGCAGCTCTGTCCCCCGACCTGTGTCCCCGCCCCCTTCTCCTCCCAGTGCCGATGCTGTGTGTTCCTGCTCCTTCCTGGCCTCCTTCTTCTTCCAGAGACTTGCTTGTCAGGGTTCAGGTGGCAGAAGCAAGTGCCGCCCACAGGAGGGAGTCCAGAGGAAGGACGGCTACTTCTCCGTGTGGGAAAGGGGGCTCTTGATGGAATTCCTCTGATTCTTTTGAGTTTGGGAGTTGGAGTCGGGAGTGTATTCAGCTCCCTTTTCCTTTTAATAATTAGGAATGATTTCCTTCCCTCTCTGTGGTCAGTGCTTTGCTGCTGGGATTTACAAACACACAAAATCTCTGGTCAATATAATTAGCTCCCAGTTTGGTGTAGAATGGCATAAACACAGAAAAGGCATGTAGATAGTGAATGAACAGAGGAGAAAAGGTAGCTAAGAACAGGTTTGTTCTTTACACGTTTACTGAGCATTAGCAGTATGCAAGTCATCATGATGCACTTGGCAGGTACCAGCGTTTATAGGTCCTTCCAACTGAGGGCAGGCAGTGTTTCCAGAACCACTGTGTCCAGCCACTTCTCATCTGGACTGAGGGCTTATCAGCACAGGGGAAGAGGAGGGGAAGCAGGAGAACAGGCAGATTGTGCTCTTGTTAGGGTGGGAGGGAGGCAGGGCTTTGCTGGGAAGGAGGCAGTTCTTTTCCTGGGTGGCTCATAAAGGTCTTTTTAACCTTGAATGCACCTGTTCTTGTTGAGTCCCAGTCTGCCATCACCCTGTTTGGTTAGTTAAGTGAGCTTCATGGGGTCCTCCCCATTGCTGTCTTCCTCTTGAGTCTGAATTCTAAAACGGCTATTTTGCCAATGAACTTCTGGGACACAACTAATTTATAAGTTGATGGCCTAAAGTTTGTCCTGCCCATGATTGGAGGGGTTTGAGGGAGATTCATATTTGACAAAGCACTGACTGAGACAATGAGAAGAAGTCTTAGCCGTACGCTGTTTGCTGTAGGCGTGTGTGTGCGTGTGCACGCCTTGGTCTGGCCTCACCCTTCCTGAATTATTCAGATACTAGCCTCATGGAAGGGGCTGTCCACTAGACAATGGTGAGATCTTGGCCATTGGTTAACTCAAGTCCATAGCTGGTCTGAAAGTGTTCTTGTCTTCCTTGTGTCACTGTCTCCCATTTTTTACCAGGAGTGCTCTGTGTGACTGGCTAAGCGACAGGCTGCTTTGGAATCTCGGTGTCTGATGGTGACACCACCGTGCCAGCCCAGTGGAGCCTTGTCATAGGGAGTTCCTCTGGGGCTTGTCAGTAGCAGAAATGGCAGAAGAGCTTTGATTCAGTTCCTGCATCCACCTGGGTCCGTTCAGCAAGCATTCCTGAGCACGTACCATGTGCTTTAAGGTACACAGATGGGTAACAGGGACCTCAGAAGCTCAGTGTGTGAGGAAGAGGCAGACACTCAATGAGGTGAGAATGCAACACAATCCAGGGGAGAAGGTGCTGTAAACTGTATGTGAGAGGCAGGCATCACTTCGTTCTGCCTGGAAAGGTTGAGAAAAGCTTCACAGGATTCATATTTGGGACAAAGACCCAGAGTAAAGCACCTTGGCTTTCCCTTTATGCAGCTCCTTGTGCTGTGATCCCCCAGCCCTGCCTAGGGTCCTCTGGCTTTGCTCTGTTTCCTCGTTGGCAGGATACATGGGGTGAGGTTAGTGTGTGAAGACAAGCCAAGAAGATTAGAATTTAGGACCCATCTGGAGACAGGAGGTCTGGAGTCAGTGAAAGTGCCAGTGGGAGAAATAAAGCTGTGACTTCCGATGTGCTAAAATGAAACTCTGTGGGGAGGGCACATGACAGCTTAAAAGAGGTAACCTTAAGACAAAAGGATAGACTGTTCCACATACTTGCCGCTTAATTTATCCCTCTAAAAGGAAGTATAAACTGAAATGCTAAGTAGCTTTTAAAATAGTTCAGCTAAGTTGATGGATTATGGTACCGTAATGGATTATGTTGGAAGCAGGAATATCTGGGTCTGAGTTTGAAACCAGAGGTAGGGTGCAGCTGAATCTTCCCAGAGTAGCCCAAGGGACAGAACTCTAGTCCACGTAGGTATCCTTGAGTGGCAGTTCTAACAGACCGCTGCTTCACAAGGAGATCGCCCAGGTGTGAGCTGGTTCGGCCCTCCTGCCTGGCCACTCCTGCTCCTAGGCCTCTGCACATGCCCCATAAATCATTAGGGGAACCCCCCATGGTAACCGGGGTGCCCTGTGATGACAGCTCTTGCTGACATCCTGAGTGTATTCAGTTGGTGTGTATGAGTCTGAATGAGGTGCTCCGGGGCTGGGCAGACACACTCTTGGGAACACTTTCTGTTGCTGTCTGCTGTGGAGCATGTGGGTGGAGTGGAGCTAACGTCTGCTCACTTTTTATCCCTAGCAGTTCAATAGAGGGTGGTGAGCCAGAGTGGGCCCCGCTGAGGTTCCGCATCGCGGGTCCTTTTCCAGCTCTGCTCTTTGCCCTTCCAGTGAAGGGCTGGAGGCTTGGTGGCAATGCTCGAGCTTGGGGTGGGGGGACAGGAAGGTCAGGAGTGAACAGCTCACTCTGCTTGCCCCCTTAAAGGGCAGGTGAAGGAAACAGGGCATTCCAGGGCACAGAAAGTGCTCTGGTCTGAGATGTCTTTGGAGTTGGGAAGAATAATGGCTGAGGCCTGGCTTGAAGGTCAGCCCTGCTCCTTACTGGCCCTTTGACCTTGGACAGGTTGGTTACCTTGAGTATGTTTCCTCATCTGTAATGAGACAGCAGTACAAATTCTGCCCTGTTTCCACATCAGTGGTGAGGACCAGGTAATGAAACTTCTTTCTAGAATAGAATTTAAATGTGAGCTTCCATTCTACTATCGTTATTTTTCATCTGGGCAGGATCGCTCAGGCACTCTGAGAAGCTGGGCGGGGAGATGGTGTGTCTGTTCAGCAGCCTGTTCTTGGATGTTGTGAGGATGCCCCTGAAGAAAGCTTTGGAAATGGAGGTCAGCCCAGTGCTCGGGGCATTTGGCTCTGACCCTTCAGAGTCAGGTGCCGTGGAACTTATAGGACCGCAGGTCAGTGGGCGTAGCTTTGAGTCCAGGCTCTGTCAGCATGTAGCTCAGAGACCTACTGCAAGTCACTGCCCCCTATGGGCTTCAGTTTAATTGTGTGTGAACCTCATAGTTGAATCTTCACGTTGCTCTCATCCCTAAATAGCCTGGTTCAGAAAATTCTGGAAGCTGCCAGAGTTAGCATACATGATGTATGTATTTAGGTATGTGGTAGAGGTGTGTCTTCTGGGTTTTTTTTGGTGAGGGGGTGTCTTTCCCTCTTTGTGTCTCTCCCTGTTCTCGTGTCTGCTTATGTCTAGCCTGTTGGTCCCTCAGAGTTTCTCTCCCTCTTTCTTCCCTCTTCCTTCCTAGTTTCTGTTGCTTGCCTTCTCAGGCTATGTGCCTCCCCCATTCTTTTGACCTTTGCCCTCCTGTCTTCTCTGCAAGGATCTTTCTTTCCCTCTTTCTTTCTCTTTCCTGGCTCTTTGCTCCTCCCCTGCATGTGCACCTGCAGGCACACTCCCCCACCCCGTGCTGGTTTTCTCCCAGGTCCCAGGCCCTGTAGCTTGTTGCTGTGTGCCTGGTGTCTGTCCAGGGATTTGTCAGCTCTCCTTTTTCCTTACTCCACCTCCTGGCTCAGACCTCAGCAGCCACGCTTGGGTTGGCTGGTGGTGGTTGCCTGGCTGTTAAGTGGGTCGTGTGTGAGGGCATTAGTACTCCCCTCGTGCCCTGCAGCCTGGCACCGGGGTTTAGCCCTGGCGTGGAGTGCTGCAGTCTGTGCAGCGACTGGGAGCCAGCAGGTGGGAGCTGTGCCTGGTCTGCTAGTGCCTGGGGCTGATTCTCTCTGGGCCGAGGCTGCCCTACCAAGCGCACAGTGGGGGTTTGGGGTCATTTACCTAACCACATTTTCCTTCTTCCCTGTTCTCTTTCTCCCATCTGCTTTATTTTCCCTGGACCAGTGCGGCTTCCCAGATCTGAGATTTGGGGCCTGCCAAGACCGGCAGGCATAACAAATGTTGAAGTCCTGTGTTTTCTTCTAAAAGTGATTTGAACTTAGCATTTGCTCCTTCTTGTTTAAGCGTGTTTAACATTACTGACCGCGGGATAAAATAGACTCCTAGAAGAAGAGCTTTGTTTATGCTGTGGCTTCAGATACCTCCTGGCAGGTGGTCACGTACATGTTGGGGTGACATGTCCCCAGCCGAGGAGCAGAGCCTTAGAATTGCTCAGTTGGAGAGGCAGGTAGAGGAGGAAATACACACTCCTTTCTTAATTTCTCATCACTTTTATTCACTGTGCTGCCTAATTCACACCTTACTATGTGCCTTCTTGAGGCAGGTGCCAAAGAGAGCAGCCGGCCAGGGAGGATCCTTATTGCAGCAAGTCCCTTCATCAGAGAGGGCTACGTGACCACTGTTCTAAGGTCCACGTGTTCCAGGACTGTTCTGGCTCCTGCCTTGTGTCCTCTGGCTACACTCTTTCTTACTGCCCTTGGTTTTGGCACCTAACAGTCACACTGATAGTATTTCTTGCTCAGTTGCTCCTTGTCTCTTATTTCCTTCATGTCTGAAGTGAGAGCACTTACTGTCTATGCACAGGGGTGACAGGTCCTTCTGTTCAGAGTCTGCCACATCAGACCCTGCAGATGGGAGGAGATTTACCCCTTCTTAGGTGGGTAGTGGGACCCAGCCAGGAAGGCTGGGTTAGCAGGGAGCATACAGTGGCCAGGAGAGGCTGGGGGCCTTGCCTCTGGTTCTCAGCTTCCTACCTCTGCCGTAGGAGGCTGCCTGTGCTTTGTGTGGATGTGAGGATGCCGACTAGCTGAGTGAAGGCCCAGTCGGGAGGCTAGGAGAGAGATGACGGAGGTGCAGATCTTTTTCTGAGTCTTCAGTATCTGTCCTGCATTCTGGCTCCTGGTTCATCTGCCAGGATAAGGCCAGCCTGCTTTGGTGCTTTACTAATACTTGACCCTGTAGAGGAATTGAAAGCACCATCCAGTTCATGTAGACAACTGTGTTTTGCAGCTCAGGAAACCAGGGGCCTTGCCAGAGGTCACAGGCAGGCTCAAGGCAGAGCCCGATCTGGAAGCTGTCATCACTGCAGCTGGCAGTGGGCCTTCCTCCAGAGAGGCTTTGGTGCTGAGGCCACAACTTGTGAAAGTTCCACAGTGCTCTTGGCTAAGCCTCTAGCACCTTGCTCCTTGACCCCCTGCCCTTACCCCTGACCTTTCCTCCCATGAGTGTGAGTTGGCAGTCTCTTGAATGGCCATTACTACAGATGATGATTAGTAAACACAGCACCCAGCATCTGCAGCCGCCACTCTGACGACTAGCCACATACCCCTGAAACAAAATGTCCACATGTGTGTGTCTGGGCCAGGGGTGCGGAAGGAAGTGTGCACAGGCCTCTGTAATCTTTTCCTCCACATTCTCTATGGGGAGAGCCAAGGGAGGTGGGGCAGGGATAGAGCAGGGAGCCGGACAGAGGGAGGGGGGCTGAAGCCTCCCTAGCAGAGAGTGATGGCTGGTTCCTGGGGGACTGTCAGGGGAGTGGCAGGTGAGGGCCTTTGCACAGCCACTCTACTCTCCATGATCCATGGTGGCTTTCTCCCTCCCTCTCCATTCCAGAAAAACATCTCATTTCCCTGCTCAAGCCTCTGTCTTTTTCCCCTAGAGCCTCAGTCACAGGCTAGGGAGGGGAGGTAGACAGCGAGGTAGCCAGAGGATCAATTAGTCATACTTTATCTATCAATCCTTTTAGGTCTGTAACTTCTTTCCCCTTCTTGAACTCCTAAGACTTTTATTTCCTGTCCTGTATAATTAGTGCACATACACACGCTCTTATACACCCTGAGAAACAGAATCGTAGGAGGGAAGGGAGCTGATCTGAGAGAGCACTGCTGGGAATTGTCACCTGACAGGGTTCCCGGAGCTCAACATTCAGAGCCCAGAGAGCCAGAAGCGCAGAGCCTCATCGCAGCCCTGAGAAGGCGGCCTCATTCATTCATTCGTTCACTCAGGTTATTTGTAGAGCACCTGCTCCACACCAGCTGCCGCTTTAACCCTGGGAAGTAGCTTGGAACAAAATAAAGCCCTTGCCTTCATGGAGCAGACATTTCTGATAGGAGTGACTGTCAGTGGACATGTTGGTCAGATGTGGTAATGTGCTTGCTGCGGAGAGAAAGATGTCAGGGAATGGAGTGTGGGAGGGCTGCAGGGTCGGGGGTGTGTGCTCAGAGAGGACAAGAAACCATCTCCCCACCTACCCCTCTGGGAATGTGTGCATTCACATTTGTGTGTGTGTGTGTGTGTGATTCATGGGGCCTTGGGCTGCAGGCCGGTCCTCACTGAGGAGCAGGCAGGACAACTCTGCCCGCCCAGCTCTGCTCAGCCACGTTGGTTGGTTTGCAGCATTTCTCCTAAGCCTGGCCTGGGCTCACAGGGGTCCTAAGGCTGCGGCAGTGAGACTTCCCCACAGGGTCAGTTCTGGCAGAGCAGGCAGGGATTGGGGTTGGGATGACACCAGTCTGCTTTGTGAAAGTCACAGGAAGAGGCTGCCAGCCAGAATGGATGGGAGAGAGCCGGCACGGGGGTGCCTCTCTCAGGTCGGCTGGCTTGCAGACTCAGGTGTGGCAGTGTGAGCAGGCCCTGATTCAGCAGGTGCCCTGCGGGATGTCAGGATGGGGCTGAGGGAGTCCCACAGGCCTGAGGCCTAGTTGCTGCCCCAGCTGCTATTTGTCATTGCAGTTGGGTGGACATAGGTTGTCTCAGAAAAATTTGAGCCCAGCAGAACAAAGCCAGAGAGGGAAGGTGCCAAGTAAGTGGCTGTAAACATCCCTAGTCAAGCCCTCTCTCCAGGGGATATAACTGAGGCCGGGAAACGGCACCCTCCATGCAGTTGTTCTCAAACCCACTGCCTGTCTGTGTGACTGCACCCCAGAGCCTCTGCGGGATGAGCAAACCCGAGCAGTAACAGCTACTGTCAGTGGAGGCGACTAAGGCACCTCACAGGGCTTTAGGGTAAGTTTCCAGAAACTGGTGCTGCGCACTGCTCTGACAGGCCTTCTGCATCTCCTCCCCACCCCTAGCCTGTCCGTTCTTTCTGGGCTCCCTATCCTCAAACACCCCGCCACCTTGGGGAGCCACCATTGCAGTGTTAGCCTTGCCTTTCTGGGTTCTGCATGAAGTTTTTGAGTCGTGCCTTTGCCAGGCCCGGGACAGGGAGCTGCAGTGGCTGCAGGGAGAGCTGCACAGACAGGACCAGATCCGGGGGAAGCCCTGGGCCTGGGTTGGGTGGAGGTGGGAGGGTGGCCCTGGGAGTGCCTGACACTCCCTGTTTCTGACCCACACACACCTCTCAGAAGACATGGTTCCTGAATTGCACATTGCATATTTATACTTAAAATGAGGTACCATGATTTTGCTTTTCCATTGATGAGTGTTGCTTATAGAATTGACTTGAATTGTTTAATTAGTCTATCTGTTCTGGGGCTGGTGGCCAGCTGTGTGAAGCTGATGTCCATAGAAGGCGGTGAGGTATATGAACAGGTGAGAGATGAAGGGACTTCCCTTGGGCGGCTGTCATACCTGGCAAAACAAAGTTTCTCACATGGTGTGAGTGGGGGACCAGTGGGAGAAGGGCAGCTGGGATGTGTTCACTGAGTCTATTCAGATCTGGAGAGAAGGCCAGGAAATAAGGAGCAGGATTCTCATGGGTGGGATAACTGCCTGCCTTTAACTGGCTGTTGGGCAGACTTGGCTGAGTGTGGTGAGGTCGTGTGGAAGCTGTGAGGGCAGGTAAAGTCTCAGGGGGCTGGTGCAGGGCACAGGGGAGATGAAACCCATGGACGGTGGGGACAGGAGGAAGAGCCAGTGCAGGATGATGGCATGCATCCGAGTCCCTTGGAAGACTCCTCAAAACACAACTGCTTGAGAACCACAGTTTTGATTCAGTAGGTTTGGGATTGGGCTGAGAGTTAACATTTCTAGTAGGTTTCTTGGTGATGATGCCGCTTGTCCAGCATTTTGAGATCTGTTCTTCCAGCAGGAAGGAAAGCAAGATTAGATGAGATCATGCGTGAGCACTTTGTAAACGGGGAGTGGCACCTGACAGATACTTCTTAGTAGGAGAACTGCACGAGTGTGATATGGCAGCTGCTAGCACTTCCCTGAAGCTTTCGCCTTTCTCCTTTTGGTCTTTGAAAATACCTGGTCAGATTTCATAATTTCTTCAGCATTATAGAACATTTTCCTCTTATCCTGGTCAGGTGGTATACAGCAGGTAGCATACATTAGAGCTTTAAAAACAAAACTTTGCCTGGGCTCTAGGTGGAGATTCTGAAGTCATGATCTGCCAGGGAATCAGTATTTAAAAAAATTTCCCCAGGTAATTCTAATGAGTAGCCAGGATTGGAAGCTGTTAAGCTATACTGTGAATTTATTTTTCATTTTAGAATGGGCTATCTGCCCCCTGAGCTAGGGCACTTCCTTTGTCCAGACCATTCTGTGTTGCCCCTCTGTGTGATGGCGCGTCCTCCCTGTCTGCTTGTCCCTGTCCTTCCTTAATCAGCCCATGTCCTGTTGGTTATTCTCCTTCCTACGGATCCCATCCATAATGAGGGCCTCACGTGCTATTGAGAATTCCAAGTGAGCTGGCTTTTTCTTTGGCCACCAGCAGATTTCACTCTGTCAACACCTTTGTGAAGTCTTCAGGTAACAAATGGTTCCTGACATTTGTGTCTTTCAGTGATGCAGAGAGTAGAAAATTGTGCAAGAAGATGAAAGTTGATCTCAGCCCAAAGGACAAAAAGGTCGAATTATTCCATTACCAGTAAGTACATGTGGGCATTTCCAATTTCCAAGTAAGTGCTGAAAGCTTTCATTGGTATTCTCAGTGAACAGTGACTTTTAGTTTAATTTTATTTCAGAATGATTTTTTTTTGTGTGTGTTTACAGTTATTTCTTAAAAGAAAACTGTGTTCAGTAGCTGAATCTTATTAAGATGCTGCAGGAAATCAAAGGTATGTATGTTCACCACCGTTCTTAAAGTTAACACCTTTTTCTCCTCATTTGACAGGGATGGTGCATTTCATACTGAATATAATCGAGCTGTGACATTTAAGGTAAATTTACCTTCCTCATTCTCAGCAGAGGTGAAGTCTGCAAGGCTGCCAAGAGGACAGCTGGTTCTCTCTGAGAGAAGGAAGGGCATATTGCACAAATAGCTCTTCTGAAGGGCCTGAGGGATTCTTATCTCTAGAGCATATGTCAGCAGAATATCCGGAAAAGCTTGTAACTGTTATCGCCACGGGGATGACCCACATGGTAGTGACTCTGTCAGCAGTTGTGAGGCATGTGATGTCATGCCTTGCCCTCCAGAGGCCTGGGGCTCCCTTTGCTGCGGCCTCAAGCCCTCCGTCATCTCTGCACTAGCCGCAGTGGCCACCCACAGGCTGCAGAGGACTTGCAGTGCACAGGTTAGCACAGGATGTGGGCACAGGTGGGTAGCAGCGGTGGGCTAATGCAGCTTGTTCCTGCTGCAAATCCAGGTTGGAGTGAATGGAAGAGCATTGGTGGAAATAGGTATGCAGCACCTGTGACCTGCAGGTGCTGATCTCATACCCCCGAGCAGCTGCCTCATCCCTGAGTCCTCCGCCTCCTGCCACAGGAATCACCTCCTTCAGCATGTCCATTCTCTTCCTCAGACCATCTTCTCCCTCTGATCCGGCGGCCTTTCGCTGCCCTGGCTGGGGCCTGTATTGCTTCTGTTCCCAACATATGCTGGACTCACTCTCTCTGGCTCTTCTGCTTCTCAGACAGGGTTGGGCCCTGCACCCGACTCTTTGTCTCTTTGTCCATCTGAGTCTCCTTCCATTCTTTCCTGTCTGTCCTTCTGTCTGTGCAGCTGGTAGTGCTCCTCCCCTCCCCTCTCTTCACTGTGTTCCTGGTCATTTGTTTATCTGCCAACACTCATTCTTTTTTTTTTCCTCTTTTATTACTGTTTTTATTAAGGTATCATTGATAAGCACTCTTATGAAGGTTTCACAAGAAAAACAATGTGGTTACTACATTTACCAATATTATCGAGTCCCCCCCATGCCCTGTAGAAGTCACTGTCCAACAGTGTAGTAAGATGCCCCAGATTCACTACTTGTCTTCTCTGAACAACACTGTCTTCCCTGTGACCCCCCAAAACACCATGTGTACCAATCATGATACCCCTCAATCCCCTTCTCCCTCCCTCCACACCAACCCTTCCCCACCCCTCCCCTTTAGTAACCACTAGTCCCTTCTTGGACTCTGTGAGTCTACTGCTGTTTTGTCCCTTCAGTTTGCTTCGTTGTTATACTCCACAAATGAGGGAAGTCATTTGGTACTTGTCTTTCTGCACCTGGCTTGTTTCACTGAGCATAATACTCTCTAGCTCCATCCATGTTGTGGCAAAGGTAGGATTTGTTTTCTTCTCATGGCTGAATAGTATTTCATTGTGTATAAGTACCACATCTTCTTTATCCATTCATCTACTGATGGACACTTAGGTTGGTGCTTCCAAATCCTGGCTACTGTAAATGGTGCTGTAATAAACATAGGGGTGTATATGTCTTTTTGAATCTGAGATCTTGTTTTCATTGGGTAAATTCCCAGGAGTGGAATTCCTGGGTCAAATGGTATTTCTGTTTTTAGTTTTTTGAGGAACCTCCATATTGCTCTCCACAGTGGTTGAACTAGTTTACATTCCCACCAGCAGTGTAGGAGGGTTCCCCTTTCTATGCATCCTTCCCAGCATTTATCCTCCCCAGTCTTTTCAATGTTGGCCATCCTAACTGGTGTGAGGTGATATCTCATGGTGGTTTTAATTAGCATTTCCATGATAATTAGTGATGTGGAGCATCTTTTCATGTGCCTGTTGGCCACCCAAATTTCTTCTTTGGGGAATTGTCTATTCATGTCCTCTGCCCATTTTTTAATAGGGTTATTTGCTTTTTGGGTGTTGAGCCATATGAGTTCTTTATATATTTTGTATGTAAACCCCTTGTTGGATATGTCGTTTACAAATATATTCTCCCATACTGTAGGATGCCTTTTTATTCTACTGATGGTGTTCTTTGCTGTACAGAAGCTTTTTAGTTTGATGTAGTCCCATGAGTTCATTTTTGCTTTTCTTTCCCTTGCCCGAGGAGATGTGTTCAGGAAAAAGTTGCTCATGTTTATATTCAAGAGATTTTTTGCCTATGTTTTCTTCTAAGAGTTTTATACTTTTATGACTTACAAGTCAGGTCTTTGATCCATTATGAGTTTACTTTTGTGTATGGGGTTAGACGATAGTCCAGTTTCATTCTTTTGTATGTAGCTGTCCAGTTTTGCCAACACCAGTTGTTGAAGAGGCTGTCATTTCTCCATTGTGTATCCATGGCTCCTCTATCGTATATTAATTGACCATATAAGCTTTGGCTTATATCTGGGCTCTCTATTCTCTTCCACTGATGTACGGGTCTGTTCTTGTGCCAGTACCAAATTGTCCGGATTGCTGTGGCTTTGTAGTAGAGCTTGAAGTTGTGGAGCATAATCCCCCCAGCTTTATTCTTCCTTCCTGCTTTGGCTATTTGGGGTCTTTTGTGGTTCCATATGAATTTTAGAACTATTTTTTCTACTTCATTGAAGAATGCTGTTGGTATTTTGATAGGAATTGCATTGAATCTGTAGATTGCTTTAGGCAGGATGACCACTTTAACAATATTAATTCTTCCTATCCATGAGCATGGGATGTATTTCCATTTATTGGTGTCTTCTTTAATTTCTCTCATGAGTGTCTTGTAGTTTTCAGGGTATAGGTCTCTCACTTCCTTGGTTAGGTTTATTCCTAGGTATCTTATTCTTTTTGAGGCATTTGTGAATGGACTTGTTTTCCTGATTTCTCTTTCTGCTAGTTCATCGTTAGTATATAGGAATGCAACATATTTTTGTGTATTGTGTAAAGTTGCAATCCTGCAACTTTGCTGCATTCAATTATTAGTTCTAGTAGATTTTGGATGGATTCTTTAGAGTTTTTTATGTACAATATCATGTCACCTGCAAACAGTGACAATTTAACTTCTTCCTTACCAATCTGGATGCCTTTAATTTCTTTGTGTTGTCTGATTGCTGTGTCTAGCACGTCCAGAATTATATTGAATAAAAGTGGGGAGAGTGGGCATCCTTGTTGTGTTCCCGATCTTAAAGGAAAGCTTTCACCTTCTTGCTGTTAGGTATGATGTTGGCTGTGGGTTTGTCATATATGGCCTTTATTATGTTGAGGTACTTGCCCTCTATACCCATTTTGTTGAGAGTTTATATCATGAATGGGTGTTGAATTTTGTTGAACGCTTTTTAGCATCAATGGAGATGATCATGTGGTTTTTGTCCTTTTTGTTGATGTGTTGTATGATGTTGATGGATTTTCAAATATTGTACCATCCTTGCATCCCTGGAATAAATCCTACTTGATAATATGGATGATCTTTCTGATGTATTTTTGAATTCAGTTTGTTAATATTTTGTTGAGTATTTTTCTGTCTATGTTCATCAGGGATATTGTCTGTAATTTCCTTTTTTTGTAGTGTCTTTGCCTGGTTTTGGTATTAGAGTGATGTGGCCTCATACAATGAGTTTGGAAGTATTCCCTCCTCTTCTACTTTTTGGAAAACTTTAAGGAGGATGGGTATTAGGTCTTCACTAAATGTTTGATAAAATTCAGCAGTAAAGCAATCTGGTACAGTGGTTTTGTTCTTAAGTAGTTTTTTGATATCAATTCAGTTTTGTTGCTGGTAACTGGTCTGTTGAGATTTTCTGTTTCCTTCTGGGTCAGCCTTGGAAGGTTGTATTTTTCTAGAAAGTTGTCCATTTCTTCTAGGTTATCCAGTTTGTTAGCATATAATTTTTCATAGTGTTCTCTAATAATTCTTTGTATTTCTGTGGTGTCTGTAGTGATTTTTCCTTTCTCATTTCTGATTCTGTTATGTATGTAGACTCTCCTTTTTCTTCATAAGTCTGACCAGTGGTTTATCTATTTTATTTTCTCGAAGAACCAGCTCCTGCTTTCATTGATTCTTTCTATTGTTTTATTCTTCTCGATTTTATTTATTTTTGCTCTAATCTTTATTATGTCCCTCCTTCTACTGACTTTGGGCCTCATTTGTTCTTTTTCTAGTTTTGTTAATTGTGAGTTTAGACTGTTCATATGGGAATGTTCTTCTTTCCTGAGGTAGGTCTGTATTGCAGTATACTTCCCTCTTAGCACGGCCTTTGCTGCGTCCCACAGATTTTGTGGTGTTGAATTATTTTTGTCATTTGTTTCTGTATATTGCTTGATCTCTGTTTATGCTTGGTCATTGGTCTGTTGATTATTTAGGAGCATGTTGTTAAGCCTCCATGTGTTTGTGGGCTTTTTTGTTTTCTTTGCGTAATTTATTTCTAGTTTCATACCTTTGTGGTCTGAGAAGTTGGTTGGTACAGTTTCAATCTTTTTGAATTTACTGAGGCTCTTTTTGTGGCCTAGTATATGATCTCATCTTGAAAATGTTCCATGTGCAGTTGAGAAGAATGTGTATCCTGCTGCTTTTGGGTGTAGAGTTCTGTAGATGTCTGTTAGGTCCATGTGTTCTAATGTGTTGTTCAGTGCCTCTGTGTCCTTACATATTTTCTGTCCGGTTGATCTGTCCTTTGGAGTGAGTGGTGTGTTGATGTCTCCTAAAATGAATGCATTGCATTCTATTTCCCCTTTTAATTCTGTCAGAATTTGTTTCACATATGTAGGTGCTCCTGTGTTGGTTGCATAGATATTTATAATGATTATATCCTCTTGTTGGACTGACCCCTTTATCATTATGTAATGTCCTTCTTTGGCTCTTGTTACCTTCTTTGTTTTGAAGTCTGTTTTGTCTGATACAAGTACTGCAACTCCTGCTTTTTCTCTTTATTATTTGCATGAAATATCTTTTTCCATCTCTTTACTTTCAGTCTGTATATGTCTTTGGGTTTGAAATGAGTCTCTTGTAGGCAGCGTATAGATGGGTCTTGTTTTTTTATCCATTTAGTGACTCTGTGTCTTTTGATTGGTGCATTCAGACCATTTATATTTAGGGTGATTATCGATAAGTATGTACTTATTGCCATTGCAGGCTTTAGATTGGTGGTTACCAAAGGTTCTTGGGTAACTTCCTTACTATCTAACAGTCTAATTTAACTCACTTAGTATGCTATTATGAACACAATCTAAAGACTCTTTGTTTTTCCTCCTTTTTCTTCCTCTTGCATTCTTTATATATTAGGTGTCATATTCTGTACTCTTTGTCTATTCCTTGACTGACTTTGAGGGTAGTTGATTTAATTTTGCATCTGCTTAGTAATTAATTGTTCTACTTTCTTTACTGAGGTTTTATTTCCTCTGATGACAGCTATTTAGCCTTAGGAACACTTCCATCTACAGCTGTCTCTCCAAAATACACTGTAGAGATGGTCTGTGGGAGGTATATTCTCTCAGTTTTTGCTTATCTGGAAATTGTTTAATCCCTGCTCAAATTTAAATGATAATCTTGCCAGGTAGAGTTTTCTTGGTTCGAGGCTCTTCTGCTTCATTGCATTAAATATGCCACTCCCTTCTGGCATGTAAGGTTTCTGCTGAGAAGTCTGATGATAGCCTGATGGGTTTTCCTTTGTATGTGCTTTTTTCTTTCTCTGGCTGCTTTTAATAGTCTGTCCTTATCCTTGATCTTTGCCATTTTAATTATTATGTATTGGCATTGTCTTCCTTGGGTCCCTTGTGTTGAGAGATCTGTGCACTCCCATGGCCTGAGAGACTATCTCATTCCCCAAATTGGGGAACTTTTCAGCAATTACCTCCCCAATGACACTTTCTATCCCTTTTTATCCCTCTTCTTCTGGTACCCTTATAATGTGAATATTGTTCCGTTTGAATTGGTCACACAGTTCTCAGATCCTTTTTTTCTCTCTGTGCCTCAGCTTCTTTGTATTCCTGTTCTCTAATTTCTATTTCATGTACTGTTCTTCTCTACTTCATCTCATCTGCTTTTAAATTGTTCCATTGTGTGTTTCATTTGAGATCCTGAATTTTTCAATGTTTGTATCTCATTCCTGAATTCCTCACTTAGTTCTTTAATACTTTTCTGTAGCTCCGTGAGCATATTTGAGTTTTATTTTGAAATCTCTTTCAGGAAGATTGATGAGTTCAGTTTCACTTGGCCCTCTTTCTGGTGTTTGTGGGATTTGGGTTTGAACTAGATTCCTTTGATGTTTCATATTTGTAGGTGGCGTCCTCTAGTGCCCAGAGGCTCTACTCTCTGGAGCTGCTCTGTCCCTGGTGCGATGGGGGTGGTTGCAGGCGAGCAGAGCTGGTGCTTGTTGGGAGGAAAGAGCTCTTTCATGCTTCCCGGCTGTGGTGCCTGCCTCCACTTCCAGGGCCCGTGGGTTGAGATCGCAGCGAGAAGCATCTATGCTTTGCACTTGTAGCTGCCATAGGTGGGGCTGCCCTTTAGCTGGCCTGGTGCAATGGCAGGGGCAGCTGGTTTGTGAGCTGGTGCTGGCCAGGAGGAAGGTGCAGCAGGGTGCATATCACGGTGGGGGGCCTCATAGCTGCCTAGCCATCCAGGGGGATGGAGCACCTGAAGCTCGTGAAAGTTCCCAGCTGGCTGGGCAGAGTGCACCTGACAGTTTTGTCCACCTGTCCTTTCTCCTGAGCAGCAAGTTCTATGCAATCCTTGCCCCTTTAGCAGCCCTCTAGCTATTAGGAAGTCTCTCAGATTGCCTTCCTTTCTTTTATCCCAGAGTGGCTGGATGTGGATACGTGTCTTCCACAAGTGGCTGGAATCTCAGTCTCTCCCAATATTCCGCCTATTTCCAACCCCACTAATCTGCAGAGAACCACGTAATGCGTGTTCGCGCTCCCAGAGCAGATCTCCAGGGCTGGTTGTTCAGCAGTCCTAGGCTCCCACCCCCTCCCCCCTCTGTTTCTCTTCCTTCCTCCAGTGAGCTGGGGTCGGGGAAGGGCTTGGGGCCCTCTGGATCATGGCTTTGGTACTTGACCCTTTTCACTGAGGTCTGCTCTGTTCCCAAGGTGTAGACAGTCTGCCGCAGTCTTCTTTCCTGTTGCTCTCACAGGAATAGATGTATTTGCTATATTTTCAAATCATATGGGGTTTTGGGAGGGGGTTTCTGTCTCACCTCTGACACTGCCATCTTTTTTATAACACTCATTCTTTTTTAAGTTTCTACAGCTTTTACCTTATACATACTCAGCCTGTTTAATCATCATCTTAACACCTACTTAGACACTTAGAGAAAATTCTACCAACTAGAGTCACTTAACTCCTCTTATTCTGTGTTAAGACATCAGCTGAAGTCCTGGGAGAGAACTTGTGGTCCGCAGGAACAGGGTTTAGCTGGAGCTGGAGGTGTGTGTGCGGGGGTGCTTACGCAGCAATGGAAGAAGGAGGCTTTTTGTTTTGTTTTTGGTGGCTGCATTCAGGTTCTGTTTGGCCGTGCCCTCTGAGCAGTCTGTCCTGGGGTCGTGGGGCAGTGAATAGCCGCTGCTCAGAACCGTAGTAGCGGGAAAGGAGCAAGGAGCCCAGGTGGTCTGAGCTGGCCTGGGCCGGGGAGGCTGAGTCCTGGCCTCTGTTCACCTCCTTGCAGTGACGAGGTATATGGAATCTGCTCCTCCCTCTGATTTCTCTTCCTTCTTGTAGTTTCTGCATCAGTTAGCTAGAGAAGTGGCCTGAGCATTGTACAGAATCTTTAGTGGGGAGAGGGTGTCCTCATCCTCAGTGCTCAGCTTCCCAAAGCCTGCAGGGCCGTCAGGGTGGAGCAGTGGCATGGTGTTTCCCAGGACTGCCTGGTGGCTCTTGCCCATCAGCAGGAGTAGCTGAGCCCAGAGTGCCCCTTGGTCGCTGATTTGTTTTTCCTCTCAGAGTTTCTGCTGGATCTCGCTTTCCAGTGAGACAGAGGTGCCCCTCCAGGGTGGACGCACTGTCACAGGCTGATGCTCTGGCTGTTGCCGCTGACATCCTGTACGGTTCCCCCCGGGGGCTACACTGTGGCCCCTAGAGAGGCCAGAGGCCAGATCAGGGAAGGTAAAGAGGGGAACTTGCTGCCTTTGGGTTGTCAGCAGTCTGTCCAGCAGAGTCCTTACTGTGTATGAGTGGTGAGGACCAGAGGACCCTCTGATGGCCTTCTCCCAAGGCCCTCTAGCTGTGAGAGTGGTTTCCCAGCCTGAAGGTATCCTGAAAACCAGGGTGTGGGGGCTGGGCCCTCTCCCTGGGGTTTAGAGCACCCAGAATAGGATGGCTGAGGGTGGGGTCCCAGGTGCTGCTCACTGCAGACCGTTCTGCCCAAGGTCTTGTTGGTTAGACTGGAGAGCCCCTGTGGATGGGCTTATCTCACTGCAGTTAAAAAAATGTAAGTGCTACCTGAAAAGCAAAAGATTGCTAAGATGAATATTTCAACTGTTACATTAAAAGAGGCAATTTCTTTCCTTTTTCCATCCACACCCATCTTTTCTCCTGGATGCCGAGGCAGGAGTGAGGTAGGGGGAATGGGGAGGCTCTGCTCGCCCTTTGACTCAGCTCGTGCTGGTGTAGGACCGGAGCCCCCCAGAGCGTGGTCCCTAACCTGTTTTGGGTTCCCTCATCCCACTGGGAATCTACTAAAAGCCGTGGGCCATCTTCTTAGAAACAGTGGTTGTGTGTACATTAAAGTAGATGTTTTCATGTGAGTATGGGATTTCATAAACTCCTCGAGTCTGCCATGCCTGCTTGATTGAGAGTCCCTGCACTGGGTACTTCTGGAACTTCCGGCGGGTGGGCACCTGTAAGCCCCTTTCTGACATGGCCCAGGTGGTGGCCAGGTGCCTGTGCAGTTGGGTGAGTTTGGGTTTCAGGAGGCCCTGGCAGTTCCGTTTGGTTTTATTGTCACAGCGAAGCATTGACAAGGGGCTGAGAAAAGGCGGTATATCCTTGCCATGCTGGAAATGGCCCTTCTTCTCTTGCCAGGAGGCATTTCACAGCTCCACTTGGATGGGAGGCAACATTACCTGAATGAAACCCTGTGAAGTCTTAGGTGTCTGCCAGTCTCCCATAATAGCTCTTTCCAAACAGGAGTTTCCAGAAATAACAAGCCTTACTGAGGTCCCCTGTGTGTGACCAGTGGATGGGCTGAGTACACAGCCTTGCTAAGAGGTTGTCTTCCTTTCCTACCTCAGACCTTCCCCTTCCCAGCAACCCCCCACCCCCACCCAGCCCCAACACACCCAGGTCGTCATCTGCTCGCTGGAGCTTGATCAAAGTGGGTAGAAGTCACAGCATCTTGCATCAAATTGGGGGACATAGGCTCTGTCTATTGACGTGGAGGCCAGCAACTCCCCTACAGAGTTGGAGGGTTGGAGGCTGGGCTGTTTGAGTACCATTTCCCAGAGTGGCCATTCGAGGAGAAGGAATGGCGCTTCTGTCCTGGGAGTGTGGCAGGCGGGAAGGGGCGAGCAGGGACATGCCCCCTGCTCCCTGCCCGCAAGTGTCTTCCTCACAGGGAGCTGAGATTGAGTCAGTTGTCTACAGGACAAAGGCCAGTTAAGCCCTTTATTCTGAAGGTCTTCATCCTGGGCTGTCGAGCAGGAGCGGTTTTCAAGGCGAGAAGCAGAGCAGCCAGGTGGCACAGAGAGAGCACTGAGGCTTTGAGGCCCAGGAGCTTTGAGGCCTGAGCTGCAGAGGATGATCCCCTTCTAACCATTTCCAAAGCTTTTAGACCAGGAAAAACCAAGCAGGTTACAAGTAGGTGTAGTTACCTGCTTATGAGATTGACCGTTTTAGTTAGCTGTGTGTATGTGGAAGTACCTACGTTGGACAGGACTGGAGACCTTATTGGTCAGAGAGACTTCCTGGAGGAGATGAGATTTAGTGGAAGCACAAACATGTCTCTGATTTGAATAAGCCAACTAATTTTCTCAAATGTCCTCTTTTTTTGTCCACAAAATAACCTAGTAATAACCCCATTCCCTCTGCCTCATTCAGCTCACTATAGCTGACCACAGTAAGGTGTGTATCATTGAAAAATCCTGGGGGGGCTGGTGGGCTGCATTTTGGGGCCCATTGTAGTGATGTCAGTGGCATGTGAATGGCAGACCCCCAAGCAGTTGTCCTTATGCCTCCTGCAGTCCCATTCCAGGCACTTGGGTCTCCAGGCAGGGAGACAGGCAGGTCCCTCATTCCCCCAGCTCCCTGTTCTCCTGGCTAAAATGAGTTTTCCCTTCTCTCTTCTTTTCCTCAGTCCATAGTGGCCTTTCTGAAGGATCCGAAAGGGCCTCCACTGTGGGAGGAAGACCCTGGAGCCAAAGATGTTGTGCACATTGACAATGAAAAGGTAATTTACTCCCCATCAATGCTGATAGGTGCTGGAAGCTTCCCCAACTACGGTCCATGAGAAGAACTGCCCTGGGAAATGAGAAATAGGAGTATTGCAGGCCCAGTTGTGCTTTCCTTCATGGGACCTGGACTGGGGCCCTCTGACTTGATTCTCTTTCCCAGCTCCATGGCAGATCACAGGCTGGCTGCTCACGTGCAGCTTCTGTAACTCACTGCCTTATTTCATGTATTTTAATACGCTCAGATTTTCCTTACAGCAATACTGATTTAAATGTCTTCTCCTTATTATGTAGTCCAGTTGTGGCTGGGATGGGCATTGTGGTTTTTGTTTTTTTAGAGCAGGTTTTGTTTCATTTTGTTTCTTAAGAATAATCTGAGGTTTGGGTTGGATTTCCCTGAGACCTGAGGTTTGGTCAGGTCTCTACAATTCTGAATCATTGTGTAACTTTGAACAAATTATTTACCCTCTTAATCCTCAATTTCTGGATTTGGCAGGAAGTGGGGTTGTGGGATGGAAGGGTGGCTCTGATTATAGTCTCCATACAAAGCTGACCTTCTTTCAAAGCATGCCCCACCTAACCTGCACATGCAGCTTCACCCACGTGTAGCTGTGTTTGTGTGGCGTACGTGTGTGTGCCTTATTTGCTTAGCTGTGCCTTTGTGTAGGGATGGGCACAAACTTTGTTTCATGCCAAATGGTCTCTGAGGCAAGCCATGCTTTTTTGTAGATGGGAGGAGAATCTTCATTTTTATCTTGGTAACATTTCATGTCACCTTATCTTCCTCAGCATCCTCTCCCTTTTCATTTAAAATTATTGACTCTGAGTGCTTGTTAGTGATGCCATTTCTACTTTCTGGGGGAGGGATCATGTGTGATCTTTGTGGGCTAACCATGCAGGTCGGTGGTATTTTGAATTCAGGTCTGGGCATCAGTGTTTCTTTAGGAGAGAAAGTGCTGGTATCTTCAGCTAGAAGATAAAGCCTTTTTAAATAGCAGGTTAGGGACAAGGGAAGAGGGGCAAGTATCAGGAGGGGTGTCACCTCTGCCTATAGCTATGACAGAAGAAGTCACCTCGACTGATTGTTGCTCCTGGGTAGATTTTGTGATAATACATGTTTTTAGCCTCTCTGGAAAGTGATTGCCTGGAAATAATAAACAGAAATATATATATATTTCACACCTGTAGGCAGTCCTCTTGTTGTTGTACTTTGTGCTATTTTCTCTCATGTAGAAATGCAAGATGGAGCTGTTTGGCTAATGGAATTGCCACATAACTAAAAGTTCCAAATTCAAGTTTGCATTGCCGATTCATATTTGTAAGCTTAGAATTCCAACTTATTAAAGGTAATTAAGCATCTTTGAATGTAATATAGCATTTGTTATTACTTAGGACATGAGACAAATTGCTGCGGGCTCAGAACAACCTTTTCTTCTTAGATCTTTTAACAGGTTTTATCTGCAGGGACCCCAGAAGATTCATTTTCAAAGTGTTTGCATTCTCCACCCCTAGTCAGGGTCAAAGATCCTGGTTGGTAATTCTGCCTTAAAACGAGGGCCCTAACCCTCTAGGTACATAAGTTTATTATAAAAGGTTTTAAATTCCCACAAAATATTTGTAATCTTTTTTAACTAACTGAAAAATTAGAAGTACTACATATCCACCATAGAAAATTTAGAAAACATAGCTTAAGCATAAAAGAAAAAAAAAATCACCCCAGCCTTTCCCATCGAAAGATACCCAGGGCTTGGTGTTTGCTGTAGCCTCCCAGGCTTTCACCATAATGCATACATAAATATTTTTACTTACTGAAGTGTCATTACATTTTAGATGCTGTTTTGTAACTTGCTGCCCCCCTGCTCCCCACTCAGTGTAACACACGCATCTTGTTGTGACATTAAATATTCCTCTTCAGCATCTTTCATGATGCTGGAGATCCTCTGCAGGATGTACCGTCATCCACCTACCTAATGCCTTGCTGCTGCCAGGAAGCTGCGTTTTGAATCTTCTCTTAGTTTCCTTACTATTCCAAAGAGAAAAACCTCTAATTTTCTTCTGTGGAAACTGATTAGAGGAGCTTATTTTAAGCAGAATACACTCTGTCATGGTGCTTCTCTGAGCTCCTTGATAGATTTGCTTTTTCCCAAACATCGTTGTTGCTCATTGGAAGAAGAGTCTCCTAGCCTGCTTTACACTGGAGTCTCTCCATGAGCAGTGTTGTGACCATTTGTCTTTGTACATTTATTGTGTTTATTTAACAAATAATTATATATTGCCTAATAATGTGCTAGGCAGTGTTCTAAGGGTTTTGCAAATACAAATGATCTATTTAACTTGTAACCTCCTGGGGGCTGGAGGCATGCCTTGTCCTTATGCCGCTGTGCTCACAGCGGACCCCTGGGGACAGTCCTGGGGATGTGGGTGGTTGTGGTAGGCCAAGAGCCAGGGGAAGAGATTAGCATAGGTTAACCCCGTGTTCCTGGGACAAGCAGATCTCCATCTGACCAAGTCGGGTCAGCATGAAAACAAACCCCCTGCCAGGACAAAACCAGTCCATAGATCAGGCAGATCATTTAGAAGAGGCAGCATGGTCAGAAGCCTCATGGGACACAGATAACTCCTTGCAGTTCAGATGGAGCTGAAGGTAAAGCTGGTAGCCTGGCCTGATGACTGTCACACCAGGTGGCCTTGGGAAAGCCATTGTCTCCTTGGGGCCTCAGTTTCCCTATCTGTAATATGCAAGGTGGTCTAGAATAGATGGTCCTGAGGTTCTTTCAGCTCCTGAGAAGCCATGACTCTGTAGCAGCCCCAGCCGCCAGGTCCGACGTTGGGATTTCTGCAGTGCTCACCTCACACTGCCCACCAGGTGGGCCCTGGGGATGTTGCCCAGTTACTGTGCTGTTTGTAATCTATGATGTTTTCTGTTTGTGCTTCAGGACTTCAGACGGCTCCTGAAGAAGGAAGAGAAGCCGCTCCTGATGATGTTTTATGCCCCTTGTGAGTAACTGTTCTCCTTTGGGCTGGAGTTAGTCGTGCAGACCCCTGGCAGCTGGTGGTCGTGCCGGGCAGACTGGGAACTAGCCCCAGGTCCCTCATTTGGAATGCCGGATCACACTGCTCACCCCATTCCTCCATCCATGCCTCTTTCCCCTCATCTTTGCCTTTTCACCTGGCCTTTCCTCTCCTGCCATTCACATCAGCTTTTTTCTCACTTGAATCAGCAGGCAACCTTCCCTCTTCACCCCGAGATCCCCCAGCAATAACACGGGTGTCCTTTCAGGTGCCCCCACTTTCCCCTGCCTCCCTCCTCCCTGTGGAGCCACACTGGGTCTTGGCGCGCCCTCTGAGGGGCCGATGGTGCTCACCGTCCCGAGCCCGGCCAGCCTTCAGGCAGCTGCTTGTCCGGCTCTGGCTCCTGCAGCGCTCTGCTGGTGCCACCTGGGAGGGCTGGGGGTTGCGGGTCCGGGCCAGGGAGAAGGGGCCTGTATTTGGGTTTAGTCTCTGGATGAGGTGAGGAGCTGTGGGAACAGCAGAAGGATCATTGAGATGACAACCAGAAGACCTGGGTTCTAATCCCATTTATGCCCCAGCAAGCTGGGTGACCTTGGTCAAGTGCTTCACCTGTTTGTATCTCAGTTTCTGTTTCTGTAAGAGAAGGGGTTGGGTCAGAGTGGTAGCTTACAAACTTTTTGACTGTGTTTCACAGTATTAAAAATATTTTACATTGCAACCCAGTACTGTACAAATTGTATGCAGAGAAGCTGAAACAAAGGTTTCACAAAACCATACTTACCCTTACTACTTACTACTTGCTATTCACTCTACTGAAGGTAGTGCATACTGATATTTTCTTTGCTGTTGTTTTATTTTAAAGTCATTGGTTTTCCCAGTATGTCATAATTCTCTAATAAGGGTCAATTCTCTAATAAAGGTTTGACCCTTATTACCCAAAAACATGGCTGGCTGCCTGTTTTTGTGAGTTAATTTGTGTTGGAACACAGCTGCATCTGTTTGTTTACATGTTGCCTGTGGCTGCTTACAAGCTACAGCAGAGTTGAGTAGTTGACAGTATGTCACACGAAGCTTCAAATGTTCCTTGTCTGGGCCGCTCCTGCCGTCTCATGAGTCCCGTCCCACTGATTGAAAACCCCTGGCTTAGACCCTGTGCAAGCCCTTGAGCTGTGGCTCTGTGACCCTGTGACCAGATGCGCCTTGCAGGAAGCCTAAGGCCTAAGGGCTGGAGAGAGGGGCTGTGGGTGGTGGGAGGTGGGTGTGCTGCAGCTTGGGTGGGTGTCAGGATGTGACAGGCTGTGGCACCAGGGTTCCGTTTATTCCTGAAAGCCCACCTCCATCCTGCGTCCTGAGAAATTCTCCATCCTGGCGACCATGACTCCCTGGTTCGATGCCCTTCTGTGGGGTTCTGGTGGTCCTGCCTAACTCGGGCCTCTGGCTTGTTCAACAGCGTCGTCCCCAGCCCATGCCGACTGCTGGCTGTTCCCTCACTGGCCTCCCCTGAGACACCTCACTGGCCCAAGGGTGTGCCTGCCTGCCCTGCTTCCTGTTAGGACTCTGCCCAGAATGTTCTGCACCTTAGCCCTGGGTCATTCTCTTTGGTAATTTTACAGGTTGGTTTCCTCCCTTTTGTTTCTCCTCTGAGGGATCTTATTAACTGTGCAGCTGTAAATTGCTTTAGGAGCTGTGGGGCCTGCACAGGCCCTTGAGGACAGGGCCTCCTTTGGTCTCTCTCAGGACCCTTCAACACATAGGTTAAATGAGATTAAAACGGTGTGTCAGGATACAGTAGGATCACAAGGCAGGGTCTGGTATAACCGTGCGGGCTTCAGTGTGGTGACACTAGTTAATCGCTTACAAAGAGTAGCTCACTAGCAGTTTGCACTTGAATGTGTGTGCCCTTCCCGCCCCCCACGCCCAGGCTATTTGGCAGTGTGCCCATCCTACTCATCACATCACAGCAGGCAGAGATGTGAGCATAGTTATTATCCTTATATAATTGAAAGCCGGGGTAGGAGAAGTTAGGTTTTTTGTAGATGTCAGACCAATTAGCAGTGGAGGGGCCATGGGGGGAACTACTAAATTCACACTTGCAGTGGAAGGGTTGGGTTGGCTGGGCCTGGGTCCCACGTACGCCAAGGACTCTAGTTGTTTTTAATGACATAAACTTGTGCTTTTATTATACTAGTCCAATCAAACCCTCATGGCCTCATAATTTAGCTTATTCCTGGGAAACACCAGTTCCCCACTGGGAAGTCTTTTAGAACCGTTTGATCTTTTGATCACGTTTGGGGTGAATGAACCTGAAGGCAGTGGGAACCTTTAGTTGTGACAAGGAATCTGGGTCCCTAGGATCTACTGTCTATTTAGTAAATCCTTGTTGACTGAATTAATGAAAAAATAGAAGGGCTGACTGCTCTAACTTTTGGGGTTTGAGACTGACAATTAGTCTTATCTCTTCCCTTGCCTCCCAGTTGAATCAGCTGAAAGATAAGGTCAGATAGGGATCACAGTACCAGCTCTAATTTTGATAAACCAAAACTGGGGACTGGCTTGGCCTGTGGCTTCCTATTACTCTATTATCACCTCTTTCCCCCAATAACTAATTCACCCAGAACCGCTGGCCTCCACCACAAGGACAGATGGCTGTGTTACCACTTGTGGGGGGGACATGGCACATAATGCTTATGCAGGCTGCAGACAGGCAGTGCTGGAAGAGAGAGGCCCCACTCATGGCGACAGGTAATAAATTAAGTTCCTAATGAATGTGGCCCAGTGGGTGTCAGATTCCCACCATCTCGTCAAGTCACCGAGTAAAGAAGAGGTGAGCTGCAAGTGTCCCCTCACCCTTGTTTTCCTTCTGGGGAATGGAGTGACGTCCTGTGTCCCCTTGGAAGTGTTGCCCCATCACAGACCTGGAGACAGACTCTCAGGTGTCATGTTGACTGAGCCTCCCTGCTGAGCATCAGGTGCTGCCGCCTCCCAGGTATTGGCGCTGCCGGCCGGGCAGGTGCTGTCTCCACGGATGAGAGAGCTGAGGTCAGGCCTCTCATGCGGGGTTACGCAGGCAGCAGGCGATCAAGCGGAGACGTAGAGCTGGGTCTCGTTCTCCCCAGAGGCAGGCTCTTGTCTTCTGTGCCTTGTGGCCTCCGGTGTCCCTACCATGTGTCATCACCTCCATGGCCGGTGGAGCATGGGCATCTGGCGGGGTTGACGCTGTTGTCCCTGTTTCCATTCTCTTCCCTGAGTCCCCATGGTGGGAACTGTGTCCCTGGCAAGTGACATATTCCTTCCGTCATGATACCTGTGGGCGTGGGGCAGTCGTGACAGCTACTGGAGAGACGCATCTTGTCTAAGGCTGATGCTGCGGGGTCACACCACAGGTCGGCGTCACGACAGAAACGGCCCCTGCTCTCCCGAGTCTCCCTGAGTCTGAGCCTGAACTGATGGCGTGAGTGCATGCCCAAGCTGAATATGCTGGTGTGTGTGTTCCTCTGTCTGCCAAGCAGGAGTTTTGGGGAGGGTCCATGGGCATTTGGGGAGGTCCATGTCAAAGTATTCTGCATCATAATCTCATCCAGTAGATTTGGTGCTGGGGAGGTTCAGGTGGTCCCAGAGGAGTTTTGATCTGTTCACAATTCTCCAGTGTTTGTACCTGGCCTGAAGGGAGAGAGCACCTCTCTGATCTGTTTTACTCTGCCCACAGTCGGCCGAGGTGTTAGCTAAACGTGGATTAGATCTTGTCAGCTGGCTACTATGAGGCCCTGTCCCCACTGTGCCGTGTTGAGACGAGGTCCAGCCTGATGCAGGGTTCTAGGCAGCTTTAGTGTCTGCGGCCTCCAGATGCATCTCAGAGCTGGTTTTGCAGCAGAGCAGCTATCAGAAAGAGTAACAGCCTGGCACACAGAGTTCCTAGTGTCTGAAGAAACTGGTGCTCATATCCTGTTGGGTCATGGCTGAACGGAGAGGTGATTTTAAATCAAGATCACTCTAGTAGTGGTTGTTTGGGGCTTGGTTATCTTGGCCCTGAGTCCCCAAGGCTTGTTGGGGGGAGCATCACAGAATCCTCTGTCGTCAGAGCTATAAGGGACCTGAGGTGGTCTGGTCCAGCCGTCCTCATTGGCCAGAAGGAGCCACAGCCCATACTGAGAAGGTGCCCTGTCTAGGGCCATCCAGGGAGTCAGGGGAAGGTGAGCACTTGGATATGCCAATCCTGGCCTCATGTTGTTCCCACAGGGCCAGGGCCAGCACCTTTCCCACTGTCGCCAGTCACTGTGATTATCCCTGTTGATGAAAGAAAAGCAGCAGGAACATCCCAAAAGTCACTGTATCTGGGCTTGCACGTTTCCTTCCTAATGGCCTTTGGTGCAAGTTCATCTGCGGCCCTGAACAGGCAAAAGGGAGGCTTTTAACTGTGCATAAAGAGGGTGCTTTCCTGACACCTCGTCCAGTTCCCAGAGTCCCTGTTGAACTCGTTATGAGCTCTGAATCATCCAGTGCTCCCAGCTGGGTCGGTTCCACATTATCGACTGACTGCTGGGCTGTGTCCTTTTTAACACCATGGAGATTGGAAGCTCTTTGGGGGCCAGGGCTCTGCCTCCTGTTCTGGAAGTTCCCAGAACAGGACAGTCCTGTGCTCTGGAGGCTGGATAAGTGTTTGTTGGTAGCGGTCAGCCTGAGAGAAGGGATGACGGAGTGCTGGGGTCCTGCACCCACTGTAACTGAGTTTGGTTTTTCTCCTGCCTGGACTAGGGTGCAGCATGTGCAAGAGGATAATGCCGCATTTCCAGAAGGCTGCGACCCAGCTGCGAGGCCGCTGCGTAAGTGAGGCCCGTGGGCCAGGCGGGGCTGCTGGCTCCGGCTTCTCCCTCTCACCTTGGGAGCTGGCGGGAAGAGGGGTTCGGGGGAGAGGGCAGGTTTTGCAGTCATGAGGAGGACTTACCCTACTGCTGCTGCCCCGCTGGCCTGGGCATGTGGCTGAGACCTGTCCTTGGTGAATGCTGAGAACTCCACAGAGTTGCTGGTACCAGGAGAGCTTGGTACCTGTCAGAGGCCAGTGGAAATAGCTAGGAAACCAGCAGGAAGCACATGTGGTGCTGGAGCCAGGGGCCAACTGCAGACTGGTTCAGGGGTCTGGAATTACTGGGACTGGGTCCAAAGCGGGCCGAGGCTTCCAATGCTGGGGAGCCTGGTGGCAAAGAAAGAGGCATGGTGACTAGTGGTGGTGGGCCTGAGTCACAAGTGGGTTCTTGAGGCAGTTTCCTGCCCAGGGTTGCCAGGGTTCTGTGGTTGGTTCCTGTGGGGTTCTGTGGTTGGTTCCTGTGGGGCAGGAGGGCTGATGGAAACCACAGAAGAAGGAGGCAGTGCAAAGGGCGAGCGGTAGGCCTGAGCACGAGGCGGGCTCTGCAGGAGAGTGAGCAACCTGTGCTGCAGAGCAGATGGGACAGGGCTGTCTCAGGGATGCGCACCTGTAGGGGACAGGATGGAGAAGAGGAGCCACTGAAGAGACAGGCCTTTGGAGGAGTAGGAGCAGCCGGGAGGGTGCAGTGAGGGCGGAGGTGCTGAGCAGACAGACCTCCCCTGGGGCCGAGGGTCTCTCACCCAGGGGCTGGTGATCCTGTGTTCCCCCACCCTGCCAGGCTTGCCTCTTCTGAGTCATCTGTCTGTCCATTTTTTTAAAATTATCATTAATCTACAATTACATGTGCAATATTATGGTTATTAAACTACCCCTTCGTCAGGTCCCCCCCCCACCTACCCCATTACAGTCACTGTCCGTCAGCGTAGTGAGATGCTATAGAATCACTACTTGTCTTCTCTGAGTTGTACAGCCTGTCTGTCCATTTTTTGCATGACCTTGCGCTACAGAGGTTTTGGGGGTTTTGGTTGGTTGGTTTTTGGTTTGGCGTTTTTTTTGTGTGGCAACAGAGAAATAACTGCTAGCTTCTCTGGGGAGCGTGGAAAAATCCATACACCTTTCTTGAAAGGTCACCAGCAGGAGCTGCCTCAGTGGGGCTGGCCAGGGTCCCATTAAGGGAGTTCTGAAGCCTTACAACTGCTTCATGATCTTTATGGATCAAGTTAGTGATTAGTTCAAAGTCAATCTAAAAGTTTAAATGGCAGCACCTGGGCCTGGCGACGGCCCTGCTAGCCAGCTGCCAGGTGGGCTTGCAGAGACCCAGTGCTTTCTCTTCTGACCTCATTCTGGGTCCTGCTTCTTTCTCACTAATGAATTTTTAGCAACTTGCCTGGAGACGTTTGGCCTTGGGGCACACATACATCGCTTTGGGGAAGTCTCACTCCACATTTTGAGGCCTCAGTAGACACCATATTTTAAGATTACTTCACCTGGAGAAAAGACTTAATTACCCACAGTTCTCCCTCCCTGCCCCCACAAACTGCTCAGCTCAACTTTCCAACTGTGCTGCCTTGGAAGGTAAAAGCTCCAGCCCCCGTCCGGTCACAGACTACCCTGCCAGCCCCATCCAAGCAGGCGAGCGCTTGGTGCCAGTGCGCCTTCTGGAAGTCTCTCAGCCAGCGCCCGTCTGCCTACCCACTCCTCATCCTCCTGTGCTCCCACGGAGCTCGGCCCTGCCGCGCACGGCCTGGCGCACCCGCCTTCACTTTTACTCTAGATCACTGTATTCACCAGTGGAAACTCATCATAATAGTACATTTCTCAGTGCTTGAATGCAGGGGCTCTGTTTGGGTCACGTCTGTCTCAGCACAGAGCCCAAGGCCAAGCTCATAATAGGAACCCAGTACATGCTGATAAATGAATAAACTGAGTGTGTAGCCTACCACTCCTGAGTTTATTTTATTTTAAGCTCTATACTTACACTAAAAATGATGTTCCCCCTTTTAAAGGAATTCAGAGCATTAAGGACAAAGTAGGGGGGATGTTTGTGGGACCAAGGGCCTTCCTTCCCCTCGGGCCCTGGGCTCACAGTAAGTAGGCTCTTTTGCAAGGTTAGTCCTGAAGATTACTTATGTTAAGGGTAGCTGCTTCCAAAACAAGGGATGAAAACAGTGCCTGCTTCTCCTGCCTGGGCCCAGGTCAAGAAATATAAGAGGTGACTCTCCCAGTTCCTTAGTCAGCGTTATGGAAAGTCAGAGTATCGTCTGGGTAGTGTTAGTTACTTGGCCTAGCGCATCCGTTGTGTGAACTCATCTGTTCTCTCTGTATTTTCTTGCTTGGTTTTTGTTGTTGCTGTAGTTCTGTTTGCCCTTAGTTTCTTAAGAAAGTACCTTCTGAAAAGTTCCCGTCCTCTCCCAGCTCCAGGAGGGGAAGGGTCCTGCATTCAAGCCGTCAGGGACCCCACTTGCTGCGGGCAGCCTCTGGAGACCTGGGCTCATGGCGCAGCCACAGGTCCCAGAAACCAGACAACCAGAGGGCAGAGATGGGCTCCAGTCCTCAGAAATCAGAGCTTGGCCCCTCCCCACTGCTAAACTCTGGCTGGATCAGCACCTGCTGTCTCCTCCTCATCTCTGTCATCTTTGAACAATTTGGCCGGCCGTGGCCATGGCAAGGGTCGGATGTCCTCCTTCTCTACAGATTTCTTGGGAGGTATCTAACCTGATGATGTCAAGATGGAAGCCAGACCAGGTCAGGGATGTGCAGCCTTTGCCATTTTCCAAACTCAGATGTGCCTCTTTTTTGCTGTCTGTGATGTCTGGTGAATCATCGGCATCTGTCCCTTCTGCTCCTGCTAACTGACATCCTCGTCAGCAGCCGTTGCTGCTCCCTGTCTCAGAGTAGCTGTCAGAATGAGCCCAGCCCCATCTTCCTCCTCTTCCTAGCTTTTTTTTGGCATTCACATTGAGTTGTTTCCTAACTTTGGCCGTGATGGGCCATTGGGTGTAAACACCATGACATGGGTCAGTCACAGTCACAGATTTATGCAGAGCAGACACTGGTGCTAGCTGTCACTAACCAGCTGGGAGATCTGGGGCAAAGAGCCTTGGATCCTCCGTTTCCTTATCTCTAAAACGGGATGGTTATGCCAACCCTGCCCACCTTACTTTGTTTTTGTGAAGGGCGAATGGGCTGATGTGTACAGATGACTCTATAACCTTAACCTCCAGACACTTCACAGATACAAATGCCTGGCTACCCTGTCCCCTAGCTTGTGCTTACTGTTTCTCCCACTCACTAAATGGGGGTGCCCAATGTTCTTTCTACCCCCTCTTTGTTTTTATTAACACATTGGAGCGAGGGCCTGGCACTGTGCTTTCCTTGTCTCTTCCTGGTCTGTCCCTTGGTGGTTTTATCTACATTCATAATGTCAACAAAATGTAGCTCCATGGAGCCTGAGTCCTAAGCTCCAGTACCATGTGCAGAGATCTCAGACTGTCTCTTCCTGGGAGAATGAAACACCTAGATCCTAGCAGGTATACAAGTAAGGGCTTTGTAAGAAAGAAGAGTTCAAAAATAAGATAAGGGACCATGTGGGCTTTGAGTGTGGAGTTAGGCTTTAGTCTGTATTCAGTGGAATTGAAAGATTTTTTGCAGGGAAGTGATGTAATGAAGAAAAGGATGTGGAAGATTAATCTTGTGGTTCAACGTGCACTGACACCAGGGAGATCAATTAGAAAAAAGAACCTTAAGGCAGACAATTGTTACCGGAACAGGCTGCTGAGTGAGTCTAGGGAAATGAACAGAATGTTTTTAGAGAGTTCAAGGGCTTCTAGTAAGTTCTATTCCAGACTTAGTCTCCCTGTATTCCTTGTAGCATCCCAAAAATAGGTTGGGGGACAAAAATTAGTGGTTGAAGCAAGCATTTATTGTGTGCCTTCTGCACATCAGGCATCAGGCTAGGTACTAAAAACAGTTGGAAAGATATGTCTGATGCCCCTAGGGAGAGATCGGCCAAAGGTATCCCCAGGAGGATTTCGTAGGAAATAGAGAACTTAACGATTACTGAGCACTAGTTTGGCGCTAAAACCTCTGACCTGCCCACATTTCTAAACAAGGAGCCTCAGTGAGGGTGAGTGACTTGCTCATGGTCACACGACGACTCAGTAGAAACAGTCCTTTAAATCAAGTGCGTTTTCCCTAAAACTATTGTTTTCCTTTTCCTCTTCCTATGTGTCCTTATGTATTGCTCAGCAAAATTCAGCTTCCTGGGTTTCTTCTCTGCTTCTGCGATGCTACTGGCCTTTTTGAACTTTCTTTCCCCTCTGCTCTACACTGCCTGCTTTGTGGTACAGCCTTCCTGTGTCTGGCCGCTCTACATATTCCTGCGAGAACAAATTCAAAGTCCTCTTCCCTGGTGCCTGACCCTGCCCTAGAAAGAAGGTTCCTGCTGCAGAAAAGGAGTTTTAGGGGACTCTGTTTGGGGTTGTTCTTAGCATTTAGAACTGTCATCAGTAAACACAGCCACTAAAATGCTCCTGTCTCACTCAGGGATGTTGGATATGTGCATCCAGAACATGTTCAGACATTGGAGATGAAGGTCAAATGAGTCTGTAGGTGATGGTCACAAATAGGAGGAAAGAGTTGGGGAGGCCTAGCAAGGTCTGGAAGGAGGACAGTCAGGCAGGTGGATCATCATCACGTCATGAGAACCACACATTTTCCTTGGCTCTGTAAGAGCTGTGAGGTCTGAGAAGGTCGTGCAGCCCAGGTGAACCGACTGAGGCCTGGCTGTGAGTATCAGGAAGGGGTGTGAGGATGTTGTGGCGTGGCCAAGTGGTGATTCTGTAACTTGGGAGAAGAGTATAACCTAGCTGACATGGGCCAAGAAAAGGCATAGTGTGGACATGGGTGGCCGTAGCCCTACTCTGGGACCTGTTTGAACTTGGTAGCAAGGCTAGGTTTCTTCCTCAACCCTCAGAACTTTGTTTTTACTCTGGGATGGTTCTGCCTGCAGGGCAGCCTGTCTTCCAAAGCTCTTGGTCTTCATGCCCAGCTGGCTTAGCTTGCCAGCCTTGCTCCCCCGCTGCTCCAGGCTGCTCGTCAGTCTGGGAGGCTTTGTCTTCTTCATCTATTCCTGGTGGGACAGCGGGACAGGCAGAATGTGGACAAAGTGAGAGTGTCTGCGGGGCAGAGGGTGGACAGGTCTGTTCTCCCCTTGCTCCTAGGTACTGGCCGGGATGAATGTCTACCCCTCAGAATTTGAAGACATCAAGGAAGAGTACAGTGTGCGCGGCTACCCCACCATCTGCTATTTCGAGTAAGTCCCCTGCTTCGCCTCTGATGCTCTCTCCCCTCCATGATGGTGTTTGCATCCCTGGCTCAGCAACCTTATCTCTCCACATTTCACAGGAAAGGACGGTTTCTGTTCCAGTATGAAAACTACGGGTCCACGGCTGAGGACATTGTGGAGTGGCTGAAGAAGTAAGCGGGGTGTTCGCATTGGTGGGGTGTGTGTGTGTGTGACCACATTTCATTTTTTTCTCCCTTACTGTCTGTCTGATGGGTAGAGGTATTTTTCACCCAAGACTTCAGGTTTGAGAGAAGCTTCCACTGCAGGTCTCTCTGAAAGTAGATTGGCAGTTGAACACTTATTTCAAACTTAACCCTGTATTAGGTGCCATGAAGCTACTAAAAAACACTCTGGTGCCGTAGATTGCATAGCGCTTTGCCGGTCACCATGCACTCCCCACAGATGCTGCTTCGAAGCGACCTTGTGATCCCTGTTCTGTAATGAGATGAGATCCTTATAATGCAGACCACCCTCTAACCTGGAGCCCCCACATGCAGGTGGGGGACTTTGGCATGACGAGCTGCCCCTGACTAGGGTGTTGGCTGGAGTCTGTCTGCCCCCCACCTCCCCACTCTCCTGGAAGCCTCCCCAGGCCCTCCCAGCTGGGCGTGCACTCCGCTCGCTTTGCACGCCGCCTGCCCTCACGGCCGGTGCGTGGCTAGTCGGCACAGCTCTTGGAATAATCACAGCTAACATTTTTAGGCTCGACTTTGTGGCTGGCACTGTTCTAAGCACTTCAAGTGGATTCTTACGTAAACCTCGGAACAGCCCTGTAAGGAAGTTATTACTATTCACTTGTTTTGTGAATGAGGTAGCTGAGCGCTGTGATGAGGTAGCTCACTGAAGCCCCAACAGCCGACAAGTAGCAGGGCCGGGCGGGCTCCAGCTCCCCACGGCCCAGTTCTGCTCCCTGTAGTCCCCTCTGAGCCCCTTCCCCTAGTTGCCAGAATGCTGGATATTTATCAGCATCATTACCTGAGGGGCACAGAGTTAATTAATTAGTCATCCAAAGATGTAGAAGTTGAAAATGTGTATTTTCAGAATGAGACAGGAGCATGAATTTTGTACCAAAAAAAAAAAAAAACCCCAGGAAACAAACTGTCAGATTCTAAAGATTGAAACTCTCAGTCTTCGGTTCTGTTGGTTCCCAGGGACCCAGGAGATAAATCACAGTGACAGCACCATGTTTGCATAGTGTCTTTTATTTCCTGGGAGCATTTTCACACCTCTTCCCATCTACCACCTCACTTCCAGCCCCTGCCCGGGAAGGCATTATCTTAACCCGGGGCCTTCTCTTCCCTGTTTTCTTTTTTCATTTGATAAGAAGAATGTCCTTTCCTCCAACCAGACATCTCTCACTCTGCTTTAGGGGGATGGTTTCAACAATAGCAATCTCATTTGTCACCAGAGCATAAAATTTATCTGTGTCCCTCCTTCCTTTTCTAACCTTTTCTGGTTTCAAAATACACACTCATACCTTCTTAGAAGGATAAGGTTTGTTTGTTTTAAGAGTGTTCAGAGTTGCTTGCTAACCCTAGCCAAGAGGAGCATATTGATGGAGTTTCTGAGACAGGTTATTGTCTCCCGCTGGAGCCTGCCCCTGCAGCTCTTCCATGAGACTCTGTTCTGCCCCCGACCCCAGGACCACCTCTGGTCTCTGTCCTGGGCTGGTGCCTCCCTACTTTGCAGCCTCACCTTCCTCCCTCTCCTCACTCCCCACGGGAATGAAGGAAACCTTATTAGCAGTTCCTGGTCCATCCTGGGTCTCCAGGCTGAGAAGTTTGGTGCGGTGCCTCTGGGTCTCCCTGGGCAGCCCCTCCCCAGACAGCGGTGATCACTGTGCTGAGGCACACACGAGGGGGCAGCTGCTCCAAAGGCATGGCTGCAGCCCACCCCAGGTGGCAGGGGCAGGGAGGCCACCTCCACGAGGACCCCGGGGAGCCACCTTATCTCGCACCCCCAGTAACAGCCAGTGACGCCGCTGTGGTACCAACTGGCTTAATTTTTTAAAAATCTGTTCGGGTTTTTAGTCTATTCAAGCCATACATGTTACTATAGAAAATCTTTAAAAAATAGTTAAGCAAAAAGACAAGTTCCCCACCCCACTACCCGAAGATAACATGTTCTGATGTTTTGGTGAATTTCATTCCACATGACCCCAGATGCCCAGCTCAACGTATGGTTTTGCCCTGGGCCAGGTGTTTTAAGTCTTTACTGGTTTTCCTCCCAATTCTGGGGGTAGCAGTGATCCCACCTTTCCTGCTTACTTGGGCCTCTTCATGGGCCGCTCACGCTTTATGTGCGGCCAAGTGTGGAAGGACGAGACTGGGTCCTGTGACTGACTGTGGCAGGTGGGGACTGTGGGAGACCAGGTGGGGGGTGCCTGGTGTGCGTGGTGGCTGGGGGCTCGGGCCCAGAGGTGTCTGTCCATTGTGGCACATGTGCCCTCCTGTGCCGACGGCCGCATTTCTCATTCCCGCTCTGCAGGTTTCATGCTGCTGAGATGGGCTTGGCAGACTGAGGTGCATAAGCAGCTATCCATTTGACCCACTAGCCATTTCTGCCTATGCACTTTTATTCTGGCCTCAAGTGAACTGGAAACAGTCACAAAGCTCCTTGGCTTGTGCGCTCGCTGCATCTTCTCACCCGTGGCGTGTGTTCCTGCTGCAGACTAGAGTCTTCTTGGTCCTGGAGAGCCTGAGTTACGGGATTGGATGGAAATGTAAAAGTCAGTGAATTCTGCCCTAGCAGTTCCCCTTTTAATATCTGCATTTTCTCTAGAATAGATGTAGTTTACCTCAATCCTGCTTAAACACTTCAGAGAATAGGTTGTAAATGGATTTTGAGGTCGCCCACTCATGTGAATTATTTCTGTGATTTAGGTCATGATATCCAGGAACATTTGGGTAGTATTTCATAGATTTACAAAGTACCTCACATCCATTATCTGTTTAGATGTACCTGAGAAGTAGAAGAAAGGCCTGCAAATGTACTGTCTTGGAGATGTTTTACGTCGCTGGTTGCCTGAGCCCCTAGAGCTGGGAGTGGAGAAAATAGGACTCTCTACTCCCAGCTTGCGTCTCTTTTCCCTCTCAGCTGTAGACAGAAGGTTCTTACTTCTGCTGAGCTAAAGTTTCTTTCCCTGGAGTGTGTCGGTGTTGGTCCTCTTTGGGGCCATGGAAAATGAGTCTGGATCTCCCTAATGGAGTCTGAAATGTCTGAGGATAGCTTTTGTGTTCCTACACCTTCTCTACTCCAGGTTAAACAGCTCCTGTTCCTTTAACCATCCTGTTCTCATCCCATCTTTTACTCAAAAAGGTACTGGGTAACTACAGTGTGCTAGGGGCAGGAGGTAGAGGTAAGAGGGAGCCCAGTCTTCAAGGAGCAGACAGTAAAAAGCATAATTCAGTAGCAGCACTCAGCCTGACTTCCACCTGATCCCTCTCTTTCCAGTAGCCCTTTTACCACTAAGCCCAGCTCTGCAATCCTCTCCAGAAAGTACACTTCCTGTTGTCCACTGGGTAGGAGAGGGGTGCTCCCCCACCCCAGCTACTGGAGTGAGGGGCAGGGTCTGAAGGCCTAGCTGCTCGAGCTTTCAGTGTGCTTCCTGTTCCCTGCCCCAGGCCGCAGCCCTGGGCACAGCAGCGTGCTCCGTGTCCCCCGCCCCCTCTCCGCACTGCAGGGTTCTGCCCGCCATTTTGCTAAGTCAGTTTTCTAGCTTCTAAAATTGCACTGACCTGTTTTTCTTTCTTGTTGTCTTTTTTCTTGTTCCCTTTGCTCCTTTCGGTTCGTACTTTTTTTTTCAACTCTCGTGCTATTATTTTAGGGGCTTTGGAGTGTATTCTCCTGAGTTTAACTAGAAGTTTCTCACGTGCTTTTGTATGCTTATTCTGCTGTGAAGTCATGCTTCTCCAGTCTGTGTGTATGCTCATGCTGGGTTTTAAGAAAATATTTTAATTTTTGAATAAATTCCATTCACATAATTAAAATAATTTTTAAAAGATACAGTTTTCAGTTGTCACTTCCATCTGTTCTTTCTGTTTTATTCTCCCTCCCACCCCAGAGGTAACGACCTTGATTAGTTTATGGAGATACAAGCAAATGTGAATAAGCATTTTTTTCCCTCTCCCTATTTTATGCAAAAGTTAACACATAATGAACTGTTCCTATGTCTCTGCAGTCTGTCCACATCAGTGCATAGAAAGCTCCCTTGTTCTTCTTTACCCTGCTTAGCCCTCTGTTCTGTGCATGGACTGCAGTTGTGTGCACAGACTACCTGCAGACACTGGGTGGTTTCTAGTATTTGTTAATGACACATCATCTACAATGAACACCTCTGAATGTAGATAATTTGCATGAATGCAGGTATATTGGAAAGATAAATTCCCTGAAGTGGAGTTTGGTGCTGTTTTTGAGGAGTTGGTGTTTTGAGCCCAAGGATAGGAAACTAGGTTTCTGGGTGTTGGTCTGGGACCATTGTCTGGCTGGTGACTCATTCCGAAGCTTGACTTGGCCACCATCCCCACCTGACATTGGACATACATGGGCTGAGGGTGGTTGGTCCTCTCCCTGATTCTTCCCATTGCCAGGGACCAGAGTGGCTAAGGCCACCAGTGGGGCCTAGTCAGAAGCACCAGAGAGGACTGCTGAAGGTGACATGAGACCCAGGCTCTGCCACGGGGTGGGGGTGGCAGGTTTCCCCTCTGTTGGCCACGTGTGAGGATGGTGAATCCCACTGTGTTGGCCACATTGCTCTTGTGAATTCTCAGGCTGGGTGCTGGAACTTCCCACTTTTTTTTCTACTTTAGGCTCTCAAAGGCAGGAAACAGTGGTTGTCTTTTCAGATTTGTCATCCTAAAAGGTTTTTCAAACCAGCAATTAAGGCACTCTGGCAAAGGTACTATAGCAGCAGAGCACAGGGAGTTTATGTCACCAGCAGTCTTGTCTTCAGCTTTGGAGCAAAAGAGGTCACCCTGCGAGCTGGGATGTGGCTGTCAGCACGGTTATCCCAGGTGGAAGCAGGCTCCAGGAAGGTTAGGCTGAGTCCTGAGATTTTGCAGAGAGTAGGTGGTACAAATGGAATTTGGATGGACCCCCAAGCGCACCTCCTGCTCCAGCACTGCCTCTGGAAGAACCAGATATCTTGGTTCCTGGTCTCTAGGAAGGATTAGTGACATAGCATAGACTCTGTCATAGGTAGGGTGTCCCCAGCCTTGTTCCCTTGGCCCGACTCTTCCTCCTCATGAGCATGCTCCCAGGCCGGTCAGTGAATGCCCCTCCCGCTAACGTGGCAGCCTCCCCTCCCAGCCCCTTCCTCAGCCCAGATTTGAATTTGGTCTATCTCAGACACCTGGCCTCTCTCTGGCCTCCTTGTCCCCACACACCCACCCCCTCCCCCTATTCTCCCCTCTCCCTGCTGCCTGCCCTGTGGGGCACCACTAAACACAACAGTAAGCTTTTCCAAAGGTCATTCTTGGCTGTTGCTATTTATTCATGCCAGTTTGCTGAAAGTTTGAAAGTTCTTGAGAAGCTACTAAACCCCTAGATTCCTGGGAGGAAGTGAGATTTCTTGAGCTTACTAGCGAGCTCTAGCTAAAAGCCACTGTGTGTAATAGGACATCAGCTAAGCACTTCTGGGGCTTTGAGGGGAGGGCAAAGGTCTGCAGGGACAGACCACTCACCCCTCTGCTCCTTCACCAGGGGGGTTTCTGGGGAGCCCCAAAGCAGGCCATGCCGAGCCAGCTGGGGGCTTTGTGCCGGGGGCTGGATTTTGTAAGGGCTGCTAAGGCCCCGGGCTTGCTCTGAGCTCTGCCTGTTTTTGGTCTTCCAGTCCGCAGCCGCCACAGCCCCAGGTCCCTGAGACTCCCTGGGCAGATGAGGGCGGCTCCGTTTATCACCTGACCGATGAAGACTTTGACCAGTTTGTGAAGGACCACTCCTCTGTCCTCGTCATGTTCCATGCCCCATGTGAGTGGAACCTCGCTCCTCCCTGTCACATCCCTCTTTCCCTCAGTGTAGGATGAGCGCTGCTCTGGAGTGGGAATCCAGGGAGCTCTTGCTTGTTGGAAGCCTCCTCTGTGCCAGGGATACACTGGTGCCAGGCAAGGCTCCCCAGCCTCGCAGTGCACACAGCCTACCCTGCACCCCCAGGGGAACAGCACCGAAGTCCTGGTCAGGCCACATGTGTCCCTTAGCTCAACCTGGCGGACCTGAGTGCCTTCCTCCAAGCCAGCTGAATTGAGAAATGCAGACAGATTTCCCAGAATGGAGGCCTGAGGACTGGAAGGGTCCTTGGATGTTATCTAGAATGGGAGTCACCCCTCCTATTACAGGTGTGCAAACAGAGGCCCGAGAGGGCCTGTATACTGCCTAAAAGCTGAGGACACGGTGAGGCCAGGGCTGGAGCCTCAGACCCCCCAGTATCCAGAATGCCTGCTTTGCTTCACCTGGCGTCGGCCACAGTCTGGAGCAGCCACAGTGGAACGAGGAGGGAAACTGAATGCTGTGAAGTACATTTGCCATAATGGCTGGAGGACCTGTAGCTCAGGACTTAATCTAGGCCAGTACCCTCCCCATTCCCATGTAGAATGGAAAATTGATTTAATTCACTTCCAAAAGAGAGAAGGCTGCCCCTGGAAATGTGAGCAAGGATGCGTGAGAGCAAGGGGATGACAGCCCAGGGCACAGAGTTCCAGGGAGCAGCTCCCGAGAAAGGCAAGCATCCAAGTGGGGGAAGAGGCAGGTCCCCAGCACCTGTGATGAGGTGTGTGTATGTGGGGTGCTCTTCTCTCGTAGCTTCTTGCCAGCCCTTTGGCTCAGTGATGGTGGGTAAGAGAATTTGGAGGAGGAAAAAAAAGCAAGAAATAACTACGGATCATGTCAATTGTCAAGTCCATAGAGGCGTATTTGGTGTCGAGAATGCATTACTAATTGTCTTAGTCATAGGGGCCCTTATGCTGACATTTGTGCATCACCCTATGGTGATGACATGGCTTCCTGCAGGGGCATTTCCTCTCATCTAACCCACAGTGCCACAAAACGAATATGCTTAGCCCCATTTTACAGATGAGGAGACTGTTGCACAGAGAAATGGCAGAAATTGTTCACTGCTCCTTGAGTCCTGTACTGTTGACCCTGCCCTTCCCTTCTCCTGCAGCATCAAATGGGTTTGATTAGTTGGGAATTGTTCATAAACGGACCACGACTGGGCTTTCCCCAGCTCCTTTCTCATAAGTGCCAAATTCTAAAGCGAATCCAAAGGAAAAGTATTCTCTATGGCCTTTTTTCTTCTGAATTTCTAGAAAATGGACAGAAAAGAAAAAAAAGGAGTCTCAGAGAGCCTCCTGATTAAGGACATTGACAGGGCTTTAGGGGCATGTCCTCCTGGTTCTGCCGAGGCCTTAGTGAAGCATCCTTACAGTGGGAAGTCCCCGAAGGGCTGCCCGCCAAACAGCTCCGCATCGTCCTCCCAGTGGGAATGCACCCCTACCAGCCCCAGAGTTGCTGATGGAAACTGTTTTGCAGGAAGTTATGTTGCATCTAGAGCTGAAATCACCCTGTCCCAGCAGTAAAGGCAGATACTGGCTGGCTGGCTATTTCAGTTCTGCCACGGGAACTTCCCCTCTGTGTGTTGTTCTTTCCGGGCTGCATCAAAAGAGCCACCCAGCTGCTGGAATCGTGCAGACTGATTTGAGTAGTGGTTTGTGGTTTATGCATCTCAGCATGATGGATATGTATGCCCTTTGGTGGATCATGTCAGTTAGTCAAAAAACAACATGTACCAGATAGATTGGAATTGTTAAATAATAGTTTATTAAGCCCTTTCTTTTTAAAAACCCTGGTTGCAAACTGGACATTATTTTGTCTGTGTTCTTTTTTTAGTCTTTGGCTTGGAGCAGTCCATTGTAGTCGCTGGTGCTGGCAGGGTCTGGGGCCCAGAGCCCTGGCTGTAGGGTCCTTCCCTTCCCCCTGCTTTCACTACACATCCTCTTCCTCTCTGAGTCAGGAGGATCTCAGTCATTACTCCCTCCATCCAGAACCTAAGTCACCTGTGGCCATAGAGTAGGGCTTAATGAAGGAGAAAATAAATGAAGTTGTTTAGAGCTTGGAGAATGAGAAACCAGAAGGCAGCTTTTGTTTTCCCCATTAGTCATAATTATTAAGATATGTTATGAATACCCTGCTCTCACTTAGCAAATGGAAACATCCAAGGCTTCTATTGGTGGGTCTCCCTGTTAGGGACTCTGTGCTTTGGTGTCTGCCAGCCCCTGGCTCTACATGTGTGTGGCTGTATGGGTTTAGTTCTGCTGGGCTGGCAGAGTGAGAGGAATTGGGCCAAGAGCCTGGGGTGAAGCTTCTGATGCACTGCCTCTAAAGTTACCATCAGATGGAATGGCTCTGCATTAAATAATCTTTGCACTGTCCTTTATCTAGAAGTGCAATCTGTAGCCTGGGAAGGGTGGACGGCATATGGGTAATTAGAATTCAGAGCCCAGGAGGGGTGAACTGAGAGCAGAGTCCTCTTAGCTGCCTAGCGGTGCATCTCATGCCCTACAATGACCAGGCAGCCACTTGCTCCATGTTTGAGGGACCCAGAGCAAAGACTACCTCGCAGGAGGCCGAGGCAGGCCATGCTGTCCCAGCTTCTCAAGTGCATAGAAGGTGAATTCTGCAAATGTGGGTATTAGAGGGATCAATCCTAGACCAAATAGGGAGTAGTTTAGAAACAGACCGTTTTGCACGACATGGACCATAGATTCTCCCAAGAATTGCCAGATGTGCTTGGTTGGTTCTGGGAGAAGATTACTAGGGCGATATGTTAGCTTGTCTTTCTTTTATCAAAAGTGAGTCCTTGTCTTCCTAACTGCTAGGGGGAAAACCGGGTGGGATGGGGCCACTCTGAGGGGAACATCCCCTTGGTGCCTTGTGACTGTGAGTCTGGCTTGGTTCTGTCTACAGGGGGATACTTACTTTTTAATCAGCAATTTGGCTGAAACTATAAAGCACAAGGCTTAGTTCCAAATCTGCAAGGAAAGGATTAGAGTTGGAAACCTAGCTAAAGTATCAAAAACTTGCATTAAGATTTTTTAAAAATCCCAACACTGAAATAGTGGGGCTCAAACTAAAAATCTTAATTCTTATGACTTTTGGATAATTAAAAAGGAATGAATGTACATTTTATACAGGGATAATACAGGAAAGTATAGAGAAGAAAATTAATATCATTCCTGCTGCTGATTCCCAGAAAGAGCCATGAACTCTCTTTGCAGTGTTATTTCTGTGCAAAAAGTAAGTGCTCAGTGCTGTTTCTTTCCTGGTCCCACTTTGAAAGGCCAGGAAGAGAAAGGCTCTTCAGCTTTTGTCCTGAGTGGGGTCTGCCCTAGGTGGGTGCTGCCTGTAGGTTCCAGAGGCAAATCTCTTGGTTCTCTGCCTGGAACCCTCATGAGGGGCCCATGGTACTACACTCCTGGGTTGTTGGCAGGAAAAGCACACAGCCCCCTGGTTGTTGGCTATTGTCAAACAGCTCCATTGGACCCCTGCTTCTTTACCCTCTTTTCCAACTCTTCTGCAGCTTTCTGCCCAGGTCAGCTTATTTCCCAGTTTACCTCCACCCCTCCTTCCCAGCTAGAGTCCAGTAGAAACCCACACAGATTCTCCTGCAGCCTCTACACCTGATGCCTGAGTTTCATTGAACAAATATGCACTGGCTCAGCGTGGTGCGGGGCGCTCCATGTACATTAACTCCAGTCCTGGCTCAGGTCACACCAAGGGAGCTGGGGCTGAGGTTTACAGGTTTGCCCCACGGACCCCAGCCTCCAGAATGGGCTGGGCCTGGCGGGGACAGTCTGAGTGCGGGCAGTGGACTCTGAGAGGAGTGTGGGCACAGTGCAGTGTAGGACAGCCCAGGCCCTGGGGGCAGCTTCTGCATCTCCCAGCACTTCCCCTTTGTCATCCATCCGGCCCGCAATGGGGGTCCTGGCATGGAAGGGGAGGCTACAGCACCAGGCCCAGCTCTCTGGTCCCACAGGGAACGAAGATGGTGTCAGGAAAGGGGCAGCGGGACACTGGCTGCTGCTATCTGTGGTGCCATTGGCTTCTTTCTGCAGTGTCCTGAATGAGAAAAGTCCGACTATACATTGTCACCGTCTGTTTTGCTGCAATAACATCCACCTCCTCCTGCCTCTCCATGTACCTCCAGCCCTGTGTTAGGCCGGGGAAGGACATGAAGCTGTAAGCACACTACCTGAGTGAGCGTCGCGTGGGGATGGTCGAAGGAACAAAGTGGGGGCTCCCAGGGAGAGCGTCCCTGAGCGGGGGTGGGGTGGGGGGAGAAGCCCTCCCCCTGTATGTGGGTGCTGAGAAGCAGGAAGGGAACCTAAGAAAGAAGCTACTGGGGAGCCAGAGCCTCCCCTTGCCTCCCTTCCCAAGCCTGCTGGCAGCTCTGCCCTTGTCACCCCTGCTGCATCACCCCCTTTGGCAGGCCTGGGCTGAGAGGTGCTCTCTGCTCCCAGCAGGTGTGTGCTGGAGGCCACTGGGCCCAGCCCACCTTCCAGGGGCTGAGCTTGCTCTCTGGATACAGTAGCAGGTCCCTATCAGACTCTGTCTAGACTTTCTGCTGCTTTATTTTTGCTTTATGCTCAAGTAACATGAGATCTTTTTAGAAAATCTAGAAGGTACAGAGAAATAGAAATGATTAAGGAAAAAAACTACTTATAATCCCATTATCCAAGAAAACACTTTGCACTTTTTGGCATCATTCTTTCTAGTTTCTTTTTTTGTTTCCCTTTGTTTTTAATGTTTACTTATTTATTTATTTATTTTTCATTAAAGTGTCATTGATATACAATCGTATGAAGGTTTCACATAAACAACATTGTGGTTTTGACCACATTTAATGTTTAGTTTTTAAATTAACATTCAGTTACATTGACTTTCTTTCTCCAACACATGTATAGATTTGTGTAACTATCATGCCATGAAATTCCCTCATGCTATCATCTTTATTTTTTAATTGCACAAACGATTTAAGAATAATATTAACATTCTTGTTATTGGCACTGCAAGGTTCAAAGGCTACATAAGAATACAGTGCAGATAGTGAAAAGTCCCCTTACCAGGGCTGACCACTGCTAATAGCTGGTGCATCCTTCTTCTGTGCTTCTACCTAACAGGACTTGGTGTTGTAACCAGGATCATTCCCTATCCATTTTTTTGTGATTTGGTTTTTTCATCTTACCTGTAGGTCTTGAAGATGTTTTCATGTTATTTATACGTAGATGTTGGCATATATCTACCTCAATCTTTTTTAACTGATGAATATTTTATTTAGATATGCCATGGATTTTAAACCTATCTTAACCAAAACCTATCTTTTAAATCTATTTAACCAAAAATGTTGATAGACATTTGTGTTTCACTATTCACATGAACATTTAGAAATGTGTCTAAATATTTACGACTAAATCCTGAAAATGAAGTTGCTGGCCCTGGGGTGTGTGTGCATAAACTTTGATAAAAATTACCAACTTGCCCCCAGAAGGGTTTCACCACACCTGACAGTGTGTGACAGCGCCCACCTCCTCACCAGCCATGGATACTATCAGCCTTTTATGTTCCTACTCAACTGGCAAAAGGGCAACTTGGCCGCAGTTCCCTGGCCTCCAGGGAAGTTGAGCATCTTGCGTATGATAATCAGCCCTCCATATTTCTTCTGTGAACCACCTATTCATTGACACCCATTGCCCATTATTCTACTGGGTTGTCTTTTTCTTTTTGAACTAGAAGTCTATACTCACAGATATTAAGGTATGTTTTCTATGTTCCAAATATTCTCTATTGCTTGCTTCAACTTTCTTTATGGTGCCTTTCATTTTATAAAAGTTGGACAGTTTTTGTAGTCAAATAATAGCTAGAATATTTATTGAGCATTTATTGTGGATCAGGTATTGTTTTAAGCACTTTCCATATATTAACTCTTTTCATCCTCACAACAAATCCTGTGAAGTAGATATGATTATTCCTATTTTATAGGTTAGGAAAGGGAGGCACCAAGAGCTTGAGAAATTTGCCAGTGGTCATATAGCCAAAAGGTAGAGAGAGCCAGGATCAAAACCCAGGCAGTCCTGGAGTCCGTAGCCTCCCCACTGAGCCTTTCTCCAGTCCTGTCTTTTTCCATTCTGATGTCTGGGGTTCGTGCATTGCTTGGGAAATCCACCCCCAGGATATAAAAATAGTGCTCCATACTTTGTTATAAGATTTTATTTTCTCATTTCATCCTTTAATTCATCTGTATTTTTCATTTGTTGTGCCAGGTGAGAGGAAGGGATTTAATTTTATTTCTTTAAGTCCTTTTCTCCATGCATCTTTTTCCTTTACATTTTACTTAACATTATCTTGTAAGTATTTTCTTGTCATTAAAAATGCTTTTTTGTACATGCTTTTTGTGGTCACGTAATATTCCATTGTATAATGGCACCATAAATTACTTAACCAGCACCATAATGGTGAAGGTTCGAGTTGTTTCCCGTATTTCCCCATTATAAATCATGCTACAGAGGACATTTTCATACATAAAGATTTGTCCACATGTCAGATTATTTCCTTAGGATAGAAGCCTGAAAGGAAAACTTTAAAAGTTTGTTATCCACATTTTATACTAATGTAAAGGAAAGGAAAAAGCTGCAATACTCTCTCTGTATGAGAAGAAGGCTGTGTGATGGATGGAGGCATCTGTCGGTGTGAGTCTGCTCCCGAGTGGCTGTGAGTGCCTGCCAGTCAGCTTGGGTGCACGTACAGCTGGAAGCTTCAAAAAGTCCTGACTGTTACATCTTTTTGTGTTGACAGATAGTAACTGCACTCGTTGGGGTGAGGATTTAATAATGTGTGTAACTGTTGAATCACTGTGTTATATACTTGAAACCAATAAAACATTGTATATCAACTACACTTCAATAAAAAGGATAAGTCAAAGAGAAAGAAAGAGCCCTGAGGTCTCAGGAGAACTGTCACAATGTTAAAACATCAGTGTTCCTGCTAGCATCTGTGGGAACCCCCTTCCCTGGCAGGCCCCAAGACAAATTTTAGTCAAGGCAGCATGGATTGGAAAATCCAAGCTCCTTTAGAGTTCCAGTTTACCAGGGAGCTTTCCAGATTAATCTAGTCTCCTGGAAAATTTCTGGTTCCAGGATCCAGTAAAGTCTGTAGAGCTTGTCTATAATAAGATTGGAGGTGTTACTGAGTCAGTGGAATCCAGAGGAATCTGAAGACCTGGGGTTGACAGGAGGCCAGTGTTCCCACAGGCAGAAAAGAGTGTGATTGAGGAGTTGGCGTGCAGCCTTCGTGCCAGATCATGAACACCAGCCTAAGTGCAGTTACACAGATGATAAAAACCCAACAAGCAAGTCTGGCAGTGAAACTTAATGGCCTATCAAATTACAATCAGGACACTAAAATGCAGCCCGCCAGAGTCCTGCTGTGTCTTATAAACCCTCCCGCTCTGGCTGTCGCGCAGCCCATGCAGCTGAGACATCCTGAAGGCCAGGCCCAGGGGCCTGGGGCCGGGGTGACGGCGGGCACTGCCTATGATCCTGGTCGCCCAGAACAGGTGGGTGTCAGTGAGGTAGTTGCTCAGCCAAACCTTTCTCCTCCTTGGGGTCTGGCTAGTCTCCTCATCATAGACTCTGTTTACAGAGGTTTATTGCTTAGTCCTTAGTCCCTTGTTCAAGAAACAGAGGAAATCGATGCTAGAAGTGAGAATCATAATGACATCAAGAGAAGTCTTAAGTTATGTATGGGAAACTTTAAAACAACATCCATAGGTATTGGAGATTTCTGAAGATGTTTCCAGACTTAGTAAGGAGCAGGGGAAGTGTGTAAATGGTGGTAGGGAGGGGTACATGTATAGTAGCATGCATGGTAACTGGTGTGGCTGCCAGTTATACTAAATAGAGCTGTTAGTTAAACTAGCAACTGTTTGGGTACAAGGCATAACTCTTGCCCCAAAAGAATTTAGTTCTTGTGTGCACAGGTATAAACCTGAACAATACAGCCGTGAGGTTAATTCATTCAAAAATTGTGTGGGACGCCATCCTCAGTAGCAGGGATATGGTGGTGAGCTACACAGACAGCTACGTCTGTATGAAGCTGATGTTCCAGCTGGGGGGATGGACTGGTTCAAGCATGTAGATTACTTCCCAGCTGTTTTTTCCAGTGGAGAAAATAACAGGATATTGGAAGAGAGCTTGATGGGATGAGGCTCCTTTGGGTTAGCTAGTCAGGGAATTTCTCTGTAGAAGTGAAATTTGAGCTATAGCCTGAATGATGTGGAGTGGTCAGCCGTGCAAAGACCTTCCCCAAAGGGAGAAGATGGGGTTCCAGGCACGAGCACATTGAGAGCCCTGAGGTAGAAAGGAGCTTGGTGTAATCGGAAGAGCAGGAGGGGGCCCCCAGGCTGCAGCTCAGAGGCCAGGACAGGAAGGAGGAGACGTGCGTTGAGGCCGGAGGGGAGGAGGGCCAGAAGGTGTGGGGCTTGTGGCCGTGGTAAGGAGTCTGGGTTTTGATCTCCCTGAAATGGGAAGCCACTGGGAAGTTCCAACCAAGGGAATCTGACTTGTTTTGAAAAGATGCCCTGGCTGTTCCCTAAATATCAGAGGACTGCAACCTAACAGTCACAAGTCAGTACAAAATTAAATGCCAGAGTAATACGAATAAGAAGTGTTTTTGAGAGAGAAAAAGGTGGTTCACTGGGGCTGGAGTGAACTGGAGACTCAGAGCAGGGCCCTGCTGGGCGCTGTATGTGGAGAAGCCTTCTCCAAAGTCAGGGGCTGTGGTGGGGAGGGGTGGGTGCTGGCAGATGGAACTTCAGGGAAAAAGGTGGGCTCGTGGACACAGTGAAGGGAGCTCCCGCCAGAAGATCTCCTTTCTAACCCTGTTGTAGTGGTGGCCCTGAGGCCTGGGTTTATCATTTCATCTCCCACAACCACCATTTCTGGCTCTGTCGAGCTCTGTTCTTTCTCTCATGGGGCTGCCAAGATAAAGTGTGTGGAAGCCCAGAGCAGAAAACACTTGATTACTTGGGAAGGTCTGGGAGACAAGGCTGGAAGTTCAGGAGACAGCCGTGTGTGCAAGCTGGAGTCTGGGCGTTGCCTGACTTAGGCAGGCCCCAGCCATCTCTCTTATGTCCATGGCGGACATCGCAGGTTGATCACAGCTCTTCTTTCCAGAGAGCCAATTCTCAGTCTCCGAGTCCATTCCTGGCCCGCCGCTGATGGAAGCTGGCAGGTGATATGGAGTCTGTCTGCCACCCCAGCAGGGCAATGGCACCAAAGCACTGGAATCTGATAAGCATACGAAAGTGAATTCTCTCATCTTCAGGGGTCCTGCCACACTAACTGGGACATTTTGGAAAGAAACAGCAGAGTTTTCTGAGTGGCAGTGGCTGGCTTTTCTTTGTCTCTCCTCCTCCTGCCCCCACTCTAGTCCCACCGCCCACCTGACCATGGACCCTGCTGGTACTAGCCTGACACCATTCATGTCCCGTTTAGGGGGCAGGGTGGTCAGGGGGGCATCTCCTTCCTGCTTCTCTCGCTTCCTGCAGAGGCCATTTGGTGCCTCGAGCCTGGGGCTCCTGAGGCCTGCCCAAGTGCCCTGCCTTGCACCTGCGGGGCTGAGCGGGGCTGACTCGGGCCGTTCTCGTCCTCCTCCCAGAGCAGACTCAGCTCCTGGGTGGCGGACCCGTCCGCAGCAGGAGTGCCTGCGAGCTTCCTTTTTCTGACGTCTCCCCGTTGCATGGCCGCCTCCACCTCAGTCAGGGGAGATCAGCCTGGGAGCATGGGGATGGGGTGGTCACCTTGGGTAGGGTGCAGGGAGCTGTCAGCCTGGACGCAGGCCTGGGGGAGGAGACCTTTTAAGAATTGTAGAACCTTCTCTTCCTGACCATAAGACCCAAAGAATGACTTATTCCTTTTATTTTAGAACCCCCCCCCCCAAATTTTTTTTTTAAGTCTCAATATATTTGTTAAGTTAGTAGAATCTTTCTAGACTCTCCCATTTACTCCTGACATGTGGACCGGCATGGACGGATACCTGAGTCTGGACACCTGTGGTGCCTCTCCATGTTATTCCACCCCACTCCCCCAGGGAAAGTGATTGCCTTGGAGTCAGGCCTCTGCTTTGGCCTTATAACCTGAGGTCTGTGAGCCAGTCAGGGAGTCTGGATCCCTCTGAGGCTATATGTAAATTTGGAGTGTATAAGCATCGGTATAGGAGAAGGGGAGGAGAAACTTTAAATTCTCAAGAGTATCAGTGACCCTAAAAAGCTGAGGAGGACCCTCCCCCTTTTGCTGTCATGGGCAGCCGCTGCCTTCAAGGAGAGGCCCACGTGGTGCTCCAGACTGGACTGTGGGCTCTGTGTTTTCCATCTGGTGGACAGCTCAGTGCAATAGAAACAGCACTGTGTGCTCTATGTGCTTCAGGCACACTCTGTTCATGGGCTCTGTGGCCATTCCTGAGAGTCTTCATAGAATCTGTATGAAATTTTTCCATGGGGAAAACATTTTCAGTTCCAAAGAAGAAACTTTGCAAAACAAAACAAAAAAGCCCTTTGGAATCTGATTGTTCAGAAAATGACAAATGAGTTGTGATAGCAATAAATCTCATTTCTGAAAAGTAATGTTCTGATGTTTCAGCGTTGTGGTGACCTTGATGCCCCTGTGGTTCATGGGGGTCCTGAGTGGGCTCTGGTCCGGCCACCAGCTCACAGGTGTCCTTCTTTCTTGGGCATGCTTGAGAAGGACGAGCATATGTTGATACAGCTGAGAACTGTAGCCATTCTGTAGTCTGGTTCCACTGTGGTGGTTCCCTCTACTGAGTCATCTATCTCATGGCTTCCCTGGCGTGCTGTGTCCACAGGAGGAGCTTGATGGCCCTGCCTGGGAGCTCTATGGTCACCTAGATTTTCTGTTAGCAGTGGGGAGGGGCAGGGCAGTGGCTGTGGGTCCCTTTGTTCTTGGGAGGGTGGAGCTAGGCCTGGACTGAGGAAGCTTGGGATGGGCAGGAGTAGAACGGATGTGTTTGCCTCTCGGTGCCACCTGGAGCTGAGCTCTGCAGGAATGACCTCAGAGGAGACAGGAGCTTTCATCTCAGCCGAGTGCTCAGATGGAGGCAGGGCTCAGTGGCTTCCAAGGGGTGTGGGAGGTCTGATAATCCTGGTGGAGCTGTCTTCCTTTTTCTTAACAATTGGTAGAATTGGGGTGCTCTTGGCTCCCACATGGTAACAACCCATGAGAAGCCTGAGGCACATCCCTGCCATCCACTTAGCCTGGTTCATTCAGGGCACCCACACAGCCAGGCTCACCTTTCCAGCAGTCTCGAGCCTGAGCTGGTCTGGACCTCCTTGCTTCCCAGCCGCTCCAGCATAGAAGCCAGAAAGTATTCTTTCTACTAAAGTGAAAACAGCTTACAAATGTCCTGACGTCACCTACACAAAGTGCATATGTCCTTTTTAATATATCAGATTTTATTATTTGTCACATCTTACCGCATTCGTGTGGTTCTGAGAGGGAAAGCAGTCTTGATCCCAGGAAAATGCCATTAGCGTGGAAGTGACAAAGTCAGATCCCTGTGCCTGTCATATTTCCTCCCATGTGGGAACAGCAAAAACCAAAACTTATTTCCCCACACTTTTGCTTCTATAAATTCTTATTCCCAATTGAAGGCCCAGACTCCCTTGCCCTGGAGAAGATGAGGGTGGTGATAACAGCAGGGTGCTGAGAGGCGCACACCTGCCTGTGGCTGGCTTCCAGCCAGATGGGGTTCTCGGCCCAGCTCTGTGACCTGTGGCTGTGTATGTAGCCTTGGGCAGTCACCCCTCCCCCCCCTTGGTTTTCTTGGTTTCTTTCTTAAAATGGAGATAATGTTGGTTCAAATCTTGTAGGGCTACTGTGAGGACATAAAGCCTGCAGAGAAGGGCCTTGCACGCAGGCCCTAGAAACATATTGCTGGTGTTGTTCATGTAGTTCCTTCATTTTTGCTTCCCCACCCCCAACCCCAGTGGATTAGGCGAAAGCTTTCTTTCTCCCCTAGTGCCTGATCTTTCTCCCAGTTACTCTGGTGTCTGGGAATGGGGCCCAGCTGCCTTACAGAGGCAGGCACATCCCTGAGGCCTCAGTGCTATGGGAATGGTTTCTCCTGATCTCTGTCTACAGGGTGTGGACATTGTAAGAAAATGAAGCCAGAATTTGAGAGTGCAGCAGACGTCCTCCATGGAGAAGCAGACGTAAGCTTCCTTTCCTTAATCTTCCACCACTGTTTTGTTTTAAAGAATCAATGGCATGAATCATCACAGTGGCTTACCGTGCTCGCTCTACAGCAGCTCACCTGCTCCCTCTGGGTCTGCGGTATTTCGTGGCCCTGAGCAGACTGTCTTAGTCAGGTGGGTGGGGCCCCCTCCAGGATGGCAGCATGCACAGAGACTCTAGGTCATGTTCCTGGACCCATTCAGGGGACCTCTGCCGGGTCATGGCTCTGGGGTGAAGCCCCAAAGTTCTCTGTCTTTTTCTGGGGCTCTGGCCATGGGGAACGGTTGCAACCTACATGGCCTGCTGGTGGGGCAGACTTAAAAGCCGCTTCTCAGCCCACAAATGAGAAATGATGGGCATGTTGTTCAGTTGTTCCCTCGGGGCCAGCCACCCCAAGTGAAGTCCGGGAAGGTCCAGGGTGGGGTGGGGGCTCTTTTGCCGGCGCCGCGTCTGAGGCTGTCATGCATGGTTGGCCTCTCCCCCACCCCAGAGCTCTGGTGTCCTTGCAGCTGTCGATGCCACTGTCAACAAGGCCCTGGCAGAAAGATTCCACATCTCCGAGTTTCCTACACTGAAGTATTTTAAGAATGGAGAGAAATATGCAGTACCTGTGCTGAGAACAAAGAAGAACTTTATTGAGTGGATGCAAAAGTAAGTGTGATGGTCTTGATAACACATCTTGATCTTGGCCTTGAGGAGATGAAATAAACCTTGGGGGCACTGGCCTTGGCTCAGGGCCCCAGGAGCCAAGACAGATTTGACATCCCCAATCCTAAAGCCTCCTCTGTCGTGCTGACCACGTGTCTCATCTGGCAGGTCCCTGGAGGCCTTTCCAGATGCAGTTTCATCAGCTCCAGTGGGCCGCCTGTTTGTTTTTTTAGAGGACCCACTTTCCCCATACCTTAGCCCCTAGCAATAAAGCCATCACATTTTATTCCGTCCCCTTTGAACAAATGAGGGAAGTACAGGGCTCTTCACATCCACAGCCGGACACATTGGGCCCAGGCTGGCTGGTGGGTGATGGGGCCACCAGGAGGGTCCACTGGGCATCCTGTAGTGGTTCAGGGTTGAGAATAAGACTTCACAGTGCTCTCTCAGCCTGTGTATCAGTTTTCTAGTTTGCCTCAAGTAAACAGACTGCATGGCTTAACAGAAGTTTATTTTCTGAGAATTCTGGAGACTAGAAAGTATGAGGTGAGAGTTCGGCAGGGTTGGTTTCTTCTGAGGCCGCACTTCCTGGCCATCCTCTCCCTGGGTCCTCACAGGGTCTTCCCTGTGTCTGTGCCCTGATCTCTTCAAAAGCGCTGGGGGCTAGGACTTCAACATAGGAATTTGGTGGGTGTGGGAAGGGGGCACAGTTCATCCCACAAGAACCTGCAAGTCCAGAGAACCTGAGTAGCCTTTGGTTACTGGCCCAAGAACTCCCTGCTTTCCTAAAGGACCCCACAGCACTAAGCATTTCTTCCTCCCAAGAGGGTGGTAACTGGCCCAGCACACCACACACACACAAGCACACACACACACACACACCTGAGTATTCGAGAATATTTCCTCATTTTAGCATTGGGGAGAAGATAAAGTTAAAGAAGACATATTCCAGCCTTTGCAGAGGGCCCTGCTACGTGGTGTGATGATGCCCACATGAGAACCAAGACTTTAGAGTTACAAATTTACATGACAGCTATGCAAAATAGCAGTGTCTGTGGCTTCCTCTGTTAGGACATTGGCCCTCAAACTTGGATGTGTCTTAGCATCATATGCTGTTGAGGTGCTTATTTAAAGTACAGATTTTAGGGTTGCTGTCCCTGAAGCTTTGATTGAGGTGGTGTGAATAGAACCCTCGCCCATAGCATTTTTAAAAACACCAGCTTCTGGATTGGGAGCAAAGTTACCACTAGGTTCAGAGAAGCGCCTGACAAGAGCTGAGTGGCTAAGGAGACCCTGGTCTCAGCTCCTCCGACCTAGTCCCGCTCATCACTGGGGGCGGATTCTAAGAGTGGCCGGGCCTTTGTCTTAGGACCAGAGGGGATGGTGGGTAACCTCCAGAAGGGGCGAGACACTCACTCCTCCGGGGCTTCTGGGTCGGAAGCAGGTTGCTGTTCACACCCGCATCTCCAGCCTCACTCTGGTGCCAGAGCTGCTTCACTGGGAGGGGTTGAGAAGGATGGGGGTTCAGGCAAGCTCCCTGGTCCCTGCACTTCTGGATAGAGAGCCGAGGGAATCAGGAGCCAGAGGCCCACACGCAAGTAGTGAGCACAGAGGGTCTGTGTCCTTTCTGTGCAGAGTTGCTGCCTCTGAGCACCTGGAAAGCCCCGAGGGTGAGAGCGTGGACTTGTAGCCTGAGAAACCTGCACTCGGATCGTGACCCTCCAGCTATGTACTTGACCCCACTAAGCCTCAGTTTCCACCTATACAATGGAGATGATACTTTTCTCATAGGCTTGTCTAAAGAATTGAACTATGGTGCTTAGCATGGTGCATGGTGTGGAAATACTCAAAGAAAGCTGTCTTTATTATTGATGCCGGCTGCCATGTGGAGCTGTAACTGACAGTATCAGTACATGAGTGGTAATCCCTTCCCAGCCTTTGCAAATGCTTTACATCTGTCGACCCATTTCATCCTCACATCCTGCTGAGGCCAGTTTTATTCTTGTTTCCTTGATGAAGACCTTGGGTTCAGAGATGTTACGGGCCTTGCCCAGGGACAAGTAGTAGTTATTTGGGAGCTTGAAGAAAGGAAAGCCTCAGGCCGAGCATGAACAGCAGATGTCTCAGAGATGTAGGATTTAGGCTTGTCACCCAGAAGCAGGGTGAGCAGATGGTGTCAGGTGAGGCTGATGGTATTTCCAGGCTTGGGCACGAGCTGCTGGTGACTAAGAAGTGCCCACCCCAGGAGAGGCAGGATTTCAGGGAAGGGCAGAGTAGAAAGGTCAGGTGGACTGAGTCAACCACAGAGCCAGGGTTTATAATAGGCCCTTGAGGACAAAGAAGGGGGAGGATGACAGGAAGGCTGGGGGGAGGCCAGTCTTGGTTACGAGAGCAGGACTGCCATTAACAGAATGGAGAAGTTGGGGAAGAAAGCTGACCTGGAGGGTAGCGGGGAGAGTAATATGTTCTAAGTCTTACTGGGCCTAGGGTGACAGTGGGGTGACCAGATGGAAATATCTGAAAAACACTTGAAAATTGGGGGTTTGAGATATCCTCAGCCTTGGGGATTATGGAAGCCACCTGGGTGGATGAGATCTTTTGAGAACAGTAGGGGCTCAGAGATAAAACTAGAAGAAGAGAGTGGACTGTTGGAAAGGTGGGCCTCTGTAGGTGCTCAGTAGAGAGGGCATCTGAGGGTGAGAGTGGGGTGGCTAGGTGCTGGGCCCAGGGCCTCAGCAGGTGGTGCAGGGATGAAGGAGAAAGTGTGGGGAGGATGTGGAGAACTGGGTGCAGACCACTGCCCAGACAACGGAGAGAGCGGTGCCATTGTAGACAGGGGCACAAGGTCCACAAAGGCTTTTTAAAAACCCTAGAGATCTATATTTTTGTGAGGCAGAGTGGAGGGAACCAGGAGGAGACTGAAAAACTAGAAACACTTACTGGCCGCCTGTCCTTTATTAGAGCATATTGGCTCTTAGCAACTATTAGTTGCTTGACTGACTAGGTGCTTTATACCGAGTCACTGTCTCTGCTCTTCATAAGGGTCCCAGGAAGTACGTATCATTGTACTCATTTAACAAAAAAGAAAATGGAATTTAACAGAAAAGCTTAGAGGGGTTCAGTAAGTTACCCAAGGTCACACAGCTGGTAACTAACCTGAATTTGATCCCAGACCCATCTCACTCCTTGGACCATGCTTTCTCCAGCAGAACAAAGACTCCGCAACAGAAGATAATGGAGGTCTTTCATGGTCCCAGAAGAGGCAGGAGGGCGGGGAGGGGAGCTCAGGTGGAGAAGCTTAGACACCCAGGGCAAGGGCATGGCTGCCCCTGCCTGGAGAGGATGCTCTGCCCTGAAGGGGGCTCAGGTCTTCTACACCTTCACAAAATGGCTTGTTAGAAGGCTCCTCAGAGGGAATCAGATTATCCTTTCTGATGACACAGATTTGTTCATGTTTTAACAGGTTTTAATCTAAATTTTAGAAAGGATGCAAAGTCATTTCTTCATGCTCCTCTGAGTGGTTGGGGGTGGGGATAGAAGCACTTGCCCACACAGGAGCCTGTCCTTATGACCGTCTCTCCCCGATCCCTGATTCCTGCAGCCCCGAGGCCCCCCCACCCCCGGAGCCCACCTGGGAGGAGCAACAGACCAGTGTTTTGCATCTGGTGGGGGACAACTTCCGGGAGATGCTGAAGAAGAAGAAACACACCCTGGTCATGTTCTATGCCCCTTGTAAGTAGCTGGGGTGCTCACCTCACTGAGGGGTGAGGAAGAGGGGTGGGCCTGACTGACGCAAGACGATCCCCCAAGATCCAGGGCAGCCACACGTTGACTCTGGCCTCATCTCTGCTGTGAGCAGGATCCCCAGTTTCATTCCAGGCTGTCCTTCAAAATCGAGGGCCTCCTTGGTTCGGCTCAGTTGGGTTCCCTCCCCATCTCTGGAGAGTTTGTCACATCAGTTCTAAAGCCTTCTGCTTCTGTTTGTGGCAAGGACCTGCCATACAAGTTGGCGAGGGTGACTTCAGTGGTGACGGGGAGGGTTCAGGTCCAGGGGCCAGGGAGAGGATTTGGGTCAGGTGTTTGGTAAGGTGAACGGGGAGGATTCCATTACGGTCAGAGTTAAGGTCAGGCTCTGATGTGAGGGCGATTGTAGGATTGAGTTTCAGGATTACGGTGAGGTGTGGGTGTCATCGGCAGTGATAGGGAAGGGACAGGAACAGTGGCAGGTCTAAAGTTAGGGTTATGGTTTTGATTAGGTGTACGTGGAGGATAGGGTTACTGTTAGAGTTAGAGTCCCACTCTGTGTTGGCGAGTGCAAGATTGAGTTTTAGGTATACGGTGAGGCATGGGTTACGTCGATGGTGACAGAGAGGTGTCAGGTCCTGGGGCCAGGGCTAGGGTTAGGTGTTTGATAAGGTGTACCTGAAGGGTAAGGTTTCAGTTTGATTTAACATCCCATTCTGATGTGTGGACCAGGTAAAGATTGATATTCAGGGTTATTGTAAGGTGTGGGTGACATCAATGGTGATGGGGAGCGGTCAAGTCTAGTGGCCAGGGCTAGGGTTAGGGTTAGGATTTCGGTAAGGTGTATGAGGAAGATATGGTTACGGTTACAGTTATGGTCCGGTTCTGATGTGTGCGTGAGGGTGAAATTGAGGATCAGGGTTACCGTGAGGCATGGATGACATCGATGGTGACAAGGAGGGGTTAGGTCCATCGTCAAGAACTAGGGTTAGGATTAGGTGTTTGGTAAGGTGTATGGTGAGGACAGGATTACAGTTAGAGTTAGGGTCCGGCTCTGATAAGTGGGCGAGGGCCAGATTGAAGTTCAGGGTTATGGGGTGGTATGTGTGACGTCGATGGTTATGGGAAGGGGTCAGGTCCATCTTCCAAGGCTAGGGTTAGGGTTAGGTGTTCGGCAAGTTTTACGGGGAGGATAAGGTTACATTTTGAGTTACGATGCGGCTCCGATGTGAGGGCGAGGGTGAGATTGACTTTCAGGGTTACGGTGAGGTGTGGGTGACGTTGATGGTGACCGGCACGTGTCAGGACCAGTGGTCACGGCTAGAGGTAGGGTTACGGTTTTCAATTAGGTGTACGGGAAGGACAGGGTTACGGTTAGAGTTAGGGTCCCACTCTGATGTGTGGGCAAGTGCGAGATCGAGGTTCATATTTATTTTGATGCATGGGTGAAGTCGAATGGGACAGGGAGGGGTCTGTTTGAGGTTCCAGGCCTAGTGTTTGGGTAGGTGTATGGTAAGGTGTACAGAGAGGATAGGGTTATGGTTAGACTGAGGGTCTGGCCGTGACGCGTCGGCAAGGGCGAAATTGAGGTTCAGATTTAGGGTGAGGAGTGGTTGATGTCCATCGTGACAGGAAGTGGTCAGGTCCAGGGTCCAGGGCTAGGATTAGGGTTAGGTGTTCGGTAAGGTGTACGGGGAGATAGGTTTTCAGTTAGAGTTAGGTTCCGGCTCTGATGTGAGGGTGAGGTTGAAATTGAGGTTAAGTGTTATGGTTAGGCGTGGTTGATGTCGGTGTTGATAGGGAGGTGTCAGTACCAGGGCCGAAGTCCAGGTTTTGGGTTAGGTGTTCGATAAGTTGTACCCGGAGAATAGGGTTATCGTTAGAGTTAGGGTCCCCCTCTGATGTTAAGTGGAGGGCGAGATTGAGGGGTCAGTGTTACAGTGAGGCATGGCTGACGTTGATGGTGCCATGGAGGGGTCAGGTCCAGTGGCCAGGGCTAGGATTAGGGTTAGCTGTTCTGTAAGTTGTACGCAGAGGATTGGGTTTTGGTTAGAATTAGGATCCACCACTGATGTGAGGGCGAGGACGAGACTGAGGTTCAGGGATCTGGTGTGGCGAGGGTGACTTCAAGGGTGACAGGGAGGGTTCAGGTCCAATGGCCAGCGATAGGGTTCGGGATAGGTGTTTGGTAAGGTGTACAGGGAGCATACAGTTACAGTTAGAGTTAAGGTCAGGCTCTGATGTGAGGGCGATTGTAGGGTTGAGTTTCAGGATTATGGTGAGGTGTGGGTGTCGTCAGCGGTGACGGGGAAGGGATAGGAACAGTGGTCAGGTCTAAAGTTAGGGTTATGGTTTCGATTATGTATACATGGAGGATAGGGTTATGGTTAGAGTTAGAGTCTCACTCTGATGTGTTGGCGAGTGCAAGATTGAGTTTCAGGTTTACGGTGAGGCATGGGTTATGTCGATGTTGACGGAGAGGTGTCAGGTCCTGGGGCCAGTACTAGGGTTAGGGTTAAGTGTTCGATAAGGTGTCCCTGAAGGATAGGGTTACGGTTTGACTTAACATCCCGTTTTGATGTGTGGAACAGGTAAGTTTGATGTTCCTGGTTATTGTAAGGTGTGGGTGACATCGATGGTGATAGGGAGTGGTCAGGTCTAGTGGCCAGGGCTAGGGTTAGGGTTAGGATTTCGGTAAGGTGTATGAGGAAGATACGGTTACGGTTACAGTAATCGTCCGGCTCTGACATGTGGGCGAGGGCGAGGATCAGGGTTATGGTGAGGCATGGATGATGTCGATGGTGACAGGGAGGGGTTAGGTCCATCGTCCAGAACTAGGGTTAGGGTTAGGTGTTTGGGAAATTTTACGTGGAGGATAGGTTTACGGTTTGAGTTAGTGTCCAGCTCCGATCTTAGCTCGAGGGCGAGATTGATAGTTCAAGGTCATGGTGTGGTGAGGGTGACTTCGATGGTGATGGGGAGGGGCCAGGTCCAGGGGCCAGGACTAGGGTTAGGGTTAGGTGTTCGGTAAGGGATATGAGGAGGATAGGATTACGGTTAGGGTTAGGGTCCATCTCTGATGAGTGGGCAAGGGCCAGATTGAGATTCAGGGTTATGGTGTGGCATGTGTGATGTCGATGGTTATGGGAAGGGGTCAGATCCATCTTCCAAGGCTAGGGTTAGGGTTAGGTGTTCAGTAAGTTTTACGGGGAGAATAAGGTTATGTTTTGAGTTAGGATTTGGCTCTGATGTGAGGGCGAGGGTGAGATTGGGTTTCAGGGTTACGGTGAGGTGTGGGTGACGTCGATGGTGACTGGCACATGTCAGGACCAGTGGTCAGGGCTAGAGGTAGGGTTATGGTTTTTGATTAGGTGTATGGGGAGGATAGGGTTACGGTTAGAGTTAGGGTGCGCTCTGATGTGTGGGCAAGTGCTAGATAAAGGTTCATATTTATGGTGATGCGTGGGTGACATTGAATGGGACAGGGAGGGGTCTGTTCAACATTCCAGGGCTAGTGTTAGGGCAGGTGTTCAGTAAGGTGTACAGAGCGGGTAGGGTAATGGTGGAGTGAGGTTCCGGCTCTGAAGTGTCGGCAAGGGCGAAATTGAGGTTCAGATTAAGGGTGAGGAGTGGTTGATGTCCATCGTGACAGGGAGTGCCCAGGTCCAGGGGTCAGGGCTAGGATTAGGGTTAAGTGTTCGGTAAGGTGTATGGTGAGGATAGGTTTTCAGTTATTAGGTTCCGGCTCTGATGTGAGGGTGAGGTTGAAATTGAGGTCAAGGGTTGTGGTTAGTCGTGGTTGATGTGGGAGGTGTCAATACGAGGGGCCACATCCAGGGTTTGGGTTAGGTGTTCGATAAGTTGTACCCAGAGTATAGGGTTCCAGGCAGCCTGCCTCCTCTCCGGACACTTCCTTCCACTCCTCAGCTCCCTCCGTTCCTCCAGGCACTGACTTCACCTCCAATGCTTGGAACTTACAACTGGGACTTTAGCCAGCCTATTTAGGCCTCTGCTTCCCTCATCTTCCTGAGCATCCTCCAGCCCAGCCCCCTTCCCTGACCTTCCCAAGTGGCTTTGAAGCCTTTGGGTTTGAAGTGACATTCAAAGCATGGTCAGATTCATCTGAGCTCCCCCGTGAGCCCATTTTAATCAAAGCTTAAGTTGATGTGATGTGGCTGCTAATGGTGTTTGTGACTTCCCCAGTTTGAGGTGGTTAATTGATACATTAAAGGAAAGGCTCTTGACTTTCCTACTCTTCTGTTGCCCTTGTCTCTCTTCCCCAGGATACAGCTCAGCTTCACAGAGTGAAGATAATAAAGCTGTGCTTTACGGAGAAGCCTGGCAGTTCAGTCGAGTCATAAACCTGCTTAGATGTAGACAGCCCTCCTGTTTGCTCCCCCACTGCCCCACTCGCCAAGTGTCGGTGATCTGTAATGTCTCTCAGCTCTCGCTGCCTGGGAGGGGTTGCCTCCCGGTGGCCCCGCCACCCCACAGCCCAGACCTCGGCCCCAGGTGGCCGCACATCCCTCGGCTTTTGCTCTTTCTTCTCCAAGTGGGCCTTGTGCTTCTCAGTTCTGTCTCGAGCTTCTCACCATCCTCACCTGTCCTTAGAGTGGATATTAAGGAGTTGTCTTCCCTCTGGGCAGTTTCGGCACCCAGGAGATGCCTGACTTGCCTCAAACCTTGCGGCAAGTTAATGACAGAGCCCTTCCTACATCCTCAGCTGGTGCCCTCTCTTTTGGTCACAGATGTGTTTCAGAGAGTAAGAGCTTTCTCAGCAGCAAGCGAGAACCTGACTGTAGAAGGAGTTGTTGACCAGCTACTGGGTGGACTTTAGAAAGTCCAGACTGAACACTTCCCCCCAGCAATGCCCCCGTCTTTCCCCACCAGACCCTGGGGGTGGGGACTCCTGCCTGCTGGGGTGCTGACCATCTCCCTTAAATTAACAGCTGTGTGCTGTTGGTGTTCTGGCCCAGGATACAAGGGGAGGAGGCACGGCCGCTGCCCCTAAAGGCCTCTCAGTCTACTCTGACAAGAAGTGGTTCTAAACGCTGTCCATTCAGGGCCATGTCATCATTGAGTGACTAGCTTCTGGCAAAGGACTTGGTGCCTAGAGTCTCCCACCTTCCTTCCTGCACTTTCCCTGATTCTGCTCTAGGCTCCTAGGGTCGTTCATCAGTGGGTAAGGGGTGGGGGGCTATCCAAAGACAGACAAATCTTTTAAGGTTTTTCAATGATAAAAAGAATATATTATTTATAATATACATATAATATATATAGTGTATACATAGAGTACATTTAGTGTATACATGTAGTATAATGTATATAGTACTTATTTATAATGGAAAAAGTATATAACATATACTTACTTACATGTGAAAAATCTAAATACTACAGAAAGGTCATTCACCTGATAAAGGTAGGTATAAAGTAGAACGCAGAAGCCAGCCCCCATGTCCCTTCCACAGCTCTCCTCTCTCCCACCTCCTGCCTCCCCAGTTTCTGCACAGATCTTCCTCCTGCTGTTTCATTGTTCTCTCCTGGTCCAAGCTCCCCCTTGCTCTGAATGGTCTGGTGGTGGTCACGGCCCTTCTTAGGCCAGCTTGGCTCAGTCTCTAGAATGGAATTTTCTGTCCGTCCTTAGTCTCTGTCCCTGTCTCCCCACGCTGGGAGGCTGCTTTGGTTTCCTGCCACACAGGAAGGCCGTGCCTTTCTGAAGAGCCCAAATTTAAAAACCCTGTCTCTTTTGGCGTACCTGACACTTCCTGGAACATCTTTATGCCCTTTCTAAAACAGCCTCCCCTCCAGTTATTCAACGGCCATTACCTTTCTTTTGGATAATGAGACAATCAGATGTACCAGAAGGCCATTAACCTGAGATCTGGGTACTTTAATGGTAACAGGAATTTGCACTAGGCTGACAGTTACATTTATCCTTTCAGTAAGCAAAGAGACTAGAAAGAAAAAATTGTTAATGATACCAGATTTGGGGGAAGGGGTAGCTTATTTGTGGTCAGCCTAATGCTATTAGTGGGCATCTGTGTGCCACTCTCAAGGGACCTGTTGGTGCTGCAGGGTATGCTTTGATACGCCTTGTCCACCAGCACATTTTGCTCTTTAAATGTTTTGAAAGTCTTTATTACATGAAATTTCCATGAATTTGAGTTATTCTTCCCTCTGTTGGGTCAAATTCGTGAGGTGTTCTTGTAATTGCCATTGAGGCAATTAAAAAATCATCTATTAGTATCTGCCATGAGCTTGGCTGTGCTTGGCACTTTGTCTCATTTGGTGCTGGTATAACCCATAAGCAGCCCAGCTCTCTTCTCTTCTCCTCTGACAGATGCTGGGAAGACATTGTAGCCCCCTCCCCACAGTGGCCACACTGTTCTGGGGCAGCTGTCTGCTCTGCCAGCCAGGCCACATGGGTGGTCTCAGGAACCAGCTCAAGTGCTAAATTCAGATTAAAGTTGTAGCATAGCCCTCAGTTGGTTTGACAAAACCCTTTGAAATGCCAGCCATTATCTTATTTAAAAAGAGAGAAAGCAGATGAGCAAAGCCACTTCTGTTCCCGGCCTCCGCTGCCCAGCTGCTTATCAGGACGTTGGCTCCAGCCAGTTCTCCCCAGGGGACATTCTCCCACCTATGCTTTGATCACAATCAATTACCAGTCTAGTAACTCCTCCCCTCCAAGCAGTTATGTGCTCTTGGCAGCTGTGTTCAGTGGCTGGAGAATGGTTGAGAGAGGTGGGCTTTGGTTTTGAGCAGTATTAGCTGACAGAAGGGCCCAGAAGTCTGTTCTGGACCAGAGCAGCCTGCAGCTTTCTAGGGTGTCCCCTCAGTGGATGCTGCCCCAGGCTTCCTGGCACAGGAGGAGAACGTGGCCCCACACAGGGGCTAGCCCCAGGCCTGAGATACTGTGGTCAGAGCTGGAGGGCTGAGGGTAGCACAGGGGACGGGAGGGACAGGGGCATGCGTACTGCTGTCATATCCAGGCCCCCCAAGTTACAGGTCCTCCTCCACTCTCGCAGACCTCTTCCCTAGGCCAGGAGCCCAGGCCCTCAGAAGTGTCAGGGACTCCCTGCAGCCTGTCCTCCTCTTAGCCTGGACTTGGGTCTCCATTCCTGGATCTGAGGCTCAGGGTGATTATGGAGCAAAGGGTAGAAGACAGCATCAGGATCGTGGCCTGGTTTGGCTGCTCGGTCAGGGTGAGGCTGGGGGTTTGCTGGGATGTGGAAGTCTGCAGCAGGGGCTCAGGTGGGGTGGTCACTCTTGGCCTTCTGCCTTTCCCAGTCTCACACCTCTGTCATGAAACAGAAATTTGACATGGTCACTGGGCCAAGAAAAAGAGACTGTGGAACAGGCTCAGAATCCTGAGCACACATCCTCCTTTCTTAAGCCCAAAGCTCCCTCTAACCCGGGATCAGGCTCTTCCTGGCCCTGAGGGTAGCCCTCTGTGGAAGGAGCTTGCCGGGCAAGACTGCAGTGACCATCTCCCTGACCCGAGCCTCTCAGACTGGGTGTAAGATAGGAGGGTGCGGGAGGGGGTGCCAGGCAGGCATGGACCTGCAGAGGGACCCCTGCAATGCCCTCATGCCAGGTTTGAGTGGCAGGGTTGACACATGGATCCTGAAAAGTGGGGTATGCAGACGGTGGGAGTCAGATGAACTGCCACTGTCTGTGGGTGGTGAGAAGCCCCTGGAAAGGCCTCACAAGGTTCCAGGAAGGGCCCCTGGCTCTGAGCCTCCCCCACGTGGGCAGCATTCTCTCTCTCCCTCTCATGCAGGGTGCCCACACTGTAAGAAGGCCATTCCGCACTTTACTGCCACTGCTGACACCTTCAAAGATGACCGGAAGGTAAGGACACCCCTCTTCTCTTGTCCCTCCTCCACCTTTGCCCTGCCTCCAGTTCCTGCCCCTTCCTCCCTTCCATCAAGGTCCCCTTCCCAAATAGGTTTTGCTGAGACCAGGGGAACCAGGACATTTCTTTCCATAAGGCAGGATAGAACAGACTGAATTTATGCTGTAAAATCAAGTAAAAGGGATACGCTGAACCATTACAGCCTTTCCTCGGAGGAGGGGACATACTAAAGGGGTCATCTGTTTATTTTGTTTAGTGCTTTGAATCTTTTTACAGTAGGATTTGTAGCCGTACATTACTTATTTAATTAAAAATACAAATAAAAAAAACCCGGAGGCAGCTGGAGGCAGCCAGGGTGGAATGCAAGGCTCTGTGTGCAAAGCATCACCCCGCCAAAGTGAGAGGCTCCTGCAGATGCCGACTGATGAAGCATAAAATTAACCAGGTAGAGCTTCAGACTGGATTAGTGTGTGGGGAGAGGGGACTCTGAGGGACCAGCAGCCCGGGCAGTGCGGTTAGGGGAGGGCAGTGCGTAACCCTGGGGCCAAGGCGTTGTGGCCTGGAGAAGACCCCAGAACTCGACTTGGTGCAGCTTGTCAGTTGCCGAACTGTGACCTGGGAGAAGTCATCTCAACCAGGCCTCAAGTCCCTATCTCTCTAAAGTTCGGGCGCTGATCTCAGTGGTCATGAAGTCTCTTCCTAGCCTTGGACTCCTGTGTAGGAACCTGGCCCCCAGCAGGCCCAGATGATCACCCAGGTCCAAAGTTGCATGCATCTCCGCTGCGGAGCCTTCGCCTGGCTGGGATCCTCAGGTGCAGCTCGAGCAGACTGGACTCATGCTGGGATTGCCTGGGGTGGGCCCTGCAGGAGTGGCAGTGATGGGGCAGCTAGTCAGGGGCCAGCCTAGGGCAGCAGCACATATGGGGAGTGGTGAGAAACTGGGAACTCGGACCCCAGGACCCTTCCCTGGACTCAGCAGGTGCTCACCGCACGCCCTGGCTATGCTCTGGAAGCACCCTTCCCCCAGCTGGGAGGTACAAGGGCCAAACCCTTTTTCTCCTCTGCCTGCCACTTGGCCTGTACTGCCCAGGGGCATGGCAAGAAGGGGCTCGTCATCTTCTGTCTTCCTCACCATCTGTGCCCTTGTGCCGCCCAGGGCCTGTGCACATGCAGGTGGCTGCTCCCGCCTGGGACCTCCAGCACAGCCTGGGCGCCAGTCCGCGGAGGCTCGCTCAGAGTCGGCTGGTGTGGAAAGGCCTTTACTCCCTGGAGCCAGGACCGGACTGGCAGCCACTCCACACCGACTCCTCTCACCCCTCACTCGGGGAGCGTGCAGTGCTGCGGACTGACAGGAGAGAGGGCTCCTCCCGGCCTGGCAGCTCAGGTCTCGGCCCCAGGGTCTACGAGGGGATCATGTCAGTCCCAAAAGGCCAGGCTGGCCGTGCCCACAGTAGGCAGCCAAGGACCAGCCCTCCCCTGGTGGAAGGTCCCTTCTCCATTCCATGGTGACCCCCAGCTTCTCTGACACACTAACACGCTACTGCTTAATTGTCGTAACTTGGGCCAGTAATGTTGCCGGCCTTTTCCTGGGGCCATTCCCTCTCCTTTCAGCTTCTCATTCCAAGCCAGGGATCACCCTCACTCATTTTCAGGAACATGCTTACCTGCGCTGTCCCACGGAGCTGGCAGGCCTAGGGTTTCTGGCTGGAGGTGGCTCTCAGTAACAGCAGGGAAGCATTCTGTCTCTCCTGCCTGGGGCCTAAAGTACTTGGTGCCATGAGTGCCGGACGTCGTCCTGGAACTATCAGATTACACTCTTTGGGGGGTGGTTCCAAGAATTTGTAATTGTTAAGAGCTGGCTCTTGTGCTGGCCACAGGCTGGTATTTGGGGACCATGGCCTGTCCATCCCTCTCCTTCTATTCATGAGGGATCACGGCCCAGAGTGGAGCTATGTCCCTTGCTCAGGGATGCCTAGTGCTTTGACAGCAAGAACTGGGTCTCCTGACCCCCCAGTGCTTCCTGACACCTGTGCGCAGGAATTAAATTTTTTTCCACCCAGAGGCCAGTCGCTATTCCTTCCCCAATCAATATGCAGTTGGTTGTTCACTTTCATTTTCATAGCCAGTCAATATTAGCTCCCGCAGAGATTTATTTTACTGAATCAATACAGCTGCATGAGGGAGCTCATATTTTAGCTGGGGAGCCTCCACCCCCGCCCCAGGAGCTTACTGGGGGACTTCAGCAGTTGACATGCTGTGCGGAGAAAGGGCTGCACGGTTAATGTTGGAACAGATGTTGTTATAGAAGGGGCTATGGAGGACAAGGATCTGAGGTGGAAAGCTGGCAGATGCAGGCAGGGGGTCAGGGACCACTGGGCTGGCAAGGTGGGGCTTGTCCTGCACATCAAGGTGCCCCCAGCCTGGGGGGGACTGGGGCCTGCAGTGCAACTGTTGGCAGATGTGCTGGTTGTCCCAGGGGGAGGATCCAGAGGCAGCTGGAGCCCCTCTCTGATTGGCCCACGAGGCTGCTGTGACTCTAGCCATGTTCTGTATAGTCCCTTTTGTTTACAAGGCTGTCCATCAGAAGGGAAAGCTCCTGAAGGCAGGGACCTTATTCGTCCTTAAATTCCCCACACTCTTGACACCTGAAACCTCTATAAATGTTGACCAAATGAAGGAACAGTAACATACTTGGTATTTCCTGAGCACTCCTCTCGCCCTAATACTTTAAAAGCACTATGTTCTGTTGTTTGCACAGTAGTTTAATCAACTAGCTATTGTCACTCTCCCACTTTATAGATAAGGAGATTGAATCTTAGGTTAATGACTAGCCCAGAGCTACCCGGCTGGAAAGGTGCAGCATCAGGACCAAATAGATAGCTGTTGTCATGGTCTCCCAGAAGTGGGCTTGGGGCTCGGTTTCCTGTGCGCGGGATTTATCTGGGAGGTGGTCTCAGGAAGCAGCTGGGGGGATGGCACAAGGGAGCCTGGACAGGGAAGGAACCACAGCAGGTACGTTAATGAGCAGGTTACTGTATGAGTAACTAGGCTCAGTGCCTCGACATCGCACCAGGGGAGAGTTGTCTCACTCAAAGGTCAAGAAAGCCAGGGAATGTGTCCTTGAGCCCTGTCCGTCACTGGCCTTACTTCCAGCTCCCTGCCACCAAGATTTGTGGGTCCTAGTGACAAGTGCTGGGCTGAGGGGACATGGCAGGCACCGACAGGCATAGAATAAATCTAGAAATTATAGTGTGCTTTTGGTACTATAGGTGAGTCAGTGCAATTCTGAGTGGGTGTAAGGGGGGCAGGCATTTAGACAGGTGAAATCTGCTGCCTTCTTTCCGAAGAGTCTAAGCCACTTCCTTTAGCAAGGGCTGCACCTTCTCCTCTTCCCCTATAGGAGCTTTGCAGCCAGAGGCAGCCCACTGTGTATGTGGCTGACAGCTAATTTAGGGGGTTCAGAATAAATACACATTTTTAATTTAGTCAATTTATAAAAACATACACTACATTTCCCACAGCTCCCTGGCATGTATACAAATTAAATTCATAATTTAAAGCAGATGCAGGGAGAGCAGCAGCCCGGAGCAACACTCATCAAACACTTGCCCAGCAGAGCAGAGGAGCACCGGCCCCTAGCCGAGGGCTGGCTGCGGGGGGCTGCGCCTTTGGCGAGGCCCCTCCTGGGCCAGGACCTTAAGCTCCTGCTCTGGGTAACGAAACCCTGAGGACAGCCGGAGGAGCACCTGCCTCACATCACTCAGTAATTCTGAAAACGCCTCGGACAGTGAGAAGAGCTTCTCAGAAGCCTGCAGGGGCCAGCTTGTCGGCCTGGTGGATCCTGCTGCATGTGGGCACCGGCCAAGGCGAACGAGTCACCTGGGGGACACAGCTGCCCCTCTGCGTGTGGCCTGCGGGAGTGCAGGGCAAGTACTGTCAGGTCTGGCTTTTAAAGAGAAGCTGGAGAGCCACACTTTTATATAAAATCTTATGACTCTCTTTCTGGGTTGGCAGCTAATTCAGATTTGTTTTTTCTTAAATTCTATGTGGGCCAAATAGAACAAGACTGAAAGCCAGATACGGATTTTGTGCAGAGAGTTTGCAAACTCTGCTCTACGAAGTCTTATTATGTGGAACATTTTGTAGCTGAAGGGGTGTAGAAGGGAAGCATGAGGCCCGTTGAGGGAGGGCAGCGGTGGTGAGCTGGTGACCCGAGTGCAGGCCGCCCCCCACTCTTCACTCTGTCAGCCCTGCTGCTTGCAGAACAGCGGCCACACTCACCTGGGCGCCAGGTAAGGAACCTTATATGTGACTGTCTGTGGCCTGCAGGGCTCCCCTACATGGAGGTGAGGGAGTCTGTCCAAATGTGAATGACCAGCAGCCAAAGAATCACATGCATTGCGGCTGTTCAACGATCTTGAACCTCAAGTGCGGTGATAGTCCGGTCGGGATTCCTTGGTGGGCTGCGGCTCCTTCCTCCCGGGGCCCTTTCCGCAGGCCTTCGTGTGCTGGCTGCCTCCTCTTCACTCAGGTCTCAGGGCAAATGTCATCTCCTCGGAAAGGCCCCTTTGGCCATAAAGCAGCCCCTCTGGCTGTCATCTTACCGAATCACCCTCTTCTAACTTCTACCGAGCATTCACTGGGTTCTAAAATGATCTCACTTGATAGGTGTCTGTTAACTTCCTTCCTGCAGTAAGAATGGCAGTCGCCTGACGATTAGACTTTGTCAAGGTCACCACTGTACCCCTAGCATCTAGAACAGGCTTGGCATACAGCAGGACTTCTGTAAATGCCACCTCCCGTCAGAATCTGCCCTCCCCTCTGCTGTAGTGCCTGTGTTTTGTGTTTGCCATTAACTGACCCTCTCTCCTGTGTCCTTGCTCTGCGGCGTTCAACAGGAAAACACGCCCAGTGTCTGTTTTATTCTCTCTTATTTTGAAAGAACAATAAATAATAAGGAAAAAACATCCAGCCTGTGGGATTGGTTAGATGGGCTGGGAGAGGCCCACGGCCAATTGGGGAAACTCTTGACGAAAACCTGTTTGCTTTAGTCACGCTGAACCCTTCCCTGGTTTCTGGAATGGGCTCCCCTGGCCGGAACTTCCTTCTCCTGCTCCTTCAGGCCTCTGCTCCGATGGCAAGCGGTGCAGAGCACCTTGCACCACTCCCTGGGCCACTTGGTACCCTGAACCACTCCATTGTACCCACTGTCAGGCCTTGGAATTGTCTCTTTATCTGACTCCCCAACCAGACGCTGAGCTCCAATCAGGGACAGAACTTGTGTGTGTGGCCGGTAGGAGTGATTATAATAGCAGCTAACATTTACTGACCACTAACCGTGTGCCAGATCCTATGCTGATTCACCTCACCTGAATTCTCTTACCCAGTTTCACAGGATCCTGAGAACCTAGGCATCCTTATCATGTTCCTTATTACAGATGAGGAAAGTTAGGCACCAGGAGCTAGGCAATCCTCCTTCAGTCTTAATATACTGCGTGGCCAAGACTTGCACTTGGGAAACTTGACTTCAAAGCTCTTGTTCTTGACCTTGGTGCTGCCCTGCCTGCCCAGACAGACAGATGTTCAGGAAACATTAGTTGATGAATGAGTGGGTCCTACGGCGCCTCACAGAAATCATCACAAAACCTGTGGTGTTTACTAATGCATTCCAGTTGTAATTTCCTTTATGGTCATTACCCTCTTGATTTTAAAGGGTGGTCTGAGGGCACTCCAGGCGGGGTCCCTGACCTTAGCCATCTGCCTTGGGAATTAAAATGGTCCCTGCGGAGCTCTGGGCCAGGGGTGCTTTACTCTCCCTGCTGCTGGGGAGGGGATCAAAGCGAGCGCAGTCCCGGGCCTGCACCGGAGACCCTTGTGCAGACCCCCTCCTCTGGCCTGTAGATCGCCTGTGCCGCTCTTGACTGTGTCAGAGAGAAGAACCAGGACCTCTGTCAGCAGGAGGCCATCAAGGCCTACCCCACTTTCCACTACTACCACTATGGGAAGTTTGCGGAAAAGTATGACGGTGATCGGACGGTGAGTGGGGCAAGGCATCTGCCCTGAGCTCTTCTGCTGAAGGGCAGGAGCCAGCCCCCGAGGGGGGCAGCCAAGGAGGCTTCCCAGACCCCATGAAGTCAGCTGGACCACTCGGAGGGTGAGGGTGAGGGCGAGGCGGCCCCAGAGCCGGGGCGGACTCCACGGTGTTGGGGGTTTCCTCACCCCCTTCCCAGCAGACTTGCCCCACGTCACCTGCCCACTGGCCTCTCTGTGTGCGGAGGAGGGAGCACGCTGCCGGACAGGGAAGGGGGAGAGAGTGCGTCTCCATTATAGAGTCAGCATTCCTTTTTTCTCTTTCTCTTCCCCTTCCCTGCAGGAGCTGGGGTTTACCAGTTTCATTCGAGCGCTCCGGGACGGAGACCATGAGAGACTAGGGAGGAGGAAGGAAGAGCTGTAATTCTGCCTCAGAGGATGCCTTTCCACTACACTGTGATTGATGCCTGTTTTTGTTGTTCTTTCTGAATTTCCACGTATTCTGAAGACAAAGTTTTTATAGCCGCTGATGGCCATTTTGTAGAATTTTGAAATAAAATCAAGCCAGTTGTTTGGCGGCGTGGGTTATTTCCATGGAGGCTGTGCTAACAAGGATGGACACGTGCTCTCCCTCACTCCGGGTCCTCCTCTGGGAGGCGGAGAGCCTGGCTCCAGTGTCTGAACGGGGGGGTTGCTTCGGGGTGAGCACAGTGGTCAGGCCCAGACGCGCAGGGGCGTCCGCCCACTGGCTGGACGAGGCGGTGGGACCCCAGGCATAGTCTGTGTTCAGAGGCTGGCCCAGTCAACCAGCCCTGCCTCACCCCACCACGTTGACCTCCACACCTTCACACCTCGTTCATGGCCAGGCTCCACCCAGGCGCCTGCTTTGCCCATGCCTCACTCGGCATCCCCTCTTACATCTCCCCCCGACCATCGTTCCTGCCCGTCCTGTTTTCTGCACCCCTGGGTGACTGCACCCTGCCAGAGCTGGGAACCCCCCCACCAAGACCTATTCTGTCTGCTCAGTGGCACTTCTCACGGGGTTGGCAGAACAGCCCCAGTCTCGCTGTCTTGACTTCAGCTCTGGGCAGTGGGCCCGGCCTTGGAGTCCCGGGGCGTTCAGAGGTGGGTCACCCCAGCCACAGTACTTGGGGAGTGAGCCCACAGGAGCAGTCCTGTTTCCTGGATCAGCTCCAGCCTCGCAGGCGGGCCCGCTGAGGGGAGGCCAGGGCTGCAGAGGCCCTCCGGGCTGTGTCGCCATTTCCTGCCGCACGGTGCTCGGCTCTGCTAAGTGAACCGAGCCATCCCAGGAGCCTCCTTTGCAGCAGTGTCCCAGCTTCCCAGTCCACCACTTCGGTCCAGCCTCTTCTTTACTTCCCTAAGCACTCACTTCCTCAGTGGCCCCTTGTCTTGCCCCAGGTGAATGGGTATGAAAGAAAGAAGCACACGTTTAAAACTTATGTAAACACATTTACTGAGCTCCTGCTGGGTACCACGTGTCGTCACACAAGGAGCCACTTAGTCCTCAGGCAGTGTGCATACACCCATTGCTGCAAGGGGCTCTTAAGAGAGCATGTGTGCACATGGATATACGTCTCCTTAATGGTTGTGATATTTGTGGGAGGAGCAGAATCGCTCGTGTCTTCAAAAAAAGTTGTTTTAAATTGCATCTTTAAAGCAATACCTGACAAAAGCCACTCACTTCCTGGCCAAGGACCACTGGCAGCCACCTTCCAGGCGCAGAGCTTGCTTTCTGTCTGATCCACAGCTTCAAGGGTCAGATTTGTCTTCCTTTGCTTCTGTGTGAGGACATGAAAGCATCAGAAAATGACATCTTTTTCATTCTATTTACGGGATTTGTTAACAATGGGGTCTTTGTCAGAATGTCTCCTGTTTGCCATGCCTTTGGGGCATGGCCTGAACAAGTTCACCCCAGCTCTGGAGCTAGCTCTGCGGACAGAGCTCCCTTCCTCCGCTCTGCACCCCCAGCCCTGCCTATACACTCTCTCCACCACCCCTCACGGCCCGCTTACCCCCAGGTCTGGAACTCCGTGCAGTTGGAGCCAGTACCTTTGCATCTGGTTCCACTCCCAGTGCCCATGCTTGGTTCATTTGGGTTCATTGATCTTCAGTGCAGACCCCTCCCTACCCCTCACTTTAGGACCTGCTGTCACCCCCTCTGTTCCCCCGGGTCCTGCATGTGCAAGCTGATTTCTCTGCAGGAAATAACGTGTGAGTCAGGAGAGAAATGAAGAACCAGCCTGCATTCTCATGCTTTGGCATGACCTTCAGCTCAGTTTCCCTCCTTGGGGCACTGCTCCGTTTCCTCTCCCACTGTTCTGCCTGCCTGCCTGCCTTACTCTGCACCCCCCATGTCTCTCACCCACCAGTGATCCCCGTCACCCCCTAAGTGGAGCTTTCAGAGCTGGCCCTAACCCTTCCCATTTTCCCCACGCCGCTCCCTCCCCTTCTAGAGGTGTTTGGCTTCCAGAAACTGTTCTGGGCCGGGAGCAGGAAGGTGATGCTCTGGCTTTAGGAACTGGTTTGCTCCACTAATGTGAGATGGTGTGGTATCCCATCTGGAAAGGGCCAGGTCCTCTTAGTATCAAAAGTGAAGCCTGTGGCTCTGAGGAGATACGTGATCTGCCCAAATCACACACAAGAAAATAGGTGGCAATCCTGCTGTGAAGAAGAAAGACACAGGCCCAAAATGGTGTCAATTCCGCTAGACTAAGTCACCAAACGATGACTAAATATCTAACCTAATCACAATTTGAGCCTCCCTCCAGAAACATGATATGAATTTCTGGTCAGCATCAATAAGATGACATCACATAGGCCCTCTCCATCCCCAAAGAAAAATGAGGGAATAACCACTTACTGAGAATGTCTTCTTGCCTCCTCTCAAACATACATAAATAGCATCAGAATCTGTGTAGCGTGATCCTTTAGGACACCAGAAGGTGTACCCATGCCACACTGCTTGATGTATAATAAATGTAACCGCTTTTTTGCATGTATCTCCAGCTATAGCAAAATTATTTGTCTCCAAATGAAGGGGCTTTGGAATACTTTACCAAAACTCCTGGGTTATTTCTCTGGCTATAATTCTCAGTAAGACTATGAATAAAGGTCTGTCTTTCCTAAATATGACAGTAGTGTTAATTCCAGGCAACACTGCTCTCAGAAGGCTCCCTTTGAGAGTGGCTGGGCATACCTGATCAGAACTAAGCTCTCTGCCTGTGTGTGCTTACTGTTTACCATTATTTTACCTTGTTAAGGCTCAGATAATGAAACTGATATCCTTAAGCTACATGTGGAAACTGAATTACTTTTTATAACTGCACCGAATATGTGCCACCTCCCAAATCTTTTATTTTAGGCTTGTGTTGTCCAATACAGTAGCCATTAATCATTTATGGCTGCTGAGTATTGGAAATGGGGCTATTGCAACTGAGGTGTGTGTGTGTGTGTGTGTGTGTGTGCCTTTTTTTTGGTAAAACACGCACAACATAACATGCACCACTTTCAAGTGTAGAGTTCAGTGGCCCTAAGTACATTCACATTGTTGGGCAGCCATCATTAATATCCATTTCTAGAAGTTTTTCATCATCCCGAGCTGAAACTCTGTATCCATTCAACAGTAATTCCCCATTCCTGGCTCCTCTCAGCCCCTGATAACCACCGTTCTATTTTCTCTGTGAATTTGCCTATGTTAGGTATCTAAGTGGGATTATGTAATATTTGTCCTTTTCTGTCTAGTTTATTTCTCTTGGCATAGTATTTTGAAGGTTCATATGTGCTGTAGCTTGTCAGAATTCCTTTCAAAACCTGAATTCTATTCCATTGTGTGCATATACCACAGTTTGCCTACCCATTCACCCATCATTGGGATATTTGGGTTGTTTTCACCTTTTGGCTATTGTGAAGAATGCTGCTGTGAACTGTGTGGAATTGCTGGATCACATGGTAATTCTTTGTCTAATTTTTTGAGGACTCATACTATTTTCAACATTGGCTGCACCATTTTACATTCCTACCAGCAGTGCACAAGGGTTCCAATTCCTCCACATCCTTGCTATCATTTATTTTCCAGGGTTGTGTGTGTATGTCTGTGTATGTGTTTTAGTAATAGACATCCCAATGGATTTGAAGTGGTATCTTGTTGCAGTTTTGATTTGCATTTGTTTAATGATTAATGATGTTGAGTATCTTTTCATGTGTCTATTGGCCATCTGTATTTTTCTTCAGAGAAATATCTATTCAAGTCTTTTTCCCTTTTTGAAATGGTTTGTTTTGTTGGTCCCCATGGGAGTTCTTTATATATTCTGGATATTAATTCCTTATCAGATATATGATATGCAAATATTTTCTGCCATCCTGCGGATGGTCTTTTCATTTCCTTGACAGTATCCGTGATGCACAAAAGTTTTTAATTTTGATGAAGTTCAGTTTATCTATTTTTTTCTTTTGCTGTCCATACTTCTGGTGTGATATTCAAGAGATCATTGCCAAATCCAATGTCCAAACCTTTTTTCCTACATTTTGTTCTTAGAGTTTTATAGTTTTAGATCTTACATTTAGGGCTTTCATCCCTTTTGTAAGGTAAAAGTCCTGCTTCATTTTTTGCATATGGATATCCAGTTTTCCCAGCACCATTTGTGGAAAAGACTATCCTTTTCTCATTGGGTAGTCTTTGACACCCTAGTTAAAAATCACTTGATGATACATGTGAGGGTTTATTTCTGGGCTTTCAATTCTATTCCACGGGTGTATGTGTTTGTAACAATACCACACAGTTTTTTGATTACTACAGATTTGTACTAAATTTTGAAATAATGAAGTTTGAGTTCTCCAGCTTTGTTCTTTTTCAAGATTGTTTTGCCTATTTGGGGTCCCCTTGAAATTACATGTGTCTAAGCCATTTAGCATATATGTAGATTTGTATCACCAACACTGCAATGAAAAGGAACTATTCCATCACGACAAAGATATCTCTTTGGTCCCTTTATGTCAACACCTATTATCCCCCTCCCTCTCATCCCTAAACCCTGGCAACACTAACTTATTTTCCATCTCTGTAATTTTTTCGTTTGAGGAATTGTTATGTAAAAATGGAATCATACAATATATAATCTCCTGAGATTGGCTTTTCTCACTCTACATAATGCCCTTGAGATTCATTCAAGTTGTTGCATGTATGAATATTTCATTTCTTTTTATTGCTGAGTAGTATTCCATGGTATGGACGTACCACAGTTAGTTTAACCATTTACCTATTAAGGAACATTTTGGCTGTTTCCACTTTTTGGCCATTAGAAATAAAGCTGCCGGCATTCAAGATGGCGGTGTGAGAGGTGAGACCGAGAACTCCTCCCACAAACCATAGATAGTGTGAAAATATACTTAATACAACTAACCCTAAAACAACAGGAAAGAAGGCTGCACCAGACTGCATACAGACCAGAACTCATGAAACAGGGTAACATACCAAAGCCTTAATCCGGCGGGACTCAGGCCCTTCCCCCACTACAGCTCATGGGCAGGAGGAAGAGAAATGGAGCAGAGAGGGGGTGGAAACCTGTGACTGCTGAACACCTAGCCCTGGAGATCTACTTTGTGAGCAGAAACCTACATGGTGTGGTGCTCTGGAGGATGGGGAGCTGGGACAGGCAGAGGGCTTGAGAGACTGATTCTGGCCATTTGTGGAGGACAGGATCCACACTTGGCCGCTCTGAGACAAGGGAAAGGCAGGTGGTCTGAGAGGCTTCCTAGCAGTGAGAGGGCTGTTGAAGGCACGGGGTTTGCACGGAGCTTGCTGTGCGGGAGAAGGGCTAGGGGGACAAGGGTGTCTAGGTGTGCCCTGCCCAGCAGGTTGGGAACATTGAGGAGCTTCAGATGCTCCATCCCCCTGGCTGGCTACTCAGCTCCAAGGCCCCCCACTGGAATACACAGCCTACCAAGTCTTCCTACAGGCCTGACAGCACCGGCTCGCAAATCGGCAATCACTGCACAGGCGTTAGGCCAGTGAGAGGGAGGCCCTGCCTACAACAGCTAGAGACACAAAGCACAGAGGCTTGCACCTGTGTGCTCTGTCCACTGGCTCTGAGACGGGAATTGAGAAACAGATCTTTCCTCCCCCCAGGCACCAGCTTTGCTCCCCTACGACCCCCAACCTCACTCTAGGGGATGAGCAGCTCCAGAGACTGGAGCTTCTGGGCACTAGAGGGCACCACACAGAAATATGAAATGTCAAAAGAACATGGTTCAGACCAAGTCTTACAAACACCAGAAAAAGGGCCAAATGAAACCGAACTCACCAATCTTCCTGAAAGAGAGTTCAAAATAAAAATTATAAACATGTTCATGGAGGTACAGAAAAATATTCAAGAACTCAGGAACGAATTTAAGATGGAGATTCAATCATTAAGAAATTGCATATCTGAAATGAAACATACAATGGAGGGATTTAAAAGCAGATTGGACGTAGTAGAAGACACAGTAAATGAAATAAAAATTAGAGAAGAGGAATACAAAGAAGCTGAGGCACAGAGAGAAAAAAGAATCTCTAAGAATGAAAAAATATTGAGAGAACTGTGTAACCAATCCAAATGGAACAATATTTGCATAATAGGGATACCAGAAGAAGAGACAGAAAAAGAGATAGAAAGTGTCATTGAGGAGGTAATTGCTGAAAACTTCCCCAATCTGGGGAAGGAGATAGTCTCTCAAGCCATGGAGGTGTGCAGATCTCCCAACACAAGGGACCCAAGGAAGACAACATCAAGACATATAATAATTAAAATGGCAAAGATCAAGGATAAAGACAGACTTTTAAAAGAAGCTTGAGAGAGAAAAATGATCACATACAAAGGAAAACCCATCAGGCTTTCATCAGACTTCTCAACAGAAACCTTAAAGGCCAGAAGGGAGTGGCATGATATATTTAATGCAATGAAGCAGAAGGGCCTGAACCAAGAATACTCTACCCAGCAAGGTTATCATTTAAATTTAAAGGAGGGATTAAACAATTTTCAGATAAGCAAAAACTGAGAAAATTTACCTCCCACAAACCACCTCTACAGTGCATTTTGGAGGGACTCCTATAGATGGGAGTATTCCTAAGGCAAAATAGGTGTCCCCAAGGGATAGTCAAAGAGTACAGAATATGATTAATAACATACAAAGAATGGAGGAGGAAGAAAAAGGAGGAAAAAAAAGACTCTTTAGGTTGTGTTTGTAATAGCATATGAAGTGAGTTAAATTAAACTGTTAGATAGTAAGGGAATTACCCTTGAACCTTTGGTAACCACGAATCTAAAGCCTGCAATGGCAATAAGTACATACCTAACGATAATCACCCTAAATATAAATGGTCTGAATGTGCCAACCAAAAGATGTAGAGTCACTGAACGGATAAAAAAAACAAGACCTATCTATATGCTGCCTACAAGAGACTCACTTCAAACCCAAATACATACACAGACTGAAAGTGAAGGGATGGAAAAACATATTTCATGCAACTAATAGTGAGAAAAAAGCAGGAGTTGCAGTACTTGTATCAGACAAAAAAGACTTCAAAACAAAGAAAGTAACAAGAGGCAAAGACATTACATAATGAAAAAGGGGTCAGTCCAACAAGAGGATATAACTATTATAAATATGTATGCACCCAACACAGGATCACCTACATATGTAAAAACAAATACTAACAGAGTTAAAGGGGGCAATAGAATGCAATGCATTCATTTTGGGAGACTTCAACATACCACTCATTCCAAAGGACAGATCAACCAGACAGAAAATAAATAACAGACAGAGGTACTGAACAACATATTAGAAAGATGGACCTAACGGACACCTACAGAACACTCCATCCAAAAGCAACAGGATACACATTCTTCTCAAGTGCACATGGAACACTTTCAGAAATAGTTCATATACTTGGCCAGAAAAAGAACCTCAGTAAATTCAAAAAGATTGAAATTGTACCAACCAGCTTCTCAGATCACAAAGGCATGAAACTAGAAATAAATTACTCAGAGAAAATGAAAAAGCCCACAAACACATGGAGGTTTAATAAAATGCTCCTAAATAATCAATGGATCAATGACCAAATAAAAACAGAGATCAAGCAATATATGGAGACAAATGACAACAATAATTCAACACTGCAAAATCTGTGGGATGCAGCGAAGGCCGTGCTAAGAGGGAAATATATTGCAATACAGGCCAACCTCAGGAAAGAAGAACAATCCCACATGAACAGTCTAAACTCACAATTAATGAAACTAGAAAAGAACAAATGAGGCCCAAAGTCAGTAGAAGGAGGGACATAATAAAGACTAAAGCATAAATAAATAAAATTGAGAAGAATAAAATAATAGAAAGATTCAATGAAAGCAGGAGCTGGTTCTTCGAGAAAATAAACAAAATAGATGAACCCCTAGCCAGACATATCAAGAAAAAAAGAGAGTCTAGACACATAAACAGAATCAGAAATGAAAAGAAAAAATCACTACAGACACCACAGAAATACATAGAATTTTGAGAGAATGCTATGAAAAATTATATGCTAACAAACTGGATTATCTAGAAGAAATGGACAACTTTCTAGAAAAATACAACCTTCCTAGGCTGACCCAGGAAGAAACAGAAAATCTGAATAGACCAACTACCAGCAAAGAAATTGAATTGGTAATCAAAAAACTACCTAAGAACAAAACACCTGGACCAGATGGTTTCACTGCTGAATTTTATCAAACATTTAGTGAAGACCTAATACCCATCCTCCTTAAAGTTTTCCAAAAACTAGAAGCGGAGGGAATACTCCCAAATTCATTCTACAAGACCAACATTACTCTAATACCAAAACCAGGCAAAGACACCACAAAAAATAAAATTACAGACCAATATCCCTGATGGACATAGATGTAAAAATACAACAAAATATTAGCAAACCAAATTCAAAAATACATCAAAAAGATCATCCATTATGATCAAGTAAGGATGGTACAACATTTGAAAATCCATGATCATCATCTACCACATCAACAAAAAGAAGGACAAAAACCACATGATCATCTCCATAGATGCTGAAAAAGCATTCGACAAAATTCAACATCCATTCATGATAAAAACTCTCAACAAAATGGGTATAGAGGGCAAGTACCTCAACATAATAAAGGCCATATATGACAAACCCACAGCCAACATTATACTTAACAGCGAGAAGCTGAAAGGTTTTTCTTTAAGATGGGGAACAAGACAAGGATGCCCACTCTCCCCACTTTTATTCAACATAGTTCTAGAGGTCCTAGCCAGAGCAATCAGACAACAGAAAGAAATAAAAGGCATCCAGATTGGCAAGGAAGAAATTAAACTGTCCCTGTTTTCAGATGACATGATATTGTACATAAAAAACCCTAAGGAATCCACTCCATAACTACTAGATCTAATATTTGAATTCAGTAAGTTGTACGATACAAAATTAATACACAGAAATCTGTTGCATTCCTATACACTAACGGTGAACCAGCAGAAAGAGAAATCAGGAAAACAATTCCATTCACAATCGCATCAAAAAGAATAAACTACCTAGGAATAAAGCTAACCAAGGAAGTGAAAGACCTATACTCTGAAAACTACAAGACACTTATGAGAGAAATTGAAGAAGATACCAATAAATGGAAACACATCCCATGCTCATGGATGCGAAGAGTCAATATTGTCAAAATGGCATCCTGCCTAAAGCAATCTACAGATTCAATGCAATCCCTATCAAAATACCAACAGCATTCAACTAGGGCAAATAGCTCTAAAATTCATATGGAACCACAAAAGACCTCGAATAGCCAAAGCAATCCTGGGAAGAAAGAATAAAGCTGAAGGAATTACGCTCCCTGACTTCAAGCTTTACTACAAAGCCACCGTAATCAAGACAATTTGGTACTGGCACAAGAACAGACCCACAGACCAATGGAACAGACTAGAGAGCCCAGATATAAACCCAAGCATATATGGTCAATTAATATATGATAAAGGAACCGTGGATATACAATGGGAAAATGACAGCCTCTTCAACAGCTGATGTTGGCAAAACTGGACAGCTACATGTAAGGGAATGAAACTGGATTATTGTCTAACCCCATACACAAAAGTAAACTCAAAATGGATCAAAGACCTAATATAAGTCATGAAACCATAAACCTCTTAGAAAAAAACATAGGCAAAAATCTCTTGGACATACACATGAGCAACTTCTTCATGAACATATCTCCCCGGGCAAGGGAAACAAAAGCAAAAATGAACAAATGGGACTATATCAAACTAAAAACCTTCTGTATAGCAAAGGACACCATCAGTAGAACAAAAAGACATCCTACAGTATGGGAAAATATATTCTTAAATGACATATCTGATAAACAGTTGACATCCAAATTATATAAAGAGCTCATGCACCTCAACAAACAAAAACTAAATAAGCCAATTAAAAAATGGACAGAGGAGCTGAACAGATGCTTCTCCAAAGATGAAATTCAGATGGCCAACAAGCACATGAAAAGATGCTCCACATAGCTAATCATCAGATAAATGCAAATAAAAACCACAATGAGATATCACCTCACACCAGTTAGGATGGCCACCATCCAAAAGACAAACAATAGCAAATGTTGACGAGGATGTGGAGAAAGGGGAACCCTCCTACACTGCTGGTGGGAATGTAAATTAGTTCAACCATTGTGGAAAGCAATATGGAGGTTCTTCAAAAAACTCAAAATAGAAATACCATTTGACCCAGGAATTCCACTCCTAGGAATTTACCCTAAGAATGCAGCAGCCCAGTTTGAAAAAGACATATGCACCCCTATGTTTATCGCAGCACTATTTACAATAGCCAAGAAATGGAAGCAACCTAAGTGTCCATCAGTAGATGAATGGATAAAGAAGATGTGGCACATACACACAATGGAATATTGTTCAGCTATAAGAAGAAAACAAATCCTACCATTTGCAACAACATGGATGGACCTAGAGGGTATTATGCTCAGTGAAATAAGCCAGGCGGAGAAAGACAAGTCTCAAATGATTTCATTCATATGTGGAGTATAAGAACAAAGAAAAAATTGAAGGAACAAAACAGCAGCAGACTCAGAGAACCCAAGAATGGACTAACAGTTACCAAAGGGAAAAGGACTGGGGAAGATCAGTAGGAAGAGAGGGATAAGGAGGAAAAAGGGGTATTACAATTAGCACCCATAATGTAGCGGCAGAGGATACGGGGAAGGCAGTACAACAGAGAGAAAACAAGTAGTAATTCTATAGCATCTTACTATGCTGATGGCCAGTGACTGTAATGGGGTATGTGGTGGGGACTTGATAATAGGGGGAGTCTAGTAACCATAATGTTGCTCATGTAATTGTACATTAATAATACCAAAAAAAATGTTGAAATGGTGGAAAAATAAAAAAGAAATAAAGCTGATTTTTGTATAGATTAAAATTTTTATTTCTCCAGGATAAATATCCAGGAGTACAAATGCAGGGACATATGTTAAGTGTGTATTTAGTTTTTAGGGAAACTGCCACACTTTTCCAGAGTGGCTGTACCATTTACTTTTTCACCAGTAGTGTATGAGAGATCCAGTTTCTCTGCATCTTCACCAACATTTGCTATTGTCATTTAAAAAAAATTTAACTGCTCTAGTAGGTGTGTAGTAGTAGCTAATCATGATCTTAATGCACATTTCCGTAATGACTGGCAATATTGGATATTTTTTCATGTGCTTATTTGCCCTCTGTATGTTCTCCTCAGTTAAATATCTGTTCATGTCTTTTGCCCATTCTCTAATTGGATTGTTCTTTTTTTTACTGCTGAGTTTTAAGGTTCTTTTTATATTCTAGATACTAGTGTTTTGTCAGATATGTCATATGTGACTTGTAAATATTTTCTCCCAGTCTGTAACTTATTTTTCCATCTTCTTAACAGGGTCTTTCACAGAGCAAAGTTTTGAATTTTGATGACGCCCAATATATTATGTTTTTTCTTTCATGGATAATGCTTTTGGTGTTATATTTAAGGACTCATTACCAATCTCTAAGTTCCCAGAATTTTCTTCTGTTTTTTCCCCTAAACTTTTACCTTTAAATATATATATGATCCATTTTGAGTTAATTTTTGTGTAATATGTGAGACTTAGATCAGGATTCATTTTTTGGCTATGGGTGCCAGTTCCTCCAGCACCTTTGTTGAAGACGGTCTTCCCTCTGGTGCATCACACGTGCATCCTTGTCAAAAATCAGTTGGCTTTATGTACAGAGGTCTATTTGTGGGTTCTGTGTTTTGTTCCATTGATCTGTGTCTATCTCTCCACCGTTTCCATACAGTTTTCATTTCTGTATCTATATAATAAGTCTTGAAATCAAGTAGACTCATTTCTCCCACTGTCTTTTCAAAGTTGTTTTAGCTATTGTAGTCCTTTTGTCTTACCATACAAATTTTAGAATACTCTTGTCCGTATAAAAAAATTGTCTGGAGCCTTAATATCATTTAAAATGATTCAGAAAAAAATATGCACAATTATGTGTCTATATATGGAGATGTATATATAGAGAGATGTCACACACACATACAAACAAACACCCAGAGAGATATAACCAAAAAGACAAAATGTAAGTAACTGGTGAATCTAAGTAAAGGGTATATGTGGCTTTTTATAAGTTTGAAATTACACGAAAATAAAAAGTATCCTCCACCAATTACACAAGAATGGGGGAAAAAATCCTGCCCAATTTACCAGGGAGGGTCTGAGTTAAAGTCTCTCTAGGCAGCCCTAGAGTTCCCCTGTGCCCCCATGGGTACAGAAGTTGGCTGACAGTCTGGCTCATGAGCTTGCCAGGTGTCAGCTCATTAAGATCACAGACCTACCTCAGGGATCAGACAGCACCAGAGGGAATGAGGTGATGCCCAGCCAGCGCCCCACTGCCCTCCAGCAGGATGAGCGGCTGCCCTTCAGCAGTAACCATACATTGACCAGCAGGGGGAGCGAGGATCTGCACCACCTTGTGTGGATCCAGGTCCCTTCTCCCTGTCACAGGGACAGAGTGAACCTTTGTCCACACCTCGTGGAAGAGAGGGGCTCTGAAAGATTGGGCATTTGCCTAGGGAGTCGTCCTAGAGTTACCTAAAAAGACCTCTCAGTTTATTGGATCAGACTGAGATAACCACTTCTGTTAAATCAGTTAAGAGGAAAACACGCATGTGCACACACAAACACTTTTCTCTGCATGAATAGGCACAGTGTAATTATACAACTCCTAGATTCCTGATAAAGTGCGGTGCTCAGTTCTGAACACAGGAGTCCAGACCAGTGAGGAAAGGACCACGAATCTCTCATATACTCTGGTTAATCTTGTTCAAGATTGCAGGCTCCCTGTCAACAAAAACCACCGAAACTTCTCACACTGCTCCCGGAAAAGACTGACGCTTGGTAATTAATTTTCAATGAATATTTTTCTTCACTGATTTTCGAGGTAATACATGTGTTATAAGAAAATTTGAAAAATGCAGAAAAGAGTGCAGAAGAAATTTTGAGTCACTCATAGTCCTGCTATTCATCAGTTACTATTGAATATTTTAGTGTATCCGTTTTCAATATTTTTTATCACACACAAATGAAATCTTTGCATTTTATAAATTTTTAAAAATTTTACAAAATGTTAAAACATTTTCCCATAGTACTAGATATGCTTCCTCAACATAGTTATTAAAGATTATACAGCGGAGTTTCTCAAAACAATTTCTTGGCACTATTGCCATTGTGGGACAGAATGATTCTTTGTTGTAGGGCACTTTCCTGCATGTTGTAGGATTTTTAGCAGTATATCTGACCTCTCCCCACTAAATGCCAGTAGCACCTCCCCTCCCCCCTGGGTAGTGACAATGAAATATGTCCTCAGACTTTGCCAAATGTCCCCTGGGGGGGCAAAATCACCCTCAATTGAGAATCACTGCTATGCAGTATTTCATCCTATGTAAATACCATTTTTTACTTACAAATTCATTATCATTAGATATGTTATTCATAGCTATTCTCTATCATAAATAATGCTGGAATAGATATCTCTGCCTTTGTTATTTTATACGTTTTGCACACTTTCAGAAGTGGCTTTTGGGGTCAGAATACACTTGTTTTTATTTTTATTTATTTATTTATTTTTTAATATAATTTATTTTATTATCATTAATTTACAATTACATGTGCAATATTACGATTATTAAACTACCCCTTCATCAGGTCCCCCCCACCAACCCCATTACAGTCACTGTCCATCAGCGTAGTGAGATGCTATAGAATCACTACTTGTCTTCTCTGAGTTGTACTGCCCTCCCCGTGCCCCCCCAACATTACATCTGCTAATCGTAATGCCCCTTTTTCCCTCTTATCCCTCCCTTCCCGCCCATTTTCCCCAGTCCCTTTCCCTTTGGTAACTATTAGTCCGTTCTTGGGTTCTGTGAGTCTGCTGCTGTTTTGTTCCTTCAGATTTTTCTTTGTTCTTATGCTCCACAGATGAGTGAAATCATTTGATACTTGTCTTTCTCCGCCTGGCTTATTTCACTGAGCATAATACCCTCTAGCTCCATCCATGTTGTTGCAAATGGTAGGATTTGTTTTCTTCTTATGGCTGAATAATATTCATTGTGTATATGTACCACATCTTCTTTATCCATTCATCTACTGATGGACACTTA